>CM034147.1:186100805-186700805 GCA_019776745.2 Taxus chinensis
AAAGAGATAGGTCTCTACATCCCTGATATCACAACTGCACTCCCAAGGTCATCTTGACACTCAATGACCTTATTTCTGCAATCTACCTTAGCCTGATGAGCCTCAAGCCAATCCATACCCAAAACTACCTAATAGGATCCTAGAGAAATAACGCGGAGGTCAAGTGTAGTGAATAAGACTCCCAAATCAAGTACGCAACTCTCCACATACGATTCCATTATGAGTTTGGCCCCAGAGGCCAACTCAACCTGCCAGTTATCTGGTTGCTTAGCCACCACTAACCTGCATTGGTCCATTATAGTAGGAGATATAAAAGAATCTGAAGCACCTAAATCAAAAATTACTGAGACAGAAATACCCCTAATAGTACCTGTCATCTCAATAAATGTGGCCTGATGCTCAGCCTGACGGTTGTCAACTACTACATATACATGATGGGTGCGTCCTACATCACCCACCGTCTTCTAGAATCTATAGGCTCTCTATGTATCCATGGTAGCGGTTTTGTGTGGGCACATACGCACATAGTGATTAGGAGACCCACAAATAAAACATCCTCCTGTACCCCTTTGAGATGGGGTCCCTCCTGTACTCTGGTGAACTGATCCTACCAGTCCAACCCTAGCGGACTACTGCATGTGAGTTGGATCTACCTGTTGAGTACCCTACTTCTTATCCCTAGCTCCACCAAAACCTCCTCGAGTACCACCCATCTGTAAGCTTTGAGTTTATCTATCCCTCTGTTGTTGGTGGCCATGATGTTGTGTCTGCTATTGTGGGTGTGGTGGAGCCCTCATAGCTGCTAGTGGAGGCCAAAATCCTCCTCTAGGGGGTGGGGCTATACCCTGTGACCTCTGACTCTGAAAGGCCTAAATCCTATGCTGAAACTTGCTCTTTTTTCTATCTCAGTGCTCCTGTTCCTTGGTCTTGTTCTCCTCAGTTAAGTAGGACTCCAAGGGATCTTATCAAGTTATGGGAGGAGATAAAATCCTACACTGCTCATGCTTATGTCTGATTTCAGCCTGAATAAAATATTTAACCTTAATTTTTATCTGATAGATAGTCGACATACTGCGAAGAGCTAGAATCATCCCCAGTCGTAAGTCATGAAACTCATCGATCCTCTTCTACACGAAATGTTCATACATATAACGAGCTCTGAATTACTCCTCGAGCATCTCCCAGGTCACTGTCTCTCAAGTCAAATGGAGCTTCCGCTCCTCATTCCTCCACCAAATGCCTGCTACATCTCGGAGGAGGTGTATGGTGAACCTTTCCTTGACATTGCTCTCGTACGAGTGCAAGCCAAAACAGCTATCCAAGCTAAGGAGCCATGACTCAGCCCGAAAGCCATTTGTATAGCCAGTGTAGGTAGGTGGCTGCAAGTGAAGAACATCCCTGATCACACTACCTGTATCTCGATCCTTGCAATGTAGTCCAACAGATGAAAGGGGTCACCTATCCCCAAATGGTTCCTCGAGACTGTGTGAGCAGCTACGACAGTATGAGGCTACCCTCTCATGATGAACAGAAGGGCTACGTGACCTCTCCCGCCTTAATATATCGTGCTCTGGCAACTCTGAATGCACATCCTCGCCTATCGGCTCCTTATCTCCTAATGGAATCTCCTCCTCTCTCGCATCCTACGGTGGTGGGAGATGCTGCTGGAGAGCCTCATCAACTACTGGAGAGCCTCTAAGATCTGAGGCCCTAACTCAGGTGTTGGTGGTTTAGGCGTAGGCAAACCATGTCCCAAACCCCTAACTGATCATCATCTCACGAGTGCCATCTTGTGCACGAGGTGAGCGAAGAGGTTATTAAATTATGTTTAAATGGTCGCGTAAATTTTTTTAATTATTTTATTTATTTATTTACTTTAATGTTATTACAAATATCGTTAACTAATTAATTAACTACCCAGAGCATCCACGTGTGCGAACCTCTTCTCTGATACCAAATGTAATGCCCTGCCTCTGGACAATGGAACCAAACCAAAAGTTACTAGAATTTTAGGAAATTTAAAAAAAAAAACAAAAAAGTGGAAAATAATTACTAAAGCTCTACTTAACCCTTTCCCATTAATAATTAATTCATATTAGTTATTGATTTCCCCCGAAATTACATAAACACTAGCTCAACATAACTTGATTAGTTTAGTTTATTAAGTATAAACTGGAATCACAAAACTTACAAAGTCTACACACCCTTTTTAATGTAATTAGTCTCCCCTTTTTATTTAATTTCCCACACACCCCCCTTTAATAATATTTCTAAATCCCATAGTAAAAAGCTCATGACATAAAGTGGGTAGGGTTAAACATGGGCCCTTGGATAAAATCTAATCTTGGCCTTTGTTTTCAAATTTACCCTAATGTTGCCCTAACTTTCTCTATGTTTCTCCTTTCCTTTTCTATTCTTCTCTCATTTGCTTTGTGTTGTTTTCTTGCATGCACAGGTTATTGTTATATATATCTCTACCCCCAGGTAAATATAGACAACAACACAAAGGAAATATGTCGGAGAGGTCCAAAAACCCAACAGAATAAGGAAATATGTCGAAGAGGTCCAAAAACCCGACAGAATAAGTAAATATGTCGGAGAGGTCCAAAAACCTGACATAAAGGAAATATGTCGGAGAGGTCCAAAAACCCGACACAAAGGAAATATGTCGGAGAGGTCCAAAAACCCGACATAAAGGATTTTGGGTTTTTGGGTTTGCTAGGGTTCTCACCTACCACCATAATGAGATGAATTAAATGCAAGTCTGGAGGTGGTTGGGGTAGATTTGGAATTCTCTCTCTTTCCCTCTCTTTTTCCTATAAATTGTAAGGAGGGGCTTCTTTCTAAAGGTTGGAAATTCTTGTTTTGCCCCTCCCTTCTTCTCTTTGGCAGGTGAATTTGTGGAGTTCAAACCTCCCATCTAAAACTGTAATGTAACTTTGCCTCTTGGCATTTTTGTAGTGTATTGTATCAATCTTTGGAAAAAATAATGCATGTCTGTGGATGATTCTCAACCCTCTCTGTGTTCATTTGCATCCTCCTGGTCTTTCACTACAAATTTTTTTATATGTGCATGATCTTGCATTGCGTTTTAATGGTTTGTGTTTATTGGCAAGACAGGTGTTCTTCATTCCTCGGTGCATCACCTTGTTAGTTTTAGGTTTTTTTTATGCATCTTCTTACCCTGTCTCCTTGGAAGTTAGATTAGGTTTTTTGAGTAAACCCTCTGCATTTTTATGTGTGCATCTGAACAGAGGAATAGGAACCGGCCTTCATCCGGAGAGCTTTCTCCGATTCGCAAGGTCCCACACTTGGGAAAAGCTCCATGTTGCAATCGCACTGAGAGTCTCAACCCATCGAGTTGCAGACATTCAGGGGTGTTGTGATTCGCCATCAATAGTTTTGGCATGCCCGGTGGGACCAAGAGGTCATTCCACAAGATTTGAAGGAATTTTCAAGAAATTTGGACTTAGAAATTGCAAGTTTTACAATTTTCAGATTTTTTTTCACCTTCCAGGCTGAACTCCGAAATCAATTTTCAAGGGCTTAACTTGCTCAAAACAAGTCAAAATTTCACCAGTTGATAGATCGGGGATAATCTTCAAAAGGGTATTCTTATATTTTTTTTGAGATTTTGACTTTCAAAATTTCATAGTTTTTAGTATTTCGGGTTTTCCCAAGTGTCGAGCATGTCCCAAGTTCCAACACGGTGTATTTCAGGTTTTGTAAGTTTCCTTGCATGACCTGAGTTTCACCTATACCTTTTGGGGATTAGTAGCTGCACAACAAGACCCGATAACCGAATTGAAGAACTTTATCTTCTGGGTCCTTCAAAGTTTCAAATTCTATTTTTAATATTGTCAGGTTTGGTGTGTAACTTGGAAGAATTTATCCTTTTGAGGCTCGTTCTCTAACACATCTGGTGACTCTGAAGGGATAGAATTCAGTGGTGTAGCAGAAAAATTTGCCCATGCACATGAGAAGAATTCGAACCAGGTCTGATACTCGAGAAGAGGGGCTATTTGTCTACTTGCAACTATCACCAGGCAGAGGAAGGAGAGGAAGAAGACCACAAAGATCACCATCTCCACCTAACCGGACTTTGTCTACACCTCCACCTGGTAGACCTTTTCTCGCATCAACCAGGTTCTTAGGCCAATCATAATGGCACATCTACCACCGAATCCCTTTGTCAATTTCATGGGCAGTAGTCCACTTGCCCTAAATGCTCAGAATCAAGTTCCATTGCAGCTAAAGAATATCCCCTATTTCACAGGAGAAAATCATACTACTCCTATTGACCACATCCAATTGCCAATGCATGTGCAATCCATGAAAAATGAAATGGATGTTGCAGTCAAGTTGTTGGCTTCATCTTTCAAAGGTAAAGCCTTACAATGGTTTAGGAGCCTAGCAGCAGGGTCTATTACGAATTGGAACCAACTTTTGTTCAGCTCTTTGCAACCAATTGGGGGAGAGGGAGACAATTTGTCTTTATTGGAACAAACTGACAACAATCAAAAGAGCTCCTGACGCCTGATTTGGGCTTCCTTGTCCCTCTTTGCGGCGAAGACACGTGTAAGATTCCATTCGCCTCTCGGCTCTTTCGGCTCTTCGCGTCCTGCGTGTACTTTTCACCCGGATGTCCCAAACGAAAGTCCTCTGTTTCGACCGAATCGGCCGGTTCGAGTCCTCTATGTACTCTTGTCCCAACTGTCCCCAGACTTCTTGGGACAAATCTTTCCGAACTGCCCAAAATGGACTTACTGTTTGCTATCGGTCGCTTCACCTTTTCACGTCCTTCGCATCCTCCGCATACTCACGGCCCAGATGTCCCAAACTATCTACACAATAGTTAGTCAATTTTTTCACCTTCAGCTGGTTCAACCCTTTCGCGTCCTATGCATCCCACGGCTCGGATGTCCCTTTGCTGCGTGGATCGTCTGGCGGTTTTTCAGCCGATTCGGGCCCCCGATGTCCCAACCGTCCCTAGTGCTGCCTTAGTCGATTTTCTCTATATTTCAGCCTCAAGCCTGGCTCTTTGCAACTTTTTCACATACTTTTAAAACGTTGGGTTTTCTTCTTGGACAGGAGAGTTAGAAAGAAGCTGAGGGGACCCCAAAAACATGATTTTTTGCCTTGAATCAATATACTTTCTCGGGATTGAATGATCTGATGCATGTTATCAAAATTACCTTGAGGGGTGAATTTTGGATAACAATTTTGGCAACTCAGCGGGGTCATCTGCCTGCTAGATGAAGAACGGCCAGCTGCATGTAGCAATCCATTGGGCATGGAGTCTATTTGATAACCTCTCAGCTGATCTGAAATTTGAAAACCTGTGTCCTTGAGCTATTGAAACATTTGTTGAGCTGGTTCTCTTGTGGCTGCAAATTCTTTTCCAGAAGCTTGATGAACTGTAAACATGCACATACCAGAAGCAATAGGACATGTGCACAAGCACTTAGGGAAATAAAACTACTCTAACAGCAGTACAATGTACATAAGCACTTAGAGGAATGGAAATTCTAAATTAATATGTACAAGGGTGAGAAGCTTTCTTTCTAGTAGCAGAGTTTGAGATAGATCCCATTGACTGGAATCTGGAATTCTTCACCATCCAACTTAGCCAGTCGGAAGGCATTGCTACCTTTGCATCCAATGATCATGTAAGGGCCACTCCAGATGGCATCAAATTTGGAATGCTTTCCCTGCTTCACACGATCTGCATCCCATTTCAACACTAGATCTCTAATTTGGAAGGTTCTAGCTTTGGCTTTCCTATCAAAATTCTTCTTGATCAAGCCTTGATCCTTCTTTATCGCCTGGGCTACATGCTCTCTAATTTCTTGGAGCTCCATTAATTATGCATATATAACCTCCATGGGTTAAAATTCAGCTAGTTCCAACTGTTTCATGAGCTCCAATGCTGGCAACTCAAGTGATATAGGTAGAACTGCTTCTTTCCCATACACAAGCTTGTATGGAGAGCTTCCTATAGACCTCTTGGGTGTGATCCTATCAGCCCATAGGGCTGATTTGAGCTTTGTGTGCCAAGTCCTTTGATTTTCATCTAGAGTCCTTCTGATGATTCTTAGTAGGTTCTTGTTCATAGACTCGGCTTGACCATTACCTTGAGGGTAATAATTTGATGAAGTGCTGAGATACACACAATTCTTGACAGCCCATTTAGTGATCTTTGTGCCAAGGAATGCCAATGCGTTGTCTGATATGATAGTGTCAGGGGCGCCAAACCTCGTGACTATCCCTTCATAGAAATCTAAGATATTAGATTCATTTGCCTCCTTGAGTGCCACTTCTTCGGTCTACTTGGTGAAATAATCCGTTGCTGTAAGTATCCACTTGTGGCCTTGACTTGAATTGGGATTGATGAATCCAATGAAGTCCAGTCCCCATTGCATGAATGGCTGATTTACTGAAATTGGACAAAGGGGTAGCACTGCTAACCTCTCTTTCCCTATGAAGAATGCACATCTCTTGCATTTTTTAACCCATGGGTAGCAATCACTAAACACTGTGGGCCAATAATACCCTGCCTTCATTATCTTGAGAGCTGTTACTCGTGGGGTGAAAGTCCTCTGGAATCTCCATCGTGAAAATCTCGTAACACCCTCTCAATTTGACCTGTCCCAATGCACCTCAATAGAACTCCATTGATGTCTTTCTTAAACAAAACACCATCAACAAGAACATATGGAATGGCTTGTAATCTAAAGTATCTCCTCTTTGCTTTGCTCATTTCTGGAGGGCATAGGCCTGTTTGTAGGAAGTGTATCATATTCTGAGTCCAACAAGGAGTGGGTACATCATCATTTTCATGTTCCTGAGCATCCTGTAGTAGTAGGACAGCATCTTCTTCATCTTTTGAGTCATCTGGTTGTTTGGAAGTGAGCTTCTCACACAAACCTTTGCCACGAACTAGCTTGGTCACTTTGATTTCAATATCATATTCCATCACCCGAGTGATCCAACCTGCTCTCTTGTCGTGTAAATCCTTGTTTAGGAGGAAGTCTTTGACACCAGCATGAGACACTAGCAGTTGAATCTTATTGTTCGAGACCAAGTGTCTGAACTTCTTCAAGCTCCTAATGACGGCAAGGATAGGCTTTTCGATGAAAGAATACTTTACTTCGTAATCTTCCAAGGTTTGACTGAAGAATGCTATGGGCTGTTCTGAACCTTCTCTATTCAGATATGTCAAGATAGCTGAGATTGTGTCTGATCCTCCAAACGCATACAACATGAAGTCCTTTGAAAATTCGGGGTTGATAAGAGTTGGAGCTTGTGATATTGCATGCTTGATGTTTTCAAAACTCTCTTTGCCTTCTATTGTCCATTTGAATGCCAGACTCTTCTTCAACATTATTGTTAAAGGCTTCACAAGAGTGGCAAAATTAGGCACAAATCTGTGAACAAAGTTTATCCTTCCTAAGAAGCTTTGAAGAGATTTCTTGTGGTGTGGCAATGGGAGAGTTCGGATGGCTTCAACCCTTTCAGGATCAATTGTTAGCCCTTCCCTAGAGACAATGTGACCCAACAATTTGCCTTCGTGTGCCAAGAATATACACTTCTTTGGATTCAATGACACTCCGAACCTTCTACACCTCTGAAACACTTGCCTGAGGTGAAAGAGATGGTCTGCTACATTCTTTGAGAAGACAGTGATATCATCTAGGTATACTAGCACTATATTGTTGATAAAGCCTTTGAATGCCATATCCATAACTCACTGAAATGTTTCTCCGGCATTTGACAGTCCAAATGGCATCTTCTTGTAGGCATACGTGCCCCATTTTGTAGTGAAGGCCGTCTTGAATTGATCTTCTTCTTTCACCATTATCTGATTATAGCCTGAATATCCATCTAGCAATGAAAACCTTTCTGAACCAGCTACAACCTGTAATATTTGTTCCATTGATGGAAGCGGATAATGGTCCTTGAGTGATGCTCTATTTAGATCGTGAAAGTCCACACACAATGTTATTTCTCCATTTCTTTTTCTTACAGGCACCAAATTTGCAACCCAACTTGAGTGTTTGATGGGAAAGATGATACTGGCCTCAATGAGCTTGCTTAACTCTTTTCTCATGAGAGGTTCGATATGAGGATTCACTGGCCTTTGCTTTTGCCTGATAGGCCTGGATTCCAGATCCAACTCAATAGTATGTTGTGCCAACTTTGGGTTGAAACCTCTTAAATCTTTGTAAGTCCAGGCGAAGACATCTTGGAACTCTTGACAAAGCTGAACAAAATCATATTTCTCTTGTGGAGTACTTACTTTGCCAATTTGCAATATCTTGCCTTCATCTACTAAAATAGGCTCTGAATCTTCACCCTTTACTTGAAAGTTCACTTTCTCCTTCTGGAACTGATCATTCGGGTTGAAGATTGACTCCAAGGTTATGAGGCCTTTTGGTAATTTGTTAGTTCTCAGCTGTGCCACTTGGTCACCATATTGCTGCTCCAGCTTGTCTTGATTTCTCATGGAGAACTCAGCCTCTTCTTGCAGGAAATTAACAATCTGCTGATCATTCTTGAAGATTTGCCAGCTTGTGTTGTTATCTGGAACAGCTGGTCTCACAACTACTTTGATATGAGACTGAGATTTTTCCCTTTTGATATTTTCTACAATGTCAAATGCAGCCCCAATTACTGCCAGTCTGTCCACTGCTTCATTCCTTTTTCTTGGGATGGAATTGATGCTAAAAGCTTCAAAATCTTCCATAAGATCCCATACCCGATTTTTGTAACACTTGAGCAGATCATTCTTGACAGCATGCTGCCCCTTAACTGGGTTTACGATCAGCTTACTATCACCAAATACTTGCAAATAGGTTCCGAATCTTCTCCTTTGACCTTGATATTTTCCTTCTCTTTCCAGAATTGGTCATTGGGATTGAAGATTGACTCCAATGTCACTAAACCCTTTGGGAGATTATTCATCCATAACTTCACCACCTGATCCCCGTATTGCTGCTCTAATTATTCTTGATTCCTACTTGAGAAATTTAACCTGGTGATGCTTGCAAGAAATTGATGATCTGCTTCAATGTAATCAATCAAACTCCTTGCTCAACTTGTCGTTATTATCTAGGACTCACTAGCCTGCACCTTACTTTACCATTGATCATGGGGCAAATGTTTTATGCTCTCTTGACCTTAATGTCAACTTCATCAGTGCTTGGATGATCTTCCCCAATTGATGGCAAACGTCTATCCATAGCTTGGTATTGATCTTGGCTTCCTAGTGTATGGACTCGATGTTGAATGCTTGCAATAGGTCCTCAGATCTGATTGATGGCCATAGTTCCTATTTCTGTAGCTCTTAAGGAGATCACGTCTGTAGCATTCTACCCCCTAACTTGATTAGCCTCCAATTAGTTCACTGTCCCTGAAACATCTTGACAAGTTTCTTTATGCCTCTTTTCTTGGCCCAATGAAGTCCATGGATTAGAGACATCTTGTAATTCAGCTGTGTTGTTTGACAGGCATGCAAATTGAATATTGGAAAGTTTTGAATCAGTCCATTTGATGTTCTACTGGTGAAACGTCAACATTGCACTACCCCCTCCAACACATTGACTTGCATCCTTGGAGTCCATAAAAAATCAGTTTCCATACTTTTTTGGTCATGACTTAGTTGCTTGCTCCCGAGTCATTTGTGCATACTAGGGACCAGATTGGATCTCCTCTGATCAATGTACACAATATACTCCTAGGGGGCTTCAAACATTTTTCCATGCTGTCCTCCATGATATAGATCAGGCTGGGCATGTCTTTTGTTAGTACCAATTCATCTTACATGTTGGACCTATCTGAAATGAAGTTCAACCTTAGTACCTTTTTTTGGAATGCTTGTTGCAACATCTCTTTGTCCTGGGATCAAAATCCGAGCGATTCCCACATTGATATGTTCACATGGGTCTTCCTGATCTGCTCAATGATGACTAAATTGGCAGATGATGTGTATGATCTGGATTGTAGCCTTAGCCTACACATATCTTATCCCTTGCACATGGGCATATGTGACCAATAGGCCATTTGGGATGGTCTACCAGCTGGTTTGGTAGTGAAGTCCCTTGCGTGTTTAGAAAAACATTTTGTTTGCCAGCGACTTATGGAGTGGTGGCAAGGTTGTGGATTACTCAGGACTACATAGTTGTTCTTCACCCAAATTTCTCCTCTGTGACATTGTGTTGGCTGCAACACTTTGAGAGTGTCAGAATTAAGCCTTTGATAATATCCAACTATTCCCATTGCCATATCATATAGTTGTACCACTACTCTAGAGACCAATCTAGATATTTTAGAAGCTCCAATTGCTATCAGCTATCTACCCTTCGCGCATAGAACTGAGCTATTTTCCCTAGACATCGATCATGTCAGTTGTGTACCAAGTGGTCCACCCTTGTTGTATATATCTGGCACACGACACGAAGTGTTGATATAGACAAGCAGTGCGCCCTTGGCGCATAGAAGTGGCAAAGAAGCTCAGAATCCCTACAGAGCAAATGGCGCGACCTTGGCGCATAGAAGTGGCAGATGACACAGAGTGTCAACAGGGTAAACAATGTGCCCTTGGTGCACAAAAGTGGTGCATGACAATGGATGTCAACAGGGTAAACGGTGCGCCCTTGGTGCACAGAAAATGGCGCACGACAACGGAGTGTCGACAGGGTAAATGGATGCGCCCTTGGCACACAGAAATGGCGCACAACAACGGAGTGTCGACAGGGAAAAAATTTGTGCACCCTTGGCACATAGTAAGAGGATGTTGACACACACACGGATGCGCCTATGGCGCACCTCCAGGAGGCGCAACATTTTTGAGCTCTGACAGGAAAGCAGCCCCCGGCACAGATATTCAGACGGCCATAACTTTTGACTGGGAGCTCAGATTCATGCAAGGTTGGACTTTTCGGAAAGCTTACGAGGTCCTCTATCTAACTACGATTAGATATATTTTAATTGGGTGAGAAAAAATTCTTAAAAATTCAAAATACAGTTTGCCACTTTTAGGTTCGCTGGGGTTCTCACCTACCATCATAATGAGATAATTAAATGCAGTCTGGAAGGTGGTTGGGGTAGATTTCGAATTCCTCTCTCTTTTCTCTCTCATTCTTCCTATAAATTGTAAGGAGGGGCTTCTTTCTAAAGGTTGGACATTTCTATTTTGCCCCTCCCTTCTTCTCTTTGGCAGGTGAACTTGTGGAGTTAAAACCTCCCATTTGAAACTGTAATGCAACCTTGCCTCTTGGCATTTTGCAGTACGTTGTATCAATATTTGGGAGAAAATTAAAGCATGTTTGTGGATGATTCTCAACCATCTCTATATTCATTTGCATTTCCTCTGATCTTTTCACTGTGAATCTGGTTATCTGTGCATGATCTTGCATTGCAATTTTAATGGTCTGTGTTTATTGGCAAGACAGGTGTTCTTCATTCCTCGGTGCATCACCTTTGTAGTTTTAGGTTTTATATTTTATGCATTTTATTACCCTGTCTCCTTGGCAAGTTAGATTAGGTTTTTTTGTAAACCCTCTGCATTTTCTACGTGTGCATCTGAACAGAGGAATAGGAGCCGGCCTTCATCCAGAGAGCTTTTCCGTTTTCGCAATGTCCCACACTTGGGAAAAGCTCCATGTTATGCAATCGCACTGAGAGTCTCAACCCATCGAGTTACAGACATTCAGGGGTGCTGCGATTCGACATCAATAGTTTTAGCATGCCTGGTGGGACCAAGAGGTCATTCCATAGATTTGAAGGAACTTTCAAGAAATTTTGGACTTAAAAAATTGCAGGTTTTACAATTTCATATTTTTCACCTTCTGGGCTGAACTTTGAAATCTATTTTCAAGGACTTAACTTGCTCGAAACAAGTCAAAATTTCAACAGTTGATAGATCGGGGGATAATCTTCAAAAGGGTATTCTTATATTTTTGAGATTTTGACTTTCAAAATTTCATGGTTTTTTGATTTTCGGATTTCGGGGTTTTCGGAAAGTCTGGCATTTTTTGGGATTTTCGGGACTGTCACTCCAAATCAAATTCCAAACTCTAAAATCTCAAAAATAAAGGTCTTTCAAAATTTTTTTTTTAAAAAAAATATTGTCAGTTTTTGGTGTGTAACTTGGCAGAAGCTAGCCTTTTGAGGTTCATTTTTCTAACACATCTGGCGACTCCGAAGGGATAGAATTCACCGGTGTAGCAGCACAAGTTGCCCAGGCACATGAGAATAATTTCAAACCAGGTCTAATACTTGAGAAGAGGGGGCTATTTTTCCACTTGCAACTATCACCAGGCAGAGGGAGGAGAGGAAGAAGACCACAAAGATCACTATCTCCACCTAACAGGACTTTGTCTACACCTCCACCTGGTACGCCTTTTCTCGCATCGACTAGGGTTCTTAGGCCAATCATAATGGCACATCTACCACCGAATCCCTTTGTCAATTTCACGGGTAGTAGTCCACTTGCCCTAAATGCTCAGAATCAAATTCCAGTTGCAGCACTAAAGAATATACCCTATTTCACAGAAGAAAATCATACTATTCCTATTGATCACATCTAGGATATTGCTAATGCATGTGCAATCCACGAAATAAATGAAATGGATGTTGCAGTCAAGTTTATTGGCTTCATCTTTCAAAGGTAAGGCCTTACAATGGTTTAGGAGCCTAGCAGCAGGGTCTATTATGAATTGGAACCAACTTTGTTCAGCTCTTTGCAACCAATTCGGGGAGAGGGCGGACAATTTATATTTATTGGAACAGCTGACAACAATCAAAAGGGCTCCTAATGAACAAATGACAGATTTCAACTTCAGATTCCAATAGACATGGGACAAGATTCCAATAGTTGTGAGACCAATTGCACTGAAGGAGCGTTCCTTTATTTTTTAAAGGCTATAAATTCAGACATAGCCATGATGATCCAATAAATGGGAGGAACAACGCTGCCAGGGGGCCTACGACACAGCTATCAGAGTAGAGAACTGTTTGATCCAAGCTGGACAAGGCTTTGCACCAAGGCCACCAATGCCTCTCTATCCAGATATGGGAAATCCTACAACCAATCAAGCACCAGAGTTGAATCCCATTCCAACTCCTAGAAATCAAAGCAATAATGGGGCATCGACTTCTTCAGATACTTCAAAGGAATTGTAGGAGGTTATGAAACAGCTACAGAACCTTGGAAATGAGCTTGTGACTATCAAAAGACAACAAGCTCAAAGTGCTAGACCGTATCAGCCTCAAGAACAGTACCAAGCTAGGCCCCCATACCAATAAAATAGACCACCACCTCAGGCTACAAATCAAAATCAAAACCAAGGACAACCTCAAGCTGCCAGGCCATTTTGACCATATGATCCAAATGCAACGACGTCCTCAAGAGCTTTGGTCCCGACACAAAATAACATGGCATAGGAGTACGACTGGTGTTACCCTTGCAATCTACCTCACAATCAGTCAGCATGTTTCAATGGTGCACTAAATCAGGCCTTGATGGTGCAAACCATTGGTGTTCCTCAAGGACCAAGCTAGGAGGAGAATCAACAGCAAGAAATGCAACAAGAAGGACCTCCAACAGAAACCACATTGGCAAATTAGCAAATGGAAGACTTCTGTGGAGTTAACCAACAGCCTTCTCAAGGCGTGGCTGCCAACACACGGTCAAAGAAGAGAAGCATAGGAGAGGGACAACCATGTAATCCATTTGTTTCTCAACCCACTCTTACACAACAAGGGGTCAATAGACCAAACATAACTCCAAATGTGCAAAATCAGCCTAAGGTACCTGTTGTAATAACACACGCACATGCTCAAGCTCCAGAAAATTTTACACTAAGTAAGGGACAGCAAAAGGAAAATTCTTCCCCTTTCAGTATCATTGATCAAATGAAGAAGACGAATGTGAATATATCAATGTGGGAATATTTATCCATCCCAGGACAAAGAGATCTTCTACAAGCTGCCATGAAGAATTGGTCAACTTCGAACCAGCAGGCCCATATGCAAGAGAAGGTCCTCACGAATGCTACTCAGCCTGAAGGGAATCATAGAGGACAACAAGGTAAAGTTTTGAAACCCCCTCCATTCTATGTTTCATTAATCATCGGGGATAAATTAGTACACAATTGCATGATTGATTCTGGGGCAAGTAGTTCAGTGATGCCGAAGCAAATAGTGGATCAACTGGGTTTGAAATATGAGCCAGTGCTGAAAGGAGTAGTACAGCTAGATGCAACGGCAGTAGGAACTGTTGGAGTCATCAAGGGGTTAAGCCTAACACTACATTCCTGTCCTAATGTTACAGTTTTGCAAGATGTGTCTGTGATTGACCTTCCACCACTCTTTGCATTGTGTCTATCAAGAGACTTCACTGCAAAAATCGGTGGATATTTATCTGCAGATTGGTCACACATGATTTTTAGGACAAGGTATGGAGTCAAAGCAACAATCAGGTTAGAACCAATTGCTAATTTCCATATTGAGCCTCATGTACCAAATTCTATCAATGCAAATTGCTTAGCTTTTGATCAGGAGGAGTGTTCAAGCAATCTAGAAATAGATACTAAGGTCGAGGGAATTCGTGATTTAACTTTGGATGAATGGGCAAACAAGAGTCATGAATTTGACCCATACAAGGAAATTGAAGAATCTGAATTGGGCGTGTATTGTATGCACGAAGAAAATTCACCCATTCCCAACATCATTAAGCCTGAACAAAAGGATGAAAACAAAGTTTGGAAATTATTTTTCGATGGTTCGAGAAGCAGACAAGGTGCTAGAGGTGGTGCAATGTTGATTTCACCATAAGACATCAAATATTTTTCAGCTTTTCGTTTCTAGTTTTCCTGTTCAAACAACACGGCTGAATACGAAGCATTGATTCATGGAATTCATTAGACCAGGAAAAGGGGCATAAAGAACTTGCAGGTGTTTGGAGATAGCGAGCTAATCATCAACCAAGTTACGGGATAACATGCTATAAAGAACGACTTGCTGAGGAGCTACAAGAATAGGGTATGGGACCTCATTGAAGATTTTGAAGCTTTCAACATTGTGTCCATACCCAGGAAGAAAAATTAAGTCGCAGATAGGCTCGCAACAGTTGGAGAAACGTTTGATGTGGTTGAAAATATCAGAAAGGGAAAAACACAGCCACATATCCATGTGATTGTGAGGCCAGCAGTTCCAGATAATAACACAAGATGGCAGGTGTTTGAAAATGATCAACAGATCGTCAATTTCTTACAAGAAGAGGCTGAATTCTCAGCTAGGAATTAGGACAGATTAGAGCAGCAGTATGGGGATCAAGTAGTGTAGCTGCAGACAAACAAGCTTCCTAAGGGTTTAGTAACATTGGTGTATATCTTTAACCCTAACGACCATTTCCGTAAAGAAAAGGCTAACATACAGGTCAAGAGAGAAGATTCAGGGCCAATTCCGGTTGGGGAAGACAAAACACTTCAAATTGGCAAAGTGGCCACTGAGCAGGAGAAATCAGATTTCATACAGCTTTGCCAAGAATTTCTAGATGTCTTCACTTGGAGCTATGAAGACTTAAGAGGGTTCGATCCAAATTTGGCACAACATACCATAGAATTGGATCTAGATGCTAAGCCCATCAGGTAGAAGCAGAGACCAGTCAACCCTCACATTGAACCTTTAATGAAGAAAGAGCTAAATAAGCTAATAGAGGCAAGCATTATTTTCTCGATCAAGCACTCAAGCTGGGTCGCAAACTTGGTTCCAGTCAGGAAGAAGAGTGGAGAAATCAGGTTGTGTGTGGATTTCTGAGACCTAAACAGGGCATCTCTCAAATACCATTACCCACTTCCTTCAATGGAACAAATATTACAAGTAGTATCCGGTTCAGAGAGATTCTCTCTCCTAGATGGCTACTCAGGGTACAATCAGGTCATGGTGAAAGAAGATGACCAATTCAAGATGGATTTCACCACCAAATGGGGGACCTATGCCTACAAGAAAATGCCATTTGGGCTATCAAATGCTGGAGCTACCTTCCAAAGGGCAATGGATATGGCATTCAAGGGGATGATCAATAAAATGGTTCTGATATATCTTGATGATATCACTGTATTCTCAAAAAATGCAGCGGATCACCTCTGTCATTTGAGGCAAGTATTTCAGAGATGTAGAAGATTTGGGGTATCATTGAATCCCAAAAAATGCATATTGTTGGCTCACGAGGGAAAACTTCTAGGCCATATTGTTTCAAAGGAAGGGTTGATGATTGACCCAGAAAGAGTTGAAGCAATTCGAGCATTGCCATTGCCAAGTCACAAGAAGGCTCTTCAAAGCTTCTTGGGAAGGATCAATTTTGTCTGCAGATTTGTTCCAATTTTTTCTTCTCTTGTGAAGCCAATAACGCTGATGTTAAAGAAGAGTATGGAATTTAAGTGGACATCTGAAGGCAAGGCAAGTTTTGAGGCAATAAAAGAGGCTATATCACAAGCTCTAACTCTCGTCAATCTAGACTTCTCCAAGGACTTCGTGCTATATGCCTTTGGTGCTGGGGACACGATTTCTGTAATCCTGGTACAACAAAACAAAGGAGGATTAGAACAACCAGTTGCTTTCTTCAGTCAAGGCTTGGAGGAATATGAAACTAGGTACTCTTTCATTGAAAAGCATGTCCTTGCAGTAATCAAGAGCTTAAAGAACTTCAAACACCTAGTCTCAAACAACAAGATCCAATTATTGGTCTCTCATGCGGGAGTCAGGGACTTCCTTCTAAACAAGGATCTGAATGAGAAACGTGCAGGATGGATAACTCATGTCATGGAATATGACATCAAAATTAAGGTCACCAAGCTAGTACGTGGGAAGGGACTATGTGAGCAGCTAGCCTTGAATCAACAAGTTGAAGCAGGTAATGAAAAAGAGGCTGTCTTGGTACTACAGGATGGTCAAGAACAGGAAAATGATGATGTGCCCACTCCGTGTTGGACTTAGGATGTGATACACTTCCTACAGATAGGCCTATGCCCCCCCAGAAATGAGCAAAGCAAAGAGGAGATACTTCAGATTACAAGCCATTCCATATGTACTTGTTGATGGTGTTTTGTTTAAGAAAGACATCAATAGAGTTCTATTGAGGTGCACTGGGACAAATCAAATTAAAAGGGTGTTACGATATTTTCATGATAGAGATTCTGGAGGACATTTCTCCCCATGAGTAACAACTTTCAAGATAATGAAGGCAGGGTATTATTGGCTGACAGTCTTTAGTGACTGCTATACATGGATAAGAAAGTGCAAGAAATGTGCACTCTTCACAGGCAAAGAAAGACTAGCAGCACTTCCATTGCACCCAATTCTGGTTGACCAACCATTTATGTAATGGGGATTGGACTTCGTCAGGGTCATCAATCCAAACTCAAGCCAAGGCCACAAGTGGATTCTCACGGAAACAGACTATTTCACCAAGTGGACCGAAGCAACAACGCTCAAGGAAGCAAATGAGTCTAATATACTATACTTTTATGAAGGAATAGTGACCAGGTTCTATGTGCCAGCCACTATCATATCAGACAACGCATTGGCATTTATAGGTTCCAAGATTACAGAATGGGCTATCAAGAATGGAATCTATTTGAGCACCTCTTCAAATTATTACCCGCAGGGTAATGGACAGGCAGAGTCCATAAACAAAAATTTGCTAAGAATCATCAGGAGGACTTTGGATGAAAATCAAATAACATGGCATACCAAGCTAAAATCAGAATTATGGGCTGACAGAATAACAACAAAGAGGTCTACAGGTAATTCCCCTTACAAGTTGGTCTATGGAAAAGAGGCAGTATTTCCTATATCATTAGAACTGCCTGCATTGGAGTTCATGAAGTAGTTGGAGTTGGCTGATTTTGAACCAATGGAGGCCAGGTATGCAGAGTTGATGGAATTGGAAGAAATTAGAGAACATGCAATTCAAACAATTGAGAAAGATCAGGCCTTAGTAAAAAAATGGTTTGATAAGAAAGCAAGAGCAAGCACCTTCAAGGAAGGGAACCTAGTTCTGAAATGGGATGCAGATCGGGAAAAACCAGGAAGGCATTCCAAGTTTGATGCCATTTGGAGAGGCCCCTACATGGTCACGGGATGTAAAAGTAGTAATGCCTTCCAATTATCTACATTGGATGAAGAAGAATTCCCGATTCCGGTTAACAGAATCCGTCTTAAACATTGCTACTAAAAGGAAAAGGTTTACCCTTGTAAATATTAGCCTAGATTTCAATTCCTCTAAGTGCGTATGCACATTGTCTTGTTGTAGTTAGGTTTCAATTTCCCTAAGTGCTTTGGCACAAGTTTTGTTACTCCTAGGTTGGTTTTCTATAGTTCCACGTGCTGTCGGAGAAGAAGTTGCGGTATCAGGCTTGCGATCAGATATCAGGTTGTTTTCAAGTTATTACTTATGACTCCATGCCCAATGGATTGTTAAAAGGCCACCGATCTTCTACCTAGTAGGCAGGTGATCCCGTTGAGTCACCAAATTGTTGTATATATCATTCCCCCTAGGTAGATTTAGACAAGCATAGTAATCTAGAAATCAAAGAAGCTCAAATCCCTGACATTTATCGCCCTTGGCGCACAGAAGTGGCGCATGACACAGAGTGTCGATAGAGAAAATATTGCACCCTTGGCACACAGAAGTGGCGCAAGACATAGAGTGTCGATAGAGAAAATGGTGCACCCTTGGCGCACAGAAGTGGCGCACAACACGGAGTGTTGATAGGGTAAACGGTGTGCCCTTGGCGCACAGAAGTAGCGCACGACAATGGATGTTGACAGGGTAAACGATGTGCCCTTGGAGCACAGAAGTGGCGCATGAAAATGGATGTCAATAGAGAAAATGGTGTGCCATTGGCACACAGAAGAGGATTTCGACACACACACGGATGCACCTATGGCACACCTCTAAGAGGCGCAACATTTTGAGCGCTGACAGGAAGCAGCCCCTGGCTCAGATATTCAAATGGCCATAACTTTTGACTGGGAGCTCAGATTCATGCAAGGTTGGACTTTTTGGAAAGATTGCAAGGTCCTCTATCCAACTACGATTGGATATCTTTAATTGGGTGAGAAAAAATTCTTAAAATGTAAAATATAGTTCGCCACTTTTGGGTTCGCTGGGGTTCTCACCTACCTCCATAATGAGATAGTTAAGTGCATTCTGAAGGTGGTTGGGGCAGATTTCGAATTCCTCTCTCTTTTCTCTCTCATTCTTACTATAAATTGTAAGGAGGGGCTTCTTTCTAAAGGTTGGAAATTTCTGTTTTTCCCCTCCCTTCTTCTCTTTGGCAGGTGAACTTGTGGAGTTAAAACCTCCCATTTAAAACTGTAATGCAACCTTGCCTCTTGGCATTTTGCAGTGTGTTGTATCAATCTTTGGAGAAAATTAATGCATATCTATGGATGATTCTCAACCCTCTCTGTATTCATTTGCATCCCCTTGATCTTTCACTGTGAATCTGGCTATCTGTGTATGATCTTTCATTGCATTTTAATGGTTTGTGTTTATTGGCAAGACAGGTGTTCTTCATTCTTCGGTGCATCACCTTTGTAGTTTAGTTTTTTTATTTTATGCATTTTCTTACCCTGTCTCCTTAGCAAGTTAGATTAGGTTTTTAGTAAACCCTCTGCATTTTCTACGTGTGCATCTGAACAGAGGAATAGGAAACGGCCTTCATCCGGAGAGCTTTTCTGATTTCGCAAGGTCCCACACTTAGGAAAAGCTCCATGTTATGTAATCATAGTGAGAGTCACAACCCATTGTGTTGTAGACATTCAGGGGTGATGTGATTCGACATCAACAGGTATTTGATTCATACCACAGAAATCTTCAGCCTGCCAATTGACAAGAGTAGTTTTGTTCAGAGATGTTCCTTTCTGAGGTGCTTCTTGCTGCTGATCCTCTTCATGGCTGGACTCTTCATGGCTAGACTCTTATGACCCACCAATGGTTTGCACCATAAGAGCCTGATTTAATGCACCGTTAAAGCACATTGATTGGTTATGTGGCTGACTGCATGGGAAACACAAATCATATTCTTGGGCCATGTTATTTTAGATTGGCACTAATGCTTTAGAAGCAATACGACATTGGGGTTATAGGGCTAAAATTGTCTATTAGCGGGAGGCCTTACTTGGCTTTGATTTTTATTTGCAGCCTGAGCTGGTGACCTATTTCGTTGGTATGGGGGCCTAGCCTGGTACTATGCTTGAGATTGATACGGTCTAGCACTTTGAGCTTGTTTTCTTTTGATAGTAACCATCTCATTTCCCAAATTTTGCAATTGTTTCATGACCTCTTGGAGTTCATTTGAAGTACTAGAGGATGAAGTAGAAGTCTCATTTGAACTTTGATTTCTAGGAGTGGGAATAGGAGCCAAAGTGGGTGCTTGACTAGTGCTTGGATTTTCTAAGTTTGGATACAAGGGCATGGGAGGCCTAGGAGCTAGTTTACCAGCTTGAATAAGACAGTTTTTGGCTTTAATGGCAATGCTATAAGCAACAGGTAAGGTTGTGCCTCCCATAGATTGAATTAACATAGAAATATCAAAATTCAAAGCCTTAAGATAGTATAGAAAAGCACCTTCTGCTACTGGCCTTACTGTCACTGGAATCCTCTCCCAAGACTTTTGAAATATGAAGTTGAAGTCAGTCAGCTGCTCGTTGGGAGCTCTCTTGATAGTTGTTAGTTTTTCTAGTAGAGACAAATTGTCTCCCTTTTCCCCAAGCTTCTCATTGAGAACTATGCATAACTGATTCAAATTCGTGATAGAACCAGCTCCAAGGCTCCTAAAACATTGCAATGCCTTCCCTTTGAACGAAGATGCCATCAATTTGACAACCACATCCATTTCATTTATCTCATGGATTGCACAGACGTTAGCAATGTCTTTGACATGATCACCAGGAGTGGTATGATTTTTTCCAGTGAAAAATGGAATGTTCTTCAGCGTTGCGATTGGAACTGGATTCTTTGCATTAAGGGCAAGTGGACTACTACCAGTGAAGTTGACACAGGGGTTTGGTTGTTGCACCATTCTGATTGGCTTGAGAACTCTTGTTGATGAGAGAAAAGGTCTACCAGGTGGAGGTGTAGAGAGAGTTTTGTTAGGTGGAGATGGTGATCTTTGAGCTCTTCTTCCCCTTCTTTCTCTAGCTGGAGATAGGTGCAGATAAACAAACAATCCTTCCTCCCTAGTTCTTGACCTGGTCAGTATTCTTCTCATAAATTTTCCAGTGGCTTGGACTGCTGAAACTAGCGGATTATGCCTCTTTTAGAGTCACCAGATGTGTGATTTTAAAGCTCCTTCAAAGCTAGAACTTACAACAAGTGCACATCAATCTTGTTGCAATGTTGTGAAGACCTCTAAGGTCCCACCGGGTGTGCCAAAACTGTTAGAGAAAAATCACAACACCCCTGGATGTTGATCAGATTTCTAGTTTGATCATGCTAGCATCCAGTGTGATTGCACAACATGGAATCCTTTCTCCAAGTGTGGGACTTACAGAAATGAGAAAGGAATCTCCAGAGAATGCTGGTTCCTATTCCTCTGTTCAGATGCACATGAAAAATGCAGAGGGTTTAATCAAAACCTAATCTAATCTTGCCGAGGAGACAGGGTAAGAAGATGTATAAAAATAAACCTAAGCTAACAGAGGTGATGCACCAAGGAATGAAGAACATATGTCTTACCAATAAACACAAACCATTCAAATGTGATGTGAGATCATGCACAGATAACAAAAGTTGCAGTGAAAGATTAGGAGGATGCAAATGAACACAGAGAGGGTTGAGAATCATCCACAGACATGCATTACTTGCTCCAAAGATCGATACAATACTATACAAAATGCCAAGAGGAAAAGTTTCATTATAATTTTAAATGGGAGGTTCGATCCCCACAAATTCACCTGCCAAAGAGAAGAAGGGAGGGGCAAAACAGGAATGTTTGACCTTTAGAAAGAAGCCCCTCATTACAATTTATAGGAAGAATGAGAGAGGGAAGAGAGAGGAAATCCAGATCTACCCCAACCACTTCTAGGTTACATTTAACTCATCTCATTATGGCAGAAGTGGTGAATCCTTGCAAAATGGTGGACTGTCTAGCAGAAACGGTGAACTGTCTGTTGTATTAAAGCTAGTTGTTGAAACATCAGTTCTTTCTATTATTACGTGGCAGAGGTGTTTCTCAATTTTCTCCCTCCAAACTGAACCAAAATTCAAGATTGATCTTGGAATCATATAGATAATTTCTCCAGCTTTCCATTGATATAAAGAACTCAAAAATCTGATCTCTGGATCAAAAGTTATGGCGATTTGAAGTTTAGGGCAAAAAGCAGGCCAAAATGGATATTTGAATTTTTTCCCACGCTCTGCCACTTGGATGACACGTGTCAGGGGCTGATTAGCCACGCAATTCTCTCTCCTTCCCTTTCCATGGGTTTTCCTTGAAACTTTTGACTTTTCTTACACTTTGGAAAAAAATTCATTTTCCCCCCGCGCCACGCCACTTGGGACACATGGCATCATTTGGTTCATCAACAGGGGCGCGGGGAAAACCTTTACATTTTAGTTTTTTGCCAAAACTTTTCTACGTTTCCAAAACTCTCTCCAAGCTCTGAACTCACCTGCTCCTTAGGACACGTGTCCTATTCTAATTCGTCTGCGGGCCTCCTTGTCTCTTTTCGGCTATTTCACCTTTTCGCATCCCGCGCGTCCCTCGCGTACCTTTGGCTCGTATGTCCCAAACTGTCTGGGACAAAAATATCCGAACCACCTGATTCGGGCTTCCTTGTCCCTCTTTGTGGCGAAGACACGTGGCAAGATTCCATTCGCTCTCGGATCTTTCGGCTCTTCGTTTCCCGCACGTACTTTTTGCCCGGATGTCTGAAACGAAAGTCCTCTTTTTCGGCCAAACCAGCCGGTTCGGGTCCTCCGTGTACTCTTGTCCCAACTGTCCTGGACTGCCTGGGAAAAATCTTTTTGAACCACCCTGAAATGGACTGACTGTTTACTCTCGGCTGCTTCACCTTTTCACGTCCTCCGCGTACTCATGGTCCAGATGTCCCAGACTATCTGCACAACAGTTAGTCAATTTTTTCACCTTCGGCCGGTTCGCCCTTTGACGTCCCGCGCGTCCCACAGCCCAGATGTCCCTTTGCTGCACGGATCGTCTGGCGGTTTTTTGGCCGATTCGGGCCCCGACGTCCCAACTATCCCTAGTGCTACCTTAGTCGATTTTCTCTATATTTCGGCCTCAAGCCTAGCTCTTTGCAACTTTTTCACATACTTTTAAAATGTTGTGTTTTCTTCTTGGACAGGAGAGTTAGAAAGAAGCTGAGGGGACCCCAGAAACATTATTTTTTGCCTTGAATCAATATACTTTCTCAGGATTGAATGATCTGATGCATGTTATCAAAATTACCTTGAGGGGTGAATTTTAGATAACAAGCACAAAGTGATTCAATATTCCAAGAGAGTTCATAGTAATATGAAGATCATTGTAGATCACAAAAAAAAATTCAATTCAAGAAATATTGATCCATTAGAAGCATCTCGGCGTGTATTCCCCAATGGTGGAGCTTCCCATAATGAACAAGAAGTGATCTTGCATCAAGTTCGTGAAATTTATCTGAAAAGCAACATCATTTCAACTCCTGAAGAGCCATTTACATGGATTCAAGAAATGATCAAAATTGAGTGAAGGAAAACACAATAAAATTCCATGTTTGACCTTTGATCTATACCAGAAACCTTGAAATCTAAGTGAAGGAAGAAAAACTAGAAAACTTCCTGCTTCTTTAGTTTGCATCTCAGGTAGCCAATATGTAGAAGTTTCTACGCTTAGGAAAATAAATCCTGTATAGGAGATGAATCCATAATATTACGAGTTGATCCACATCTCATTGGGTCAAGTTTCACATGAGGATGATTATGATATTTTTAAGTAATTCTCTTCCCATATCCTTACTTAGAATGAAGAGTACAATAAAATAATTGTGAAATTGGAGGAATAGGTAAAAAATATCAATGCTCAAATTCAACCTTTCTTGGAGCTCGATTCAATGCATTCACTCCCCATGAAACACATTCATCCAATCACTAGTTTTAACACAGAGGTGATCAAGAGAACACAAGGTTATATGATGTAGGGGAATGCTAATGAGAATTGTTTCGATAATATCATAGAGAAAGGAAATAAAGTGTTTCCATAGGTCCTATCATTAATCAAGTATATTCTTTCCACTTTTTTAGAAGTGAATAAAGTGAGGGAGGAAATTGTAAAAAATAAGATACACTATGATGAGGTGTTCACACTTGTGTCTGAGATGATATCCTTCAAATTTCATACCCTTATGAGTAATAATGTGTTTACATCAGCTACTGAAAACTTTTCTTGAATTTGGGTCCGCATTATAGATGAAATATATAGTATGATAGAAGATGCCATATCCAAACTTTAATGTAGCTAATAAGAGTAATTTTATGTTACAAATTAAGTAGGAAATTGTGCTCATATACTTGCATTCCCTCACTCACTGAGAATTCATCGCTGGAATAAATTAATGTTTCGTTCCAGTATTTGGTCAAGAAATAATCAGGAGGATATCTCCCATTTAATGAATATACCTTAGATTCCCTAGCCAACATTAGATACTCCATTTAAGAAATTTTAAAAGATCAAAATAGATGTCTCAATAAATGTAAGATGATAAATGATGTTCCATGGGCATGAATAAAATTATTGAGTTGCATTTACATTCCATAGGAAGACAATTTGACACCTATAGTAGCTTAGTTTAGTAAGGAATTCAAAGGATAGGAAATTATTGCAGATATTATTCCTTAGGGATGATGAATCATAAAGTTCTTCATTATAAGGATCTCTTTCATTGGATCAAAAAACTTTACCTTCTCTCTTTCTCCATTTTTCTTCTCTCCCGATTTCTAATTCTTCATTATATGTAATCATGGTAATTTTTATCATTCACTTAAGTTACTTTCTAAATTTGTATTGTAAAAGTATCTTTGATTTATGAAAATGGAAGTTATTTTATTCACTTCCTAGGAAGATGTAAAGTCATTAGTGGAATAAGATCATGAAAATTCATGCAGGGGTAAATGAGAATACAATATGAAATGCTATAAATTGGAATGGATACTCCATTCTAAAATACATTTAAAGTTTATTTTTCTCTAGCAATTACGGATTGTTGTATGGTTTTTGAGATCTGTATAACCAATACACAAGAAATAAAAGATACATTTCTTCCATAACCTTTTATCCTTTTTTGTTCTATTCTCTCTCTTTTCTTCACTTTGCAAGCATAGTAATAATGAATGACCAAGAAGGAACTTGGTGTCCTTGATTAATGAATCTAAAGAACTATGTGTCTCTTTTTTTTTTGTTTTTTGAAATTCTTACATTTTTTCTTTCCTATAATTAAATGTGGAAATACTCCAGTTATTATGTGTGAACTCTACTAGTGTCTACTTAAAACAATACCCCTCTCTTTCCTATTTTCTCTCCTTTACCACTGATCATTGGAAAGTTCTCCCTTATACCGCACATAAGCACTTCTTCATAGGTTCAATAAAGTGTTGCTATTTCATCCCCATCCTATTTATCCACCTACATAATCTATATATAATTATTATAGTTTACATTCAATAATGGGAGCCTCCTCATACACAAGAAGGAGGGGCGTAGCCCCATGAGAATTTATGGAAACACATAATTTGTAGCACGAAAATTTATTTCTGCTAAAGGATGAATTTGATGAGGCCTAGAAGGAAAAATGGAAGTGCATGAAATAAATTAAAGGTGAAGATCAAAGATTATAATGTGTGGGTAGATTGCATTATAAAATGATAAAGGAAGCAAGGTGTATGGAACAAATTTGGTGGTTGGCCTCAAGAAAAAATGTTAGAACTATCAAATCAAGGTGGTTGATAGTGACTTAATGGTCAAAGGAGACCAAAAACGAAATGGAAATGGAACAAAAGAATTAATAGATGATGGATAGGTGGTTCAAATTATTTATGATCCCGAGTAGAAATTTAAATTAGACTAGGAAGATTAGGAATTGTTCAGAAGGAGCTTGCAAGGAGAGAGAATCAAGACATCACAACTATTTAATGAGGTCAATTTTACCATTTATATGTTGTTGAACCCATATTATGGGTGGCCAAGGGCAAGAGCCAAAGTTTTTTTATATCAGTCATTTAAGTCATAAGGAAGACCTGTTTGGGTTATGTCTTTAGGAAAATACCAAGATTATGTAAATTAGAGAGTATGAAATATCCATTAGAAAAAAAAAATTAAATTCTATAAAGGTATTTGACATAGATATAATTCTAAAATATTCTTTTTTGACAGTCCATTGTGTGACTCTATAGTAAAGTAGTAAGGAAGGCCCAACCCTTTTGTGTCATTTAGCATGGATCCATAATGGATGTTTTACATCGATTCTCTACTAAAACTTGCACACACTACAAATCAGATTTTATTTAACCACGATAAGATTATTCTTTTTAAAATCATGATAAATAAAATTACATTTTTAGTCTCATTATTCATTCTCTAAGAATTTATAACTTTAGACCAAAATCATATCATGTATATAAAGGAGAAGGAGAGAACATAATGGAATTTCAGACAACTAATCTTCTAATTGCCATAATACTTCCATCATCATGAATATTCCTCCTCTCAATGGTTACAAATTTCATGTTTTTAGGATTATCTTATAGAAATTCATCTAACCAATACATGGTACTGATTTATGCTACACATTGTGATGACTAAATTTATTCAAAAAAGAGATCATTTTTCATTTCTCATCATGTTAGGCCATATGATTCTCAAGATCACATATGATGTCAAACATACTTCGTAAATTTGGACTAGACAAAAGAATATTACACATGAATTTTTCAATAGTTTATTGGAATCATGTTTTTAAGAAACAACAAAAGGTTCAAAATATGATATTCGCCTCAAAGCTTCATACCATCAATAAAACACAATTTACCAAATATTATAGTATGTGAAAATGAATAAGTATTTTCTCTTTGACCAATGAGGGTGATAACCATGTAAAGAGACACCAAAAAGTTATTATTATTACTCTCAATGTTTGTAAGTGATGAATAATTATAGTTAACCTAAATATTCTTGCATGACACATCCTAGGATATATAAATTAACCACAAGATCTTACTACTCATGTACATTCTATGACTTGTTTTATTGGTGATCCATATAAATAGAAATTCTTGATTCACTTCATCAATTCACATCTTCCACCCCTCTTCCATTTCAGTCACATTTTAAAAATTATTTGTATTTTTTCCATGCATTTTTTTATTGCCTCTTGAATCAATAACTTGCTCAATTTATTCATGAAATTTCCATGCTAATTTTTTCTTCCAAATTACCTTTATGGAACATGCATTACATTATTTACCTCACGTTTTTCTCTCCATAATATCATACATACTAGAATAATTTAATATGGGTGAAAAGTAATATCCCCTTAAAATCCCCTAAAAAATTATTCCTCATATCAATTCGACAATAACTCCTCATCACACTACGTGGTCCATTTTTTTTTTTGTCTTTCAAGTTATCACATTCTTCTCAAGGAAAATATCCTTCCAAAAGTATGTTAACAACATGTCTTCGACATGATATTTTTCTCTCCTATTAATTTCTATGCATTTATTATACCTTGTATCACACCTATCTAAATAATATTAAATATATTTTTTTATCCCAAACTTATAATAAAAAATTTATTTATTTTCTCTATTATTTTCCTTCGCACTTGTGAGGTTACATATATATGTGATACACAATAGAATATGCTTATAATGATTTTGAAATGACATATCTCCAGTGATGGTTTTACTAAAATATCATACATAAATTCATACTACATAAAGATTGACTCGCGAAATCCCTAATTCTATGTAACCAAACATCACAAAGAATTTCAAATACATATGTATGCTTAGATATTTAGTCATCTGAAAAAGTTTTAAATGTATTGAATACAATCAACTCAAATAAGATTATTAAATAAAATAGGATTATGATTCTACCATTGCATAAGTGAAGGACTTCGTATTGTTCTTCTAATAAATAAAAAGGGTCAAATATCTAAAATATGAATCTAAATATGTAAATCACACACTATAGAAAAATGTTATTTTTTGGTACTATTGTCATGCTAAACATTTAGCATGAATTTTTTAAAAAAATTGTCATGAAAACCTAGCCCACATTTAAAAATCCCTCTCCTGGATAATGTAAAATCTATCCCCCGGTTAACTTAGTTATGTGGTTACCCTTGTAATGGATAGGAAGAATGTGATAATTTTATTTTCAAGAGTGTTTTATGTATAGGGAGGTCCTTCATGGATTCATTTAAAAGCATTTAGAAGGAATTTCTCCCTAAAGTCCAAAAAGACATATTTTTAGGATTTTTCACAATGGCGCACACCCATGGAAAGATGATTGTCGAGACATAACTAATGTGGGACCATAACTTGCAGAGAACATAACTTTTGATCCGATAGTTGGATAATCTTGAAATTTTATAGCGTGGTAGATATACATTAACATTATGTTAGGGTCAACTTTTCATGCAAATTTGTGGCCATTTTGGCACTTTTATTTTTTGGGCCAGGATTCCTTCATCTAGTTTACTAATATTGGCTCTGAACATTTTTTTTGCTTTTGACTAGGCTTTAGAACTTTAATAAATTTTGTCGTAATTGTTAGAATAAGTCAAAATTTTACGTTGGACTTAATTTATGAAGTCATATTTGGCATGAAAATTTTGGGGTCAACTCGAGTTGTTTTTCTAGTAGGTATTTTTTGGCAATTTAGGGTTTTTGGCATTTTATGGTTTTTAGAGTAGACATGAAATAAAAGGAGGTTTGTAATAATGTAAAGTATTATTGTGGATTCAAGAATGAGAAGAAATCTATTTTGAAATCCTAGTTTTTATTTTCAAAGTTATTTATGTCTGTTTTTGGAGGTATTTCAACCTCTTGCACCTAGATTCACTTCAATAACCCACCTGGGAGTTTTTTAGAGGATTTACAAGACGCAATAAACTGATTTAGGAAATTTTAGGAAATATTTCAAACCTTAGGAAAATATTACAAAAAATTAGGCTATTTTTAGCTGGTGATGGGGATTATTTTTCCTCAAACGTAGTTTTTAAGGTTTCAAATGATTCAGGAAGCTCCAAAGGTATTGTGAGCTCAAAATATATGAATTTTAAATATAATAGTTTATGATTCATTGTGTAAAACATTTCAAGGGATTCTCAGGAGAAGATTTGTAGATATTGGCCCGATAGTGTAGATAAAGACCTTTGATCATACTGAAGATTCAACTAATGATTATGGGAGTTACATAGAGATTTAGAAGCTTATGAAAAGAAAAAAATGTATAAAATTATACCCTATATCTGTTCCATAATTTTATATGTATGAAAAGGAGTATTTTTCTTTGGTGGTAGTTTGACCTTCCAGGAACTACCCGTGACCAGAATTGAAAAAGGGGTTAAGTCTAAAAGAGAAGGAATAATAAAGTCCTAAAAATGGTTGAATTTTATTCCTTGGATGATTTCCACTCAAAATGATATTTTTTTTCCCTAGGAAACACCAAGAGAATCTCTCATGTTAATAAGGCACTCCTACATCTTATTTTTAGCAATGTAATGGTGAGAGTAGGTTCTAAAAATGTAATTAGCACATCTTGGAGTGATTTATGTCCCTTTTCCCCATTTCAAAAGGTAAAAATGAACATGGGGGACACAATTATGTGCCACCATATGAATAATAGATGTAGCATCACTAAGAAACAACGTCGCTAATTAGGAAAAGTCTTCCTCTCACCTAACCCTTCCTACCCCCTCTCAATGATGCTTCTACCATTGGAAAATATTTAACATGCTCATGTCCCTTTTTACCTACATATAAAGGTACATGAGGGACATAATATTGTTCTAAAACATGAGACATCCTCCTTCATAAGTTAATTTTCATAACTTAGTGGTTAGATAGGTGTTTTTAACCTCACAACTCAAAAATCTCCTGTCCCTTCTTAATATTAAGCTATCCATGGCTGATTTTCAAGGATATTATGTCCATAATTCCCTATATCCCCCTCACATAAGGTGTAACCATGGTTAATCAACCCCGGTTAGCTCCCATGGCAAAAAAATTGAATTTTAAAAGACCAAAATGGGGGGAGCATGTTTGAATAAAGAGTTTAGATTATTTTCATAACTTAGTCATTTTCCTCCATATTTAATTTTTTTTTCACTACCCGTGGTTGAGTTTCTGATGGTTATACCATTCAAAAAAGCAAAAGCATCCACCATGGTGAAAACACTCATTTTCTCATTGCTTACAAACCCCATCTCTAATGGACCTGAAAGTCAGGGTGTGGTTTCTCCACGAAAACACCTTTAAGAAGAGTTTTTCAATGCGCCAATTTTTTCTCTCATCATTAGTTTTTTACATTCCCTTGAATTTTTCATCCATTAAATTTTTTTTGTTAGAGTGACGGAGTTGTATCGATCCAAATTGTTTCAATATCACAACATATGATATACAAACAATCATCTTTCTTTAGAGAATTTTCTTTCCCCATGAGATTTATTTTTCTTAAAGATATGTATTAATGTTATTTTTTACATTATTCCCCATCTGAGGATGAAATTCAATACCTAAAAAATTACGTTCCATTTTCACAAAGATCCAAACAAGAGAAAACCAAAAAAATTGGAGCAGAGCATCCCAGTCTGAGATTCGCTAAGTATTTAAATTTGATTCATAATAATACATATTAAAATTCATATTTTATGGCCCCAATAAAAACTTTTGATATCTCTCTTAATATTGGCTAAGTATCAAACGTTATAATTCTCCAATACATTAAAACATTGATGATGAATGTCTCTCTTAATATTAATTGAATCCTACACATTTGGACTTTATGGATGAGACAAGAAATTCTCTGCACTTAGAAGTGAACTTAATTTTTTTTATTAAATTACCATTTTCACCCTTTCTAAATTTGATTACACTGATCCTCCTTCTGGATGTTCTTTGTACAAAGCACCTTTCCCCAAATCATTTTCTGTGAAGACTTACTACAAATAAAAATTACATGTGTAGGAGAATTAATATTGTTACAAAGTATTTTTTTAGACCTCATATTTTGAAAAAAAATAATGTTTTTGATATGGATTTTCCATTTTTATTTCACCCCTAAAGCTTCAGCTCATTTGAGTCTCTAGGATGACAGATATTAAACTTAAAACAATTTGGTGCTAGGAAACTTGGGTTTGTTTACTGAAAATGTTTTGCCTGTATATGTGAAATTCACCGCCTATGTTTTTACTAACCTTGGAAAATGTTAAAGAAAGAAAAAAACCTTGTGTAGATCTATGTCATGGTTATTTAGATATGGGTTTTTCTTGTTTTCATGTACACAGCTTCATTTTCGAGAAAAGATGGAGTTTAGAGCATGGATTTTTGTGCTTTTATTTGAAAACACATGGTGTTGAGATCCATGGGAGAGGGTGGAGTGAATGAGAGTGAGAAAAAATGCAGAAGAATTCTTGAAAAAAATTGCCAGAATTCTGGGTGCAAACAGAGGTATGTGGGGAAATGTGGAAAATATGATTAAGTGTCATATTTATAATGTGAGAAACCAAGAGGATGGAAGGGGTGAATTTTTCTATCACCACTGTCTCCTTCGAAAAGGATTATACAAAAAAAAAACAAGTGTGCCGTTAGCCCTGGGTCTGATAATTAAATGAGCTAATCAAACATGTGTTCGATGAAAGGAATGGATTTAATGGGAGTAGAAATAAGCAGATAGCCTACTTATCTAGGTCTATATGATCTAATTCAAAGTCCAAACAGCAATGTATTAAGGAAACCTTCCAATTTCCCCAATGACGCCCTTAGAAAGGGAAACTGGCGGCATGAAAAATTAACCTCAACTTCCGTAATACATTTACCACTTCGTGTAAACATGCGCGCAGGTTTTTGCCCGCGAGTCCGTTCCACGTGGAACAAAAGGGCTCTCAGCTGCCCCCATTTTGTTTCATGGGATGGCCATAATTTTTAAGGGGGGAGGGTCCCACTTTTTTATTTCACCAAATCTATTGTATCCTTTCAAAGGGAGAATAGTTCATTCAAATCACAAGTTCGACATAATTTAGGTAGCCCCGAATTGCAATTCGACACTTGTGACTTTTGAGGTGCAAGAAATGTAGGAAGTTAGATGTATCCATGTAGTGTTATTATATGGATTTTGTTTTATTATGATAGATTAGGTGATATGAGACTACTGTAAGGTAGTATAGTTGGTGATTAAGATTCATATCTGGAAGTGTAGTGGATAGTTGGTGATATTAAACTATGCAAGGCATGATATGCTATGTGACATAGATAGGACCTATTTGTAACATGCGCAACACACTCGTTTGATGTAGACCTTAACAATAAAGAACTAAACTTTTGAAGGGTACTATTGATCAATTGATGAAATTTAGAATCGAGATGTTGTAAGAACATTGACCCCACACTTGAATAATGTTACTTTCCTAGATAGTATGTCCCTTAATCTGTAGGTCCCGATTGTTCATTTAGTATCTACACAATCATAATCTAAACATATTTAGGCACTCAACCAAAATCATGAGGCATAACAAGAGGTATTTTGGGTACATTTGTAGGTCCACATAAGCATCAACATTCAACAATATGTGTGATTGAGGATCGGGTTCACATCATGAATGCTATGGATGATATTCAACAATGGTCACCATGGAAACGTGTGGTATGTTGTTAATATCTCATAGAAACCATTGTTAGGGGCTTTCCCCATAGGGGTATGACACTTCCAATCGAAGACTAGAACGTGCCAAGTGACTACCATTCTTTTACCATTACTTTTAGAAAACATATTATTATGTGGTTACTACATTAGTCAATGTTTTTTTACATATCCTACAATTATTTACAGTTCATGAGACCACATTACCTAAATTAGGCATGTTACTAGACCAGTTCATGGATGCTTGCAACAGAATTGCATACATATTTGATTAGATGAATCTACAACTATAACATGTGTTGTAACATCCCTTCTCTGTAATGTTTTGAGTGGATGTCCACACCCTATTTCAAAGCTCGTGTTTTTGCAAAGATTGGGAGTATGCTAGCCATAGGTGAACCGATCATGGTGGACACTTGTTGGTTGCATTAAGTTGAAATTTTCCCAAACATCTTAAAATACTTTGTCAACCATGTCCTATGCCTTTTGTTAGCTATAAATATGGTATTCCATGATACACCCCAACATGTGTTTTGTAAGATAAGATATCTCAAACAAGGTACTTTTACTTAAATGGGTTTTAACGTTTGTACTTAGGGGGTGTGGGTTTGGATTTTGTGTATAATAGGGTTGTCATTCCTCTCACCCACCAACGTTATTGTGCTTTGGCGGTTGATGAATCTGAATTTTGAGATGGAGCTTGAGCATGACATGATCTGCCATGGCTACTTGTAACTAAAACATCTCGACAAACATCTCCTCTCCATCCATGATTTGGCGTATGTCCACACTCTATTTCAAAGCTCCTATTTTGGCATAGATTGGGGAATACGCTAGCATTAGAGGTGGACTATTGTATGTCGAATACATGTTGGAAAATTTTGGAGTTCTTCTGGATTTATTTGGAGTTTGTTGGTGTTAGAGTGGGATTGAAGGAGCTTGGTGCGTGATTCTTGGGACAAGTTCTACTATTGAAAGGTAGAAGCTATACTCTTGTTAAATGTTTTCATTTATATTGTGTATATGTGTATGTTTTTTAGTGTTTTGGTATACTTTTTGGTTGCCTGGGTAGATTGCCTAGGTGTGGTGTAGGAGGGAACTATGGGGATCCTACATGTAGGGAGGAATAAGATTTTATTTAATGTTTTGGAGGAAGTTGGGTTGGGTGCCCCACCTTGGACAAGAAAATGCTTGCATTTATAACTTGGTTTTTATGAGGGAGGCATAAGAGGGTATTAAGGGAGGCATAAGAGTTATGTAGGGGTTTTGAGATGTTTATTGGAGGGTTTTAGGGTGGGCACCTATTTCCCATTAGGAGGCATAAGTGACCTCCCCATACATCTTTGCTCGTTTGGATTTACATTTTAAAGTCTTGTATATTTTGTTAGTTCCTTCTTGTGTGTGAAGTTTAAGTTGATTGCATTTTGGTATGGTTGTTAAATCTTTGCATTGTGATGTGGAAGCTTTGTATTTTTTTCCATGAGTTAGATCCATCTTTTATTTCATTGTGTTTGGGGTTTGGGGGCCAATGAGGAGGATAGATTCTTCTCCTCATTGGATTATTGGTTTGGTGGAGAGTGTTGACTACTCCCCCCATCTTGGTTGCTGTGTTTTAACTTTGGGAGACACGGTGGAGATATCTCAAGTGAAGGATGAATCTTAGTTGCATTTGTGAGAGTCCAAATCAAGATTCCTTCATTTGTGAAAATTTAATCATGTTGCTATCCCCACTTAAATTTGAAGGCTTGTAAACTTGCATTGTAAAAAAAGTAGAAGCTCTTGTTACATTGTAAGTTTCATTACCAATTTGTGATCTTAGCCCTTATTGTAAATGAAAGCTCATGGAGGAGCTTCATAATTTCCTTTCTCTTCTATTTGTTAGTATAAAGAGATACTGAATCATATTGTAAGATCATGTTTAACCAAGTTTTGAGAAATAATTTGCATTGTTTAGATGAAGTAGAGTTCGTTACAAGTGTAACTTGAAATGAGAAATGCTCAATGGAAATGAAAGTTTCTTCAATCTATGTTCTTTGATTGTCTCCAAAGTGTGATATGTTTATTTTTTAAAATATCAGGAATCTTGTTAAAATGAACATTGTTGTTTGAAACAATTGCTCATACTGTATTTATTGTACAGAACTTGAATGTGGAAATAGCTAGTTTTTTTTAGTGGAAAAGGAAAGAAGCATTTTGAAATCTTACGTAAAATATTATAGTTGAAATAATTCATTTGTTAGTAAGTAAAAAAGAACATTGGAAGTAGATTTAGTTTCATTATTCATTGTATGACTTGAAAGAAAGTATATTGTTGAACATTATAGGAAAATGATCTTGTTTTTGTTACATTTCTTATTTGGTGTAGGAAATGATTTAGAAGTGAGTACTTGTTACTATGGAATTTTTAGAATGAATAAAAAAATATCAACTGGAAACTTTACGCAAATATATTTGGGTTCAGGATAAGACTTTCATATTATTCTAGTCAATTTTAGTGTTAAATGGAATAAAAATAAAAATAAATATGTGTGTGTGTGTGTGTGCGTAAGCGTGCGTGACCGCCACCATGATGCATTAGCGGCGGTCTCGTAACCTCCGCATAGGCGAGGTGGAGGTTTACAGAACCACCGTATCCGGAAAGGCGGTATTATTGTGTTATCGTTACTACAAATAGGGCAAAGGTCCCAAGACCACTGGCCTACTTTGGATTGCGGTTGATATTATTAATGATGGATATATATATATTTACGCCTGTGAATAATTTTAACTTGGTCTAACTATAAATCAAAACTTATATAAATAAAATAGGAAGACATCTAGTATAGTATTTTATTGGGAAGGCCCACACAAATTTGTGTGGGCTGAACAAGTTTATTAAGTGTGGAATGGGGGGGAGGTCGCCAACCCCATCCCCACCCCATAGTATATGGAATGGGGGGTGGGGCCAGCGACCCCCCTTGAACCCTTCCCTCCATATATTAAACATATTGAGATCGACCTCAAATAAATAAAACAATGCAGCCTTTGTAAAACTCTCAACCACGACATTTTTTCGGGAAGTATACACACACACAGATATATATATATATATAGACACACACACACACACACACACACACACATTTTTTATATATACATTTATATCATTTGTAAATAAACATCATTTATTTAAAAGTGTCTGGGGTTTGGGGGCCAATGAGGATGATACATTATACTCCAAATAGGGATTAATACATTGGTGGAAATGTGCTTACTAACAAGCACTTTTTGGATGTTGTGATCAAATGACAGAAAAGGTTTTTTAAATAGAATAAACAATGAAATGAGGTGAAACTATAAAACATTTGTGGGTCTCCAAATGAAATCCTTCCTTGTGAGAAAACCTTCCTTCCTATCTCCTTCTTCTCCTAAAAAAAACATGCCAAACAAAAATGAGTAAAATAAGTCAAAAAAATGAAATTTAACATTGTAAGTTTCATTAAAAAGATGTATTAGGGTTAGTTTCAATACCTGGAATCTCATTGAGGCCCAGTATTATAATTTCCATCCAATGGCTAAGAAATATTTACAAAAGTATAGGTAGAGAATTAGGTGGGAATAGTTTTTAAAATGGAAAACATGTGTAAATTTTTGAATGGGGCTACTTAAGGGCTGTATTGTGAGGTAAATTTATAGTTCGTTGACCCTAAATGTTTAGTTGAGTGAATGCTTAAGGAATAGAAAGTTCACTATCATTGTTTACCCTTGTATCTAATGTAAAACAGAATCCCATCAATAGTATCATAGACAATAGTTGTATTAGGGATTAATACTTTATTTGCATGATTAACTTTAATGTGGAAGGTAAAGTTTAGACTGTAGCCTTAGAAATGGAATAGAATTAATAAATTACATTACGTAACTATGTTACTAAATTGAAATAAATGCATTGTATTAGTAAGAAAATTTTAAACCCAACACTGGAGAGTAAATAATAAGTTGCATTTTAATTGTTTGAATTAAAATGAATAAATTATTGAACCGAGAAACAGGACTAAACCTGATCTTGTAGTTGTTTACCCTGTTGCGACCAATATTAACAAAAAAAAATTATTCTAGTAATGAGTACTTTTACTATGGAATCTAATAGATGGATTAAAGGTTGTCAACTGGAAACTTTGTGCACAGAAATTTATTGTTGTTAGGTTGTACTTTTAATTGACTCTAGTGAAGTTTATTTTTTGACAACAAGTTACCCTTGTCATTTGTATGTTATGTTAATCTTTGAAATCAATGAACGCCAAGATAATACATAAAGGTGGTCCATCCAAACCTCCGCATAGGGGTATCTAGGAATGATCTACTTAGAACCACCGCTATAAAAAGGACGGTTTTCCATAAAATTGTGAATCGTATGACCCCATGTAAAGAAAAATATAACAAGCTACAAGTCCGAACACAATATCATTTTCTACTCTCGGTGGTTCTCATCACTAAAAAATTGAAGCCAAATCTGATTTTTAAATTTTGATTTTCTTATCATAATTTTCCATTTACATTACATGTAACTGAAGAGCGGAATTAAGGGCTATGAGCTCCCTAGGCAATATTAGAGAGGAACACCTCTAGGTAAGTACTATGAAGCTAACGCTTTCTATAATTCAAATACAATTATATAGTCTGCAAATGGATAATTAACTATGTACTCAATCTCATACGTATTACTGGTGATAGGGTTATGACCTCTACCATATGAGAACTCAAATTCCCCATAATTTTTGTAAAGATACTACTTCCTAAAAATCCCAATTAATATCTCTAACATATACTACACTATAATCCTCCTTTTCTCATATATTCCCCAACTATTTTTTCCTTATCTTTTTCACATATTCACCTTTCTTGATCTCTCCAACCTATAGATTAACACAAAGGAACACTGACCAAATGACAATACTAAAGTAATGAAAAGGATTTACATGAGTATAAATTAAGGATTTTTAGGGTTTGTCCTGGAACAATAGGATTTACTTGCATAAAATAATTTGACACCTCCTAAGGGTATCAGGATTCTTAACCCTACAATGTTATGGTAGGATTTTAATTTTAATGGGTATTTTGATGAAGTGAACTGAATTGGTATGTGTAGATGGTTGAATGGGGACAACTAACTAGCATTGGTATGAAAAGTCTAATAAATTAAGTTCCTACTCTGTAATAGAAAACCATAATAAAATGAACAATAAAGCTATTAGGCACCCCCTGGAACTTATGTTAGCATAAGTATGCAAGGTTGCCTCAGTTTTGGGTAGTGCCTTATTCCCCTATCTAACCTTGTGTGCATATTAACATTATGGCACCTACCAAGTTGACTCTAGGATTAACTACTCCTAGAGATAAATGGGGCACTATCTGTGTAATCACTTTGTGGAAACTTGGACCTATTCCATCATATGGATGTGTTGCAGTCACTAGATATCATTGTTTGAAAATGAATTTAACAATAGCACTGTAAGAGGATGACACCCTGGTCTCCAAATTAAAAATAAGATGTTTGTATGTAAAATAGTGTGACTGTAAGATTATAGATAATTATATCATAGATCCATAGACATGTGTCACACTACAATACCATCATTTTATGTGGTCGTTACACTCTGCCTCATGCTTCCACGTAACATAAAAGAATAAATTGTTAAATATCAAACATGTACCATTGGATGGGTACAAAAATTGTTCTGGTATTTAACCTTATATAACACTTAATTTAAGTCAACTCAGAACTTATAAATATGTCTTTTGTGAAACAAAATTTAATACATAAGCTCATTAGAATTAATGGTTTAGTATCAATTTTCGCCAATTTTTTTCTCTACTAGAGTAGAAGCCATATTTCTATATCCATAATCCTTACAACCATATCTAAGGTAGTTGGTGGATTGTAGTATACATACATTACATATGGTACATACAGTACATACATGGCATACATATATATATATATATATATATATGATATATATATATACTATATATATATATATCATATAGGATATATATACATACATACATATACATACATATACATACATATACATATAGTACATACATAGCATAGTTTACATACATACATACATACATACTATACATTACATACATACATACATACATTACGATACATAGGTGATACTAAATATGTGGAGTGTAGTATAATATCTAAAAACTCAATTGGTATTTCATATTTATTTTTATTTCTCCAATTGCAGTAATCCTACAAAGGTGACAATAATGGTTTATAACTCCAAAATTTAAAAATAATTAAAAGTGATTCCATTTGGTACATTGAATCCAAGACTAAACCAAAAAAAATTAGGAGAGAATTGTTTGGAATAATTTGAGAATAAAACTTCCTATAAATATTTATGTAGCTGTAAAATGTATTTGGGTTAATCTAAATATGGTTTGAATGGTATAAAAGGTTTGCAATAAAATTCCATAAAATATTTTGTGCTTCATGCACTCACTGCAAATTCAATCAACCATGACAAAACACCAAGATTTGGTGCTTCCACTAAGATAGATGCATACAATTACATATATATATATATGATGATGATGATGATGATGATTTTTGTTGAATGGATGGCTATTAAAATGCATGGCTAAAAGCTTATGGGATTTTAAAGAGAAATTTGTGTGTTAATAAATTTTTTTGGATAGAGGTAGGTTGTACATGTAACATTACAAAATAGAATCAAGGGCCAAGTAGTTTGGTAGGATTGACTTATATATAAAAATTTGTGTGTGTGTGTGTGTATAGTAACGCTCATTAAAACAACCACTCGAGACCCAATAATAACCTAGGTTTAGATAGTAAAATTATGGAATGATTTTTAAAATAAAATAAAAGTGTGACCACTACCAGGCTTCAAGTAACAGCTGTCACAACAAGGATTCAAAGTCCATAATAATTTAATAAATGAGATTTTACCATTGTAACAAGCATTAGAAACACATCATAAAAATAATGAGTATAATTAATCCAATTATAATTAAGTTTCTCTAATCAATATTAGAGGGTCAAAGGGCCAAAGGAATTAAATAACTTGGGTATTTAATTCCACCAGGGCTAAACAATAAACAAGGTTCCTATTTACATGGGATAGGAAACTTTCCCTTATCCCCTAATGTGACCCCTAAAAGGTCAACCCATGCTTTAGGGTTAAATATTTAAGTTAATAAGGAGTAATTTCCCAATTACCCACTCTCAGGCTAGTCTTTGCACTTCAACCTAATTTTTCACATAATTAACACTCTTAGGGTTTCTTGAAAAAAATTCCATTAGATAGGATATTTCTTCTACTTTCCAATGATATAAATAAGTCCTCCTAACTCCTCATATTTCATAGGTTATAGGCCGGCGGGCCTAGGGAAGGAAATTTTCCCAAAGGCGGGCTTACGGGCTTGGCGAAGAAACTATTCCAAAGGTGGGCCTATAGGTCTGGGGAAGAAATTTTTTCCAAAGGAGTACTTGTAGGCCAAAAGGCAAGAAAAGTTTCCCAAAAGGTGAGCCTGCGGGCCCTGGGAAGAAAATTTTCCCAAAAGGCGGGCCTACGGGCCCCAAGAAGAAAATTTTCCCTAAAGCACAAGGGACACATGGCATGTTGTTAAGCCAATGCGGGAAGGTGGGTCATCAAAGGTAAATTGGATTTTAACTCCTTTTGTTTGGAAGGGAAAAAAGGTTCAAAATCCCCCGCGCCTCCATCGACACCCAAGGACGCCACATGTTATACCCAAAACCTCAAGTGGGGAAACGGATCATCGAGGAAAACTTATAAATATTGGATTTTTGCTAAAAGGCACAAAGACTAAAAATAACCCTTGCCTCCGCCGATGCCAAGTGAAGCCACGTGTCAGTCTAACAATAACCTATGGGAAGGTGGGAAGGCAGGGAAACCTAGGAATTTTCCCAATATTTTTGCAAAGGAAATAAGGTCTAAAACCATCAGCGCGTCTGTCGCTGCCTAAATATGCCACATGTTAGACCCACAGTGATAGGTGGGGAAGAGCTCTTATGGAGAGACTTAAGATTTTTCAAAAAGGTAAAGTTGAAGGAGCGGGCCAGCGAAGTGTTTTTCTCAAAAGTGAAATAACAGGGCCATAGAGGAATTTGTGAATTTTTTAGCTTTTTGCAAAAAGGTTCCCTAAGAAATTTTCAGGCCAATGGTTCTAAATCACAAAATTTTCCGTCTATTTTGTTTTTACCAATCAAAGTAAAAATTTTAGACGACCATAACTTTCGAATCGAAGCTCAGATTTGGGAAAATGAGGACTTTTTGGAAAGTGCTCGAACTCATATTTGCGTAGGAACTGAAAAAAATTATTTTTGACAAACTTAAGTGGGTGAATTCTAAGAAAACACCTTTCCTTCCATTAAAATGTGCACTGGATATTTTAACTTAACAGAAGTAATTCAATCTGCCATTCTTTCTTCCTCATCGTGCCAAAATGACATGGAGGATTGTACTTGGAAAGATTTAGATCAAATTGCAAGGATTAATTGTTAAAGTTTGAGTTTTCAATAGGAATTTCCTTTCTCTTTTTTTTGTGACTCCATTATTTTGTCCCTTACACGATTTATAAAGTTCTACATAAATTTCTTAAACAATACGAACTATTTTAAGATTTTTTTTGTTTCTCTTTAACTTGTTTTAATGTTTTATCTTTTCTTTCATCAACGCAGGTAGTTCGGTACATTTTTCTGATATTCATCTTACAGGTTTACAATGAATCAAAAAAAAGAATCATACTTAAACTTGAATGGATCTACTTTTCATTATCATCCTCTAAATATTTAAATTCATTCAAATCTGATTTACAAAATTTAACTATACTTCAATTAATATGTGAAGACCAAAAATGTACTTCAATTTGTTTTTCAAAACGTGCATTCGAATGAACACAGAAATCTAATATTTCTTCATAACATACATACATATATACATACATACATACATATATATATATATATATATATATATATATATATATATTCAAACAGAGATTTTGGATATATTTCAGACATATTTAAAATGAGAATCTTGCCATTTGTGGTAATTAAAGAAACTTCTGTTGAAATCCAGTAATTCTCTTACAACTTCATTTTTCATTCATCAAATACAATTATAGAAATATACATCTTTCACATTCAAATGTAGAATCCATTTCCAAAATAGAGCAGCTTTCCACCACAAATAATATTGCAATTCCATCCACTTGAAGTGGGAAATTTTTACAACAAAGGAAATCCCAAGGGGAGTGCAAAATTTTTCTTCATCCTTAGCTCCAGAAAAGCAACAAGAAGATCCACCATATATCTTTTGATCACAACAAATAAGGAGGAGAGGCAATGCTCTCCACCCAACCAATAATTCCAATGAAGAGTAGAACCCATCCCCCTCATTGGCCCCTGAGCCCCAGCCAGAAAGCAATAAGAAATGTATTTCAACTCATGGGAATAAACATGATTCAAAAAAATAAAAACAATTTTCACAAATAGAACACAATCCAAAACATATTCTAGTTTTCAACCATAGGAAAAACAACAAACAATACTCAGGCTTCATCATGCACAAGCTAAAGGAGCAAGACCTATGGGGATGCTACTTATACCTCCCAATGGGTAAATGGGTGTCGACCTTAATATAAACCTGCCAATATATATACATCATTTCAAAACCCCTACATACACTTATGCCTCTCAAAGTACCCCTTATACCTCCCATTCTCTTATTCCTCCCCACACTCTTATGTCACCCCATAACGAGTAAAGAAATTCAATCTGTTTCTTTTACAAGGTGGAACCCCATCTCAAACACCCTCCACAATAACACTTATACCTCCCCAAAACTCTTATGCCTTCCCACAAGAGATCCCCATAGTCTTCTCCTACTCCATTCCTAGGCAATCTACCCAACAAGTCAAAAACACACCAACATAATCAAAGCATTCACATATGCATAAATAAAGGAAGAAAAATTTTAAAGAGCGAAGTTCCTACCTCTCCATGGTAGATTTTGCCCCAAAATTTCAACAAGTTTTTTTTCCAATCCAAAAATTCTAGAAGCTCCAGCAATCCACAAGCATTCATAAAAATATCTAACTCTCTTCCAAAACTACCAGAGCTCAAAACTAAACGATGTAGCCAAAAATGAAGTCCCCAAAATGAAGTAACTTCAAAACAAGCCAAGGAATTAAAATAAATAGAAAAGGGAGAGAGGATGGTGAGGTGGGTCCATGTAGGATTCCACATCACACATCGTCAACTCCAACTCACAAGTCAACTTCAAAATCAAAGGCATAATTAAAAAGGTGGGTGAATAAATGACATTTTACTTACACACAAAACCCAAGGACCAAAATTAATTTTATGCAAGAAGCTGGAAAAAAAACTTACAAATTCCCTTCCCAAAATAAATAATGAGGCCTAATTTTTACTCCCCGACCCATAGGTAGGGTTGGTGTAACAATATAAGAAGTGTGGGACAAGTTTAACTTGTCCCACAAGCTTCTAAAATCATCCCTTAAGGATAGATCCGATTTCAAAAGGGAGGTAGAGTGTTTCACACTCAAATTTACTTACACATCTCTTACAACACATAAAACAAGATCCATCAGCTCTAATAAATGCATTCTTTTGACCCATTTTAATTTAGTTAACAACATGATTACTCACTAATCTTGACACCAATAATTAAATAATGAAGGGGAAAATACATCAGTAAATAAACACATACTAAAATTAAACAAAGGAACTTATTAAAATGATACACACAACCCCTTGGTCAAATTCGAAGGTGATCCCCTGCATGGGAATCCATAACAAAAAAAAATTATATACACAAATAACAATATGCGTTGTCATGGTGACCCTTGTTAAATTCATCTAGAATTCCAATGTGGTTGCTCTCCAATCCCCCGATGTTTGTTGTGAGATGTTTACCTGTAAAACACAAATACCTCCTTTGGCCTCATTTCCACATCAAAACATCCAAAATAAATATAAAATATAACTCCAAACCATCTATATATATGAAAAAAACATCATCCAAGTAAGCAACAATGTCATTCACAATTTCATCCATAGCCATATGATCACAAGATTAGTTAAATTTTTTAGGTTTACTCAATATGACGAAATAACATATGTCTAAAAAACCTATATACATATAACCATGTCAATCAGCATAATACCATGAGTATGAAATGTCTCCAATACGCCCATGTACCATATATGAATAAAAGTAAACAAAAATCCATGATCTATAACATCTAACATCACATCAAACAAAAGCTACAATAATGTCCATAATTCTAATCAACAGTATCATAATCCATATCCAAAGGTGTCGAAGGGAAGTTCAGATTACATCACCCTCCCCTTATACTCGACTTTATCGTAGAAATCATTGGAATAGGTGTGGAAATTGAACTTGTAACAAAGTAGCATCCTCCCATGTAGAAACAGTCTCATCATATCTATCCCACTACACTCGAACCTGGTCAATATCTCTACCTTGAAGGCTCCACCATCACTTCTCCCTAATCCTTCTCCTGTAAAGAGGTCCAATCTAGCACATGAGAAGGGTCTTCAACATACCTCTTAGGTACTGAAACATGAAACACATCATGGATGTGAGATAAGCTTGGTGGCAACGCTAGACGATAGACCAAAGGACTGATATGCTCCAAGATCTCAAAGGGACCTATGAATCTAGGTGATAACTTATAACCTTTTCTATAACAGATAGGTATCTTATGTGGCCTGACACGAAGGAAAACCTTCATGCACACATCAAAACTATGGTCAGTCCTATGATGATCTACATACTTCTTTTGTCTGTCATGTGCCTCCTGCAATCTTTGTCCGATCATAACCACCTACTGCTCCATGTCCTACAATAAAGTTGGCCCAAGGTAAACCTTGTCCTCTAACTTTTCCCAACTAAAAGGTGTCTTGCACTCTCTTCCATAAAAATCCTGAAAAGGAGCCATGCCTATCGAACTCTAAAAAATGTTATTGTAGACAAACTCCACCAAGTAAAAATACTCCTCCCATCTCAACTGGTGATCCATAACATACATCCTAAGCATGTCCTCTAAGATCTGATTCTCCCACTCAGTCCATCCATTTGTCTCAGGGTGATACGCAGTTTTAAAATTGACCTTCACCCTAAGGGCATGCTGCATGGTAGTCCAAAAATGGGAAGTATACAGAGGATCATAGTCACCAATAATCTTCCACGGAATCCAATACAACTCGACAATCTCATCTAGATATACCCATTCCACTGTACTAGATGTATATGTGCTCTTCACTAAAGAAAAGTGATCCAATTTTTTCAATTTATCCATCATAACCATGATGGCGTCATGCTTGATATCTCAACATTGGTAGCCCAAAAATGAAGTCCATGGAAATGGTGTCCCACTTCCACTCCGGTATAGCATGAGGAAAGAGAATGCTAGCTAGATTTTGATGCTCGACCTTCTATTTATGACACTCTAAATAGTGTGACATAAACTAAGCCATGTTTTGACGAAGTCCCCTTGAGTGATACAACTGTCTCAAAGTGGAGTGCATCTTCTTCACCCCAGGATGGGTTGAATAAGGTACACGATGTGCCTATGTCAAGATGTCCTACCTCAAGCTTCCATCTCTAGGAACATAAATCTAGTCTATGTTCCTAAGAAGGCCATCTTCATCCAATGAAAACCCATCAAACATCCCCTCAAGGGGTCTCTGAGACTTGATCTTTGCTCTAGCTACAATATAGAAATTGTCGTGAGGAAGTTATTCTAGAATCCTGCTCCCTAAATTTGTGCTAACTGTAGTGGTCATAACCACATGTCTCCTCCTACTGAGATCATCTGTAACCACATTTTCCTTCCCTTTCACATGATCTATCTCCATATCATACTCACAAAGTAACTCCATCCAATTCAATTCACAAGCATTGAGATTAGGTTGTGTGAAGACATGTCAAAGACTCAAGTGATCAGTCCTGAGTATGAATCTTTGGCCAAGAAGGAAGTGTCTCCATCAAACCAAGGAATGCACAACTACCGTAAGCTCAAGATCATGATTCAGATAATTGGGCTCATAATCCTTGAGTTTGTGATACTCGAAAGAAACTACTCTTCCCTCCTGCATCAACACACCTACAACTCTTGCCAAAGAAGCATCCACGTATATGAAAAACTCACCATGTGGATATGGTATTGCAAGAATAGGTGTTGTCGTGAGGCATTACTTCAGTGTCTTAAAGTCCTACTCACATTTTTCTGAAAAAATATACTTCTTCCCTTTCTGGTGAAGGGAAGTGATGGGGTGCACAACTTGAGAGAAGTCCTGAACAAATCTCCTTTAAGAACTTGTTAAACCCATGAATCTACGCACCTTTGTAACACTATTAGGTGTTGTCTAATCTAAAATAGCTCGAATATTGGAAGGAACGACTGTGATACCTTCCCCAGAAATGATGTGGCCCAAATACTGCACCTTTGTCTAAAGGAACGCACACTTCTCTAGCTTCCTGTAAAGATGCTACTCATAAAGACACTGAAGAATTTGGTGAATGTGCCCCTCTTGCTCCTCGCATGTACATGAGTAAATCATAATTTCATTAAGTAATATGAGCATGAAGTGATCCAATACTGTTCTAAAAACTCCATTCATCAAACTCATGAACACTGCATGGGCATTCATCAAACCAAAAGGCACCAAGATGAACTCGTAGTGGCCATATATCGTACGGAAGGTGGTATTATGAATGTTTGACTCCATAATCCTTAGCCAATTATAACCTAAATTAAGGTATATATTGGAGAAAAATATGGTCCCCTTCATTTGATCAAACAAATCATCAATGTGTGGAAGGGGATAACGATTCTTGATCATTACTTTATTTAGAAGGTGGTTAATTATACATAACCACAAAAATCCATCCTTGTTATTTACAAATATCACCGATGTACCCAAAGGGGATACACTAGGATGGATTAGTCCTTTCTATAAAAGACCCTCTAGCTGTAACTTGAGCTCATAGAACTTAGGGGTGGTTATCTGATAAGGTTCTCGTGAGAAGGCTCTACTCCCGGAACCAGATCTATGTGAAAATATATCTCACATGGGGGTGGCACCCCTGGTAGCTCCCCTAGAAAGACATCACAAAACTCTCTCTAGATGGGATGGTCATAAAGAAATGGTGCACTAGTCTCATCCTCCGATCTTTCACTAACTGTGACAGCATACATCAAGCAACCATGTCACACACACCACTTAAGATGCATAGCGTAGATGGAACGAATGGAAATGGGTCTCCTAATCCCTAGTATCACTTAATCAACTCCTATATATCATCTTTACATAATATAATCTTATGGTAACAATCCACCCATGTTTTATGTGTAGACAATAAGTCCATGGCTAAGATGACTCCATACGAACCCAACGAAAGGATATGAAGATTCAAGGTACTGGTGAAATGTCCCAAATCCACTACACATTCCTTAACTAAGGAATCGATAGATATCTTAGCTCAACAAGTCATCTCAATGTCCTAAATAAGACCCTACCTACTTGCCACTAGTTTGCATCACTCTACCAAAGATGGTGTAATAAAAGAATCAGAAGAACCAAAATCAAATAGAATGGTGGTAGGAACACTACCAATGCTACCTATATTCTTAATCACGGTACTCTGGTGCTCATCCTTGTGGTTCTCAACCATTGCATAGATCCGATGACTGCACCCCATGTCACCAACAGTACGCTTTGAGATTTGCATCTTACCCTTGTTAGTAGGGTTCTGTGGGCAGTCTCACGAAAAATTCCCAGCAACACCACAACCAAAATAACAGCCCGATCCTCTCCCATGAGTAGCAGGTCCAGCCGGTACTCTAGAGGTCTGAGTTGTGGATCCTGATGATTTGGATGTGGACTACTAAGAACTCATTTGACAAGCTCCTCCTGACTGAGCTCTTAGTGCACCATATGTCCTAATGGGACCCCTATGAGGAGGCCTCATACTCCAAACCCTTTATGCACCAAATCTCTGTGGAGGTCTGTACAGTGGGAGAGACTGTTATTGCTATTGTTTTTGTCTAAAAGATGACTGTGATGAACCCTATCCACCATGAGGAGGAGCCGACACCCTCGATCTATTGTCCTAAATCTATTGGATGCAAATGTGGACTCATTCTTTGGCATGTTGTGTCTTTCCTCGAGTCTCCTCTACTATATAGGCCTTCTCCACGGCCTCATCTAATGTCTACGGAAAATGGATATGCATCGCACCTCCAATGTCTAGATTCAGGCCCCAGATGAATCTGTGAATCCGTACCTACTCATCCTGCATGTAGTCGACATACTAGTGTAAATCTAGAAATTAAATCTCATACTCAACTACTGTCAAAGATTCCTATCATAAGTCGTGAAAATCATCTATTCTCTATTGAATAAACCTCAGTGATAAGTACCTACTCTTGAACCACTCCTAAAAGAGCTCCCAGGTAACCATATCTAATTTAACGTGGAGATTCTCCTTTTCAGTCCTCCTCCAAACACCGACTCCATCCCTCAGAAGATGGATTCCAACATGAGATTTCTTTTTTCTTGAACAAGCTTAGAGCATGAAGTACCAACTCAAGTTCACTAACCAGGCCTCTTCCTGAAATCCAACTGTGTCTCAAAAATAATGAGATGGTCGTAGCTTCAAGATCTCCTTGATATGGTTTGCAGATGTATTTTGGTGTTCCCTAGGCCTTTATGCATGCTCATCCCTAAGCCTAGGGCTCTGAGACCTATCCCTGTGTCCAAATTTTTGGTCTCCTTGTCCCCTTTGCGGTGAGTCTATTGTGCCTGACTCTACGCGGGAGTTCTCTCCTCTATACTCATCGCTATGTTGAGGAGATACATGAGTCTCAATGGACGGCTCCCCATCATTTCTGGTTGACTGTCTTGCTACAGACCCTTCGTGTAAAGAGACATTAATATCCTAAAGTGTATGTAAAATATGGGTTAGTATCGCTACTACAACATGATCTAGAGGTGGCAAGTCTAGGTCTATGTGAAAATACCCCTCGTCTTGTCCATGCTTGCTACATAGATCAAGGTGAGAGTTAGTTCATTATCCTAGGTTTTATTCAGTTTTCCAGGTTTACTAATGTATGCAAATTCCAAACAAAGTTATTTTCTAGGTTTAATATTCATGTCTTAAGTTTTCTAGTGTGCCCAAGGGTTCAAGATTTGAACCCATGGCTCTGATACCAAGTGTAAAGCCCACTAAAATGACCACTCGAGACCCAAGAACAACCTAGGTTTAGATAGGAAAAATTATGGAATAAATTTATATATTTAAAAAAAAAAAAAAAAAAGCATGACCACTACCAAGCTTCAAGCAACAGTTATCACAACAAGGATTCAAAGTTCATTATAATTTAATAAATGATATTTTCCCATTGTAACAAGCATTAGAAACACATTATAAAATTAATGAGTATAATTAGTCCAATTATAGTTAAGTTTCTCTAATCAATATTAGAGGGTCAAAGGGCCAAAGGAATTACATAACTTGGGTATTTAATTCCACCAGGTCTAAACAATAAACAAGGTTACTATTTGCATGGTATAGGAAACTTTCCCTTATCCCCTAATGTGACCCCTAAAAGGTCAACCCACACTCTAGAGTTAAACATTTAGATTAATAAGGAGTATTTTCCCAATTACCCACTCTCAGGCTCATCTTTGCAATTCAACCTAATTTTTCATATAATTAACACTCTTACAGTTTTATGAAAACAATTCCATTAGATAGGAAATTTCTTCCTCTTTCCAACTATATAAATAAGTCCTCATAACTCCTCATATTTCATAAGTTATAGACTAACGGGCTTGGGGAAGGAAATTCTCCCAAAGGCGGGCGTGCGGGCCTGGGGAAGAAAATTTTGCAAAGGCGGGCTTACGGTTCTAGCGAAGAAAATTTTTCCAAAGGTAGGCCTGTGGGCTTGGGGAAGATAATTTTCCCACAAGGCTAGTCTATGGGCCCTAGGAAAAAATTTTTCCCAAAAGGCAGGCCTGAGGGACCCAGGAAGAAAATTTCCCCAAAAGGTGGGCCTACGGGCCCCGAGAAGAAAATTTTCCCAAAATCTTAAGGGACACGTGGCACATTGTTAAGCCAACATGGGAATGCAGGTCGTTGGAGGTAAATTAGATTTTAAATGCTTTTTTTTAGAAGGGAAAAAAGGTTTAAAAGACCTTGCACCTCCACCAACACCTAGGGACGCCACGTGTCCTACCCAAAATGTTAAGTGGGGAAACGGACCGTCAGGGAAAACTTAGAAATAATGGATTTGTTTTAAAAGACATGAAGTCTAAAAAAACAGCTCATTCCTCTGTCATTAACAAGCAAATCCATGTTTCAGTCCAGCAATGACCTACAGGAAGGCAGGCCGATGGGGAAACTTGAGAATTTTTCCAATCTTTTTCCAAAGGTGATACGGTCTAAAACCATCCGCGCCTCTACTGACGCCTAAATATTCCATGTGTCAGACCCACAGTGACATGCAAGGAAGAGGACTTATGGAGAGACTTAAGATTTTTGGCCTTTTTTCAAAAAGGTAAAGTTGAAGGTGTGGGCCCACGAAGGTGTTTTTCCCAAAAGTGAAATGGTGGGGCCATGGAGTAATTTGTGAATTTTTTTCCTTTTTGTAAAAAGTGTCCTAAGCAATTTTCAGGACCAAGGGTCCGATTCAGTAAATGTTCCCTATTTTTTTTACCAAGCGAAATAAAAACTTCAAATGGCCATAACTTTCGACTGGAAGCTCGAATCTGGGAAAATGAGGACTTTTGGAAAAGGCTCGAACTCCTCTTTGTGTAAGAACAAAAAAAATTCATTTTTGATAAACTTAAGTTGGCGAATTCTAAGAAAACAACTTTTCTTCCGTTAAAATGTGTACTGGACTTTTCAAATTAACATAATTAATTCAATCCGCCATTCTTTCTTCCTCGTCATGCCAAACCGACATGGAGGATTGCACTTGGAAAGATTTCAATGGGATTGCAAGGATTAATTGTTAAAGTTTGAGTTTTTAATATGAATTTTCTTTCTCTTTTTTCTGTGACTGCATTATTTTGTCTCTTACCTGATTTATAAAGTTCTACATAAATTTCTTAAAAAATACAAACTATTTCAAGATTTATTTTATTCCTCCATAACTTGTTTTAATGTTTTATCTTGTCTTTCATCAATACAGGTAGTTCAGTATATTTTTTTGATATTCATCTTACATGTTTGCAGTGAATTAAAAAGTAAAATCATACTTAAACTCGAATGGATCTAATTTTCATTATCATCCTCTAAATATTTAAATTCATTCAAATCTGATTTACAAAATTTAACTGTACTTCAATCAATATGTGAAGACCCAAAATGTAGTTATATTTTTTTTTCAAAACATGCATTCGAATGAATAGAAAAATTTAAAATTTCTTCATACGTATATATTTTTATTTTATTTTCAAACAGATATTTCACAATATATTTCAGACATAGATTTCAAATGAGAGCCTTGCCATTTGTGGTAATTAAAGTAAATTCTATTGAACTCCAATAATTCTTGTACAACTTCCTTTATCATTCATCAAATATAAATACCAAAATATACATCTTTCACATTCGAATGCAGAATCCATTTTCAAAATAGAGCAACTTTTCGCCACAAATAATATTGCAATATCATCCACTTCAAGTGGGAAATTTTTACAACAAGGAAAACCCAAGGGGAATGTAAAATTTTTCTTCATCTTCAGCTCCATAACAACAAAAATAAGATCCACCATATCTTTTGATCACAACAAAAAAGAAGGAGAAGCAACGCTCTCCACCCAACCAAGAATTCCAATGAAGAGGAGAACCCATCCCCCTCATTGGCCCCCGAGCCCCAACAACAAAGCTTTAAGAAATGTATTTCAACTCATGGGAACAAATACACTTCCACAACACAAAAAAAAGTTTTCACAAATAGAACACAATCCAAAACATACTGTAGTTTGCAACCATAGGAAGAACAACAAACAATACTCAAGATTCGTCATGCACAAGCCAAAGGAGCAAGATCTATGGGGGAAGTTTGTTATAGTTTCCAATGGGGAAATGGGTGTCCACTTTAAGATAAACCCGCCAATATATATACATCATTTAAAAAACCCTACATTCCCTTATCCCTCCCCAAGTACCCCTTATACCTCCCATTATCTTATGCCTCCCCACACTCTTATGGCACCCCATAATAAGAAAATAAATGCAAGATATTTAATTTATAAGGTTGAACTTAATCCCAAACTCACTCCACAATAACACTTATACCTCCCCAAAACTCTTATGCCTCCCCACAAGAGATCCCTGAATTCTTCCCCTAAACCATACCTAAGAAATCTACCCAACCAACCAACAACACACCAAGATATTCAAAGCATTCACATATGCATAAATAAAGGAAGAACATTTTACAATAGCCAAGCTCCTACCTCTCCATGGTAGAGTTTTCCCCAAAAGTTCAACAAAAAACTTTTTTTTTAATCCAAACAGTCAAGAATCTCCAACAATCCACAAGCATTCAACAAAAATCTCTAAATCTCTTCCAAAATTACCAGAGCTCAAAACCAAACGATGTAGCCAAAAATGAAGTACCAAAAATGAAGTAACCCCAAAACAAGCCAAGGAATTCGAATAAATATAAGAGGGAGAGAGGACGGTGAGGTGGGTCCATGTAGGATGCCACATCACACATCCTCAACTACACCTCAGACGTCAACTTCAAACACCAAGGCATAATTAAAAAGGTGGGTGAATAAATAACATTTTACTTACACACACAACCCAGGTCCACACCCCAAGGACCAAAATTAATTTTATGCAAGAAGGTGCAATTAAAACTTACAAGTTGTCTTCACAAACTACATAATGAGAACTAATTTTGACTCCCCAGCCCATAGGTAGGGTTGGTGTAACAATTTAACTTGCCCCACAAGCTTCCAAAATCAGCCCTTAAGGACAAAGTCAAATTTCAAAAGGGAGGTGGAGTATTTCATACTCAAATTTACTTAAACATCTCTTACAACACATAAACCAAGAACCATCATCTCTAATAAATGCATTCTTTTGACCCATTTTAATTTATTTAACAACATGATTACTCACTAATCTTGACACCAATAATTAAACAATGAAGGGGAATATACATCACTAAATAAACACATACTAAAATTAAACAAAGGAACTTATTAAAAGAATACACACAACCCCTTCGTCACATTTGAAGGTGATCCCCCCCGTGGAAATCCCTAACAACAAAACAAACATACACAAACAATAATACACGTTGCCATGGTGACCCTTGTTGAATTCATCTAGAATTCCAATGTGGTTGGTCTCCAATCCCCCAATGTTTGTTGTGATATGTTTACCTACAAAACAAAAATACCTCCTTCGGCCTTGTGGCCACACCAAAACATCCAAAATAAATATAAAATATAACTGGAAATCATCTATATATATTAATCAAAACATCATCCAAGCAAGAAACAATGTCATTCACAATTTCATCCATAACCATATGATCGCAATATTAGTTCAATTTTCTAGGTCTACTCAATATGATGTAATAACATATGTCCAAAATACATATATACATATAACTATGTCAATCAGCATAATACCATGAGTATGAAATGTCTCCAATACCCCCATGTACCGTATATGAATCAAAGTCAATGTAACAGTCCATGATCTCTAACATCTAACATCATATCAAACTAAAATATACAATAATGTCCATAAGTCTAATCAACAGTATCATAATCCATATCCAAAGGTGTCGAAGGGAAGTGGGCACTATATATATATATAGTGCCCACTTCCCTTCGACACCTTTGGATATGGATTATGATACTGTTGATTAGACTTATGGACATTATTGGATTATATATATATATTGATCAATCAGATAATATGGGACAAAAGTTCTTATGATATTTCCTTATGCATATTATTCCTTCACTCCAATCCTCAAAAATTATATTGAGGACCTTTAATTTTTTACCACTCCACTTATTTCACAGTCGACCTCAAGAAGTATGAATAAAAACTATTTCCAAATGTTTATAGAGCTGAAAAAATATTATTTTGAAAATTAGATTATTGTAAATATCTTAATACAAGATAAGTAGAAACTAGATGCTGAGAAACATTATCCGTACTTGGTAAAATCAATCAATGGAACAATACATACATTTCAAGTTATGTAGTCAATAGAACAACATAATGGTTTTTTAAGCATTTTGCATTATAAAATGGACAGTCTAAAAATATTTGTTCAAAACACAAACATAAAAGAAAATTCAATTAGTAATGGCATGAACCTTCAAATAACATCGATTGGTATGTTGAAACATATACATAATAATTGATGCATTGGTCACTTTAGCCTTCCATTTATTGAGAGAGGAGTAAAATTTATTGCCACATTATTAGCATTGTGTCTCGATAAGAAAAAATAAATCATGATTGATGAGTATGGTGATTTAGTGTATAGTAATGGGTGATAAAAATTGCCATTATGTAATTCACTTTTACATAATAAATTTTATGAATTATAGAAAATTTATACATGGATAAAGAAGCATGTTCTTAAAGAATTTATGTTTAAATTAGAGGTAATGATCCATTCAAAAAACAATCACTAGTGCTCTAGTTGCAATTAGATATTGTTTCAAGTGATAGAAATCATCAAATGTTATTTTTCTTTACATCCATGTTGACAGCAACGAGTGTTTTGAACATTGTCTATGTAATTTTCCTTTCGGTGGGACACACTCTTTAGGGATATAGATGATACATTTAGGAGATTATTGATATTTCTATGTAAATTAGAAACATAATATTGTCCACTTATCATGGAAACTTACATAACATGCCAAGAGGGTTCAAGTGCATTCACTCCATATGATATTGAAGAAATGTATGAATTTAAGGCTTTTGTGGAACCAAACTTGGTAGATGGAAACTACAAGATAATAGGTATTAGAAAAAAAAAATATGTTTAAGCTCCATGTCATCAATAACATATATACAATGGAGTGTAAATTAACAATCAAATATCATGTATAGTATCAACTAATCAAAATATAGAAGATACTAGATGCAAACAAAAACATGGCTCAAGGTAATCCTCCACTAGCTCCCATAAAAAAAGTAAATGGGGTGTAATATATTAAAAATCGAGTAAAGGACTATAATACACATTGGGACGATATTTTTATAGAATTAGGTGATTCATTTTCGTTCCCAAAGATAATATATTTTAGAAAACGTTTTTTATTTCTCTAAAAAAATCATTCCTAAGTCATAGTCCAGTGTCATATGAATGTTTTTGGCTAAAACTATTTTAATACATTGACATCTATGCTCATACAATAAGAGTAGTGCCCTTAACCATAGATGACAGCTTCAATAAAAATATCCCTTCAAATGATGTTTATATTGGACCTATTTTTCATGGACCTAAAGAGGAATTTAATCCAAGTATGGATGTGTCTAACAAGTAAATGATTCCAATATGACTACTTGATGAAAACCTCTATATATGTGTGTGTATGGTTTATGGGAGAAAGAAGATTCAAAAATTGAAAGTGCATTTTTGGGAACCTATAGGGAAATCAGAAAGAGAATAAAAAAATAATATAAAATAAATACAGAAAAAACAATGTTGGCGTAAATCAATTGATACCTTAGAGATTGATGTCGATAACATTATCTGTGTATCGACACGAAGCAATAATTGGAAAGGAAATACAACTAAAATTCCATTTCACTGACATGAATCTATTTAGGAATACCTTGAATAACTCCAATAAGATTAACTATTGGATTGTATATTCACTAAACCATATGAATTTAATGTCATAGAGGATTTTAATATTGTAAATGTAGAGATGATTTTATATTACATCTACATAATCGTAGCCCATGATGTCAGTTATTTGAAATATATTATCCAAAGCAAGGTCAATTATGTCTTGAATTATGTAATATTTAATACATCATTAACAATGAATTAAATATGGAAATATAATATTTTCAATTATTTGTAACACTCTACAAGTTTTTGTTTTAATTATTTGCGAAGAAAATTATTTTTTAGACATAGTAATTTATAATTTGTTTGAACTATATTACTAAGTCTTATTAATGAATAAAAAGAGTTGGTGCTTCATAATTCCACAAAATTAAAGGAATTTGTGAGAAATAATCTATTTCAGATATATGATGTGGATCATGGTTTTAATGCCCGCAAAACACATACATGAAAGACATGGAAAAGGTCGGGTATATTTTATTATCATTATTATTTTTTTGAAGTCTAAATGACACCACAAGAGATCAAAATGGGCCAAAACTACTCACGATAGGTTGGGAAAAACATTGGCGATATAGGCAACAAGAAGTCATACCACACCCATCATGAACAATTCACTATTCTCTTGGATGAGGCACAACGTAATAGTCCAAACACAATACACAATTACAATTAAGGACATCCCATGGTTTAAAATATTTTAAGGCTATGTATTTACTAAAAGCATCTTAGAAATACCTGACTTTATGATCTTAAAGATTCATGTTTTGATTCGAGCAATTATTTTAAAAAAGGTGAACTTATTTCATTTATACTATTGACTAATTAGATTAAGATCAATTTTTTTGAGGGAGGATATTCTATAAAAAGGAAAAAACTTTGATAATTCGTTTGATTTATAAGGGACATTATACATCTCTCACAAGGTTATTTATTCATATTCAAGATACTGAATCTTGTTTCCTACCTCCATTGCACAAGGTGAGATAGATTGAATGGTTCCTAATCAGTTTCCTCCTACTTATTTTGACCTTATCATCTTCCAAAATCTAATCATTGATTTCACCTTAAGATCATTTAAGGACTCACCATAAAAAGGATAATGTTGATTAGTTTAGCTGAGGGAAAAATGAGGTATACATATTTTTATTACAAAAGATAGTTTCCTCTTTTATCACTTAAGGGCTCAAATGTTATCAAGTAGATCACAACTACATTAATTTATTCATATATATATATATATATATATATATATATATATATATATAACCTTTATAAGGAATTCTAACCCCTTTTAAAAAAAAAAGCCTATTATCGAATTAATGCAAGACCTAGGAGGCTCACCAGGAAACATTTTGACTCAGGAAAAATCTTACCATTACACCAACTAAAGAAGACATGGTTACATCATTTCTATTCGACATGACATACGAGCCCAACAGACAAAACAATCTTATAGAAATGTGACTAGGGTACAAGAAGGTAACAACATTCATAAAACAATGCTATGATATTCTTAAAATTCCTATAATACATTAAAATCACTCATAAGAATACGGGTAATCAAATTTTATAGTTTTCCATGATAGTAAATAACATTTTTAGTTTCAGTTGTTTATGACAACTTTACTCCACAAAACATATTACTAAGGCACTGGTCTTCTTCTAAAATTTCCACAAAACCCATTCCATATTCTTACAACATAATAAGCATTCAAACAACAGAACTTCATAACCAAAACTGAAGCAATTCTTTCCAATTATCTCCCTTATCTATTCAAAAAATCTATCTGTAACAAATTATGCACCAGAGTCAGTTCGCGAGAACTGATAAAGATAAGTCCACACATAGCAACAATAAGCTATTATCTAACAATATCATGAAAGTAAAAGATTCTATTTGAAGAATTGGATTGAAGCTTGAAACACTAATAACTCCTTAAATTATAATAAAATTTCCAGCATGCCAATCTAAGAAGAAAGTCTTATACCTCAGTTAAGAACATTGTCTCAAAATAAACGAAATTTTAACCACTAAACGAGTAAAACAATAGGCATAAAAAGTTAGAAATAAAATTTCAAGTGCAAAAGAGAGTTCCATTAAACAGGTTAGGATTGTAAACATCCATCAAAGTTTTGCAACACTATGGGATTACATATCTTCTCAATAAGCCTATAGTTTCAGTTTAAATAAATTTGATCACCCCTTTCCATCACAAGTTCTTTTAAAGTACCTGTCATTACCAAATTCAAACCACTCTAAAATAAATTTATTTACATGAATCACCATACGACATTATCTTAACAACAACTTGAGTCATAATTCAACAATGTATCTATAAAATATAAATACCTCGAAATGTCCCTAATAATATTAATAGTTTCTATTATGATTCAACAAGATATGAATATGTGTGTGTGTGTGTGTGTGTGTGTGTGTGTGTGTGTGTGAGTGTGAGTGTGTGTGTGTGTGTGTGTGTGTGTGTGTGTGTGTGTGTGTGTGTGTGTGTGTGTGTGTGTGTGTGTGTGTGTGTGTGTGTGTGTGTGTGTGTGTGTGTGTGTGTGTGTGTGTGTGTGTGTTTGTGTGTGTGTGTGTGTGATCCAAATGTCAATAAAAATATTAACGATTTCCCAAAAAAATTAGTGAGCTAAAAATATATAATTACCACTGAATATCATCTCATATCAGAAATTAAGCCATGGTAGTTCTAAAAATAAAAGATTACTATTGATAAATGCACATAAGAACTTCAAACTTTGATGACTACAATTTTAGATGGGGCTCAAGCTTCATGAGCGACGGTCAAAGTGCCCCTTAAGGAAAACCTTAAACATCTTGGACCTACACCAATGATCAATAGGCAATTGGCTAGATGTCAAGTACCATAATCAATCCTATAGTCATATCCATGGTGAAAAATACCTAAATAACTAGGTACTATCACCACGATACTCTCTTCATACTTAAAACTAACCATTGTAGTCAATCACAAAAAAAAGTTTTGTAAACCTACAGAATAGTTGAATATCAAAGGGACCACTTACTTAGTCGAAGAAAGGAGAACATGGAAGTCCAACAGACCTCGACAACTCACCACTCTATATTGACAAACTAAAAGGAATCAACTAACATTATATGATTTACTACCATAACCCAAAAGGATGATTACATATCCAAAAACTAAAGTCTCTCCCAACCTAGATAGGGTACAATCTAGTGGTTGTCAGCTAAAATAAGAATGTCGTAAGCCATGTGAACTGTGCTCAACATACCCATAAACGTAAAGTCAAACTTCACTCATATTAATTTGACATAATCCAGATTATTTAAGGAATAACAAAGAGGGGGGGTTCATAAACATAGATGACAAAACAACTCCCACACCCAGAAGAGATATTCTTTGATAGAGTAACTAATTGAGTAATAAGATCTAGAAGTCTTAGAAATAGGAATAACTTGATTTTCCACGAAGAAAAATCAAATCTAAAGATAATAAGTTTGTATGAAAATAAAGATGTTTACAGTTATAGCAGGCTTTCTTTCACAACAGAAAACACTAGTACAAACAACATGACAAACTTGATACTCAATCCCAGAATACAGCTAATAATGGTAGAAGTTTTATCATTCAAGTATGGAGACGTAACAACCATAGAAGAGGGATACATCTATGTTGTCCACTTTAACATTGACAACTATTATTGTTAAAACAAGTAGATTTCAAGAAGAATGAAGATATTTTCCTGTAATTCATCCAAACCCACAACACACAAAAAAACATTAGAGACAAACCAATTTGAGGGAAGAAAAGGTTCCATTTCATGATATTTTAAATCTTAGAAATTGTAGCAATGGTAGATTTATCTTGCCTGATTCTCCATCTTCTACAAGTCACCCAAACACCTCACTGGCTTGCAACAGCAAACCCTAGGTTGAATCTCTAGCCCCATACATGATTGGCCCCAAAAATCCACTCACTCCCATGTTGGTATAGGAAGGGATATCCAAAACCACAAGTTTCATCATCTCGAAGAAACTATGGTCTCAAGAACTATAATGATTTGTAGTATAGACACACAATGGGTTTAGAGAAAAAACCCAGGAACTTGAAATAAATGCGATGGATAGGAGGAAAACAAGACTCCATAGCCTTGCAAATATTCTCCGAGCCTTCATCAAAAGGGGTGGTTAAATTAGGACAAGAAAATCCATCAAAGAACAATGGAAAATACATTTTTGACAGTAGCAGTCGCATGTGCCTCCGGGATAGGTATGAAAAATATGGAAGAATACACAAGGCCTGAAAAACTACTGAAAAACTACCTCAAAGAGCTTTGGTCTCATGGAAATAGCCACGATTCAAGGATAAGCATGAAAAGAGTCAGCAAAATGGCCTTGACTCACCAAATGTGACCAATCAAGTGTCCAAAATACTCAGCTCCCAATGCCATTATGCACACATCCAATGCTAACATAACAGTTTTGAAACAGGGTAAGGACATCCACCCATGCAAAGAGAGGAGACTTTAGTCAAATGCTATAGTTGTAGGCACCCTAGAAGAAATGTACACAAAACATAAGAGCTTCGAAAAGGAGGGAGAAGAGTCTAAAAGAACTATAAGCTTTAGAGCCTTTACATGCTGACCAAAAAAATTCACGTGAGAAAACAACATTGGCAAGAGCAAGGTCACAAAGAAACAAGCCCGATTTCAAAATAAAAAAATCTAGAATGTAGGTGGCCATCTCCCATCAGGTGTTTAGACCTAAAAGAAAATGCTCATCAAAATTTCTAGACCAGAACGAGAATGCAAGAAAGGAAGGGTCATAAATCCTCCCACCAAACTTACGTAGCCAACCTCCAACTAGCAAGTAGTCCCACACAATCGTAAGGCAAGGAAATTTTTTATTAATGACAAAAAGATGAGGCAGGGTTAGTGGGTTGGAAGAACATATTACCTTTAAAAACTATTAAGACAAGGCATGCGTGGAGTTGGAGGATAATTAAAAAAACTAAAAAATTTAAAACTACCAGCCCCACCATGCCATGGTGCCACCAGCCCACTGCCTTTCCACTTCCCATGCAATCCAAGACTGGTCATAGAGCTGACATGCCAAGTTTGTAGGAAAAGAACAAATTTGTTAAACTTAGCTAAAATTTAGGTACCTTATAGAATAAGCACAAATACCTTAGAAGAAGATTTTAAAGTTGCCTTAGGAACTTTTAATAAAATGCCAATAACAACCCAATAATCCAAATGTGATAAGCCTCAAATGAGGACGCTCGTAAATGACATTACGGGGCATCATCGACAATGAGCAAGCACATGACAACTTAAGGAGGGATGATGTAAAGAAGGGACATAAATGGGGCTCGAAGCCAAATGGGCATTACAATGGTCCCATAAGTTTGAATACATTTGAAATGGATGAAAATACGAATATGTTTAATGATATCAAGTTTTGAGATTGATATGCACATTAATATCTCAAGTGTCAGGATGGAAAAGAGACACAAGGGTGAACAAATGAAGTTTAAAGATGACTCCAGAAGCTAATGTCATGGATGGAAGAAATGTTACACAATATCATGTCTCTAACCATGTATGATCTTAAACAAATAAATAATCTTATCAATCTTAAATATAACAACAACGTTTGATACATATCATCATTTCATACAACTATTATTTTGAGGGACTATTACAATGTTTTACATAGATTTTCAATAAGCGATTCTACAAATTGCTGAAATTATAAAGTTTCAAATGCAAAAATTATCTACCACAAAAAAAATGGACACACACTGGTGACAGTCTCATGGTTCCCTTACTATTAAGGATTTACCTAAAGACATATGAAAACTATAAATCTATTTTTTAGAAAATTATAATTATACATAATTGACACATTATCTTGAAGCCTAGTGCATCCTATATGTCTTTAAATATTATACTGAGGTAAATTTTGATAAGTTATTAGAAATATGTTGTCAATCTAAAATTTTTGGTTTATTCTATGGATTTTGCATGACACAAAAAAATGTTTGACCAAATGAACTAAGAAATTTCACTTTGAGTTTTCTATGGTATTTTATTGATGCTTCATAGTTCAAATTGGATAATAGAAATTATACATAACAAACACATTATCTCCAAGGCTAACACACACTAGCTCTCAATACGACATATACAAACCCATATTTTGGTCTATCTTTTACAAAAATAGATCAAAATTTTCAATAATGATTTATTGCATGGATTGTATTTGTCACATAATATACTTTCATAGTACGCATTTCTTTTACGAACTTTGAGTTTAATAATAGTTTTTAGAAAATTTACATAATTGGAATATGCTAAAGAAAATTTGGAATCCAATTTTTGTAATAATGCAATCCAATAATGGAAATAATGGGATCCATTAGAAGCAACAATGGAATATAATAGTATTAAGAATGGAATTCAATATAGAAACTAAATTTCCCACAGTTCAATAAAATGTGAGACAATGGTTGTTTGGATTTAATTGATTATGTTCATTTTAATAAAATTATTGTTTTCTGGATAGATGGAAGGAATGTTGCAAATGATGTATAGAGACTAGTAACATAATTAGATGCAAATTTACAAGTAACAAAAGAATGTGAAGGAAAACCCATCTATAGATCCACAATGTACATTAATGGTATTAGAAGAATATGAGGAAGAATATACTAAATTACAAAGTAGACATATTAGTGGGTACTTGATCATTACTATGGTTGATTAAGAAATAACTATCTCATAAGTATTATCATGAATAATTTTTTAATTTGGATGTTCATAACCTGAATTTTAAGATTGAATTTTTCTTATTACAAATATCTTCCATTTCACTCTAATGTTTTAAGAGATGTGATAGTGTATGCTAATGTCTTAGACATTTTGACAAACATAACTTAATCTAAGATAAGAAAATATAACTAAATTGACATTTAACATATATTCAATAAATTAAAAGAATATAAGAAATCACTAATGTTTGGGTTGATGGTGGGTTGGTGGGAGTGCACGTACACAAAATGCATGCATCTGTTATGTGCACAAACATGCATGCACCAATAGATGTACAGACATATACATTCACATGAAAAATTAGACCTTTACACACTCATGTAGACACAAGTAATTTTTAAAAAATAGGTTACACAAAAACAAACGAGTGTAGATGTGTGCGTGTGTGTGCTACTGTGTGGGTTTGATCGTGTATACTAATGTGTTAGACATTTTGGCAATCATAACTTATTCTAAGATAAGAAAATATAACTCAATTGATTTTTAACATATATTAAATATATTATAAGAATATAATAAATCACTAAAGTTTTAGTTGATTGGTGGGTGGGTGGGAGTGCGCATGCACACAATGCATGCATCTATTACGTGCACAAACATGCATGCACCAGCACATGCACAAACATATACATTCACATGAAAAAGTAGACATGTAAAAATAGGTTGCACACCAACACGTGTGTGTGTGTGGGTGGGTGTGTCTGTGTACGTGCATGCGTGCGTGCATGGGTGCACACACATGTTTGTGTGTGTGTGTGTGTGTGTGTGTGTGTGTGTGTGTGTGTGTGTGTGCATGCGTGCGTACGTGCGTGCGTGCGTGTGCGTGCGCATGCACATGCACATGTGCGCATGTGTGTGTGCATGTGTGCGCGTGCGCATGTGCGTGTGCGTGTGCATGTGCGTGCGTGCATGTGTGACCATTTTTTAACCTCATTATGAGCGTACTTCAAAATGGAATATAACTTTTTCTCATTTATTTAAATTTTTTGTAGATATATTTAGAAAAAATAGTGTAGAAGTGATATCCATTTTTTCTTTCATCGAAATGAAATTTAGAATAATCTAAGTGCTCAAGTTGGATTCGTTCTTCTAGACAAAACTCATCCTTTTTAGTATTCTTCTATTCAATGTATTCATGATGAGTCAAGGTAGGAAGAAATTCAACAAGTAAATTCATTGGTTTTGAGTATTGGATATGATCAAAATAGATGACATATAATGTCATATATTGAGTTGAGAAAAAAATTGAAACCCAAATAGTTAAGGATCTGTAATGTTCAAACAAACACAACAAGAGGAAAGCAAAAGTCATAAAATGTAACAAGAAAGGTAGGTTTCTACAACAAACAAATCATATTCTAATAATTCGTGAATGGGGTTGATCCAAATAAAATCCCTAAGTAAAACATGTTTTATATACCTAAAGTTCACAAAAATGTATGTGTAGAATGTGGTTTAAGATTAACAAATAAAATACGATGACCAAACCTAGTCGTATAGTCATACCTAATGTAAACACAATTTATATCAAAATATATTATAAAAAAAGAAGGTTCTAATCTACAACATATGAAATATATATGCTATAAATAACTTGAATAATTACATTGTATGGAACTGTACTACTAAATAATATTGACAAACACAAATGAGTTCAACTTATCTAAAAATAATCGTTTATGATGAGAAACAATAAATAGTTTCCATCAACAAGGTGATTCGGTGAATCAACACTAGGAATAAAAAATCAAAACAATGATATGCATTGACCACAATCATATAGATCACAAAAAAACTTTTTAAATGGTTGATTCCATATTAGCGACTTCAAAAATTTTGTAGGGATGAATCTAACTATGATAATGTGATCTTCAACCCTTTACTCATGAAATCATTGATTAGCTTCTTTACTTCTCTCTTAAACCATTGAGAATCTGATCTCATTTTTTAATAACATAATCTACACCTAGATCCTTGCAAAAATTATAAAATTTCCAATGTTGAGGTGGGTTGTTATCACTTTGTTATTTTAAGACCCCTCATTAGTAAAGAAATCACAAGCAACATTCGATTCAAGTAAGAAGTTGACCTCTTATATATAAGTTTCACAACCCTTATATTTATGTGTTAGAAATATTATATGTTGGATTGGATTTCTAAATATTTGAGCTTAACTTTTGGTATGGGGATGTTTTAAAAATAGAATTAATTCTTCTCTTATAACTTCAATGTCACTCTTCGAATAAAGACTCACTCTCGGATTCTATTTCCTAAATAGACTAAATACCAATATATGTATGCACTCATCAACTTTAAAACAGAATACAATTGATATTCAAGATTATAAGAAAGAAACAATAAATCATAGAAAGGAAGCAGAAAAACACAAGAACCCTCGAAACAAAGGTGGAAAAGGACTCTTAAGGAGGAATGGCTAGAAACATAGGTTAACAAGAAACATATGCATTATTCCAGTTAAAACCCTACAAATTTTTTCAGAACCATACACTGGGTTAAAAGTAATGATGAAGAGAAAAAAATAGCAAGAAAGAGAAAATAGAGATACGAAAGATAGAGAACGAAAAACATGTACAAACAAAACCAACATGGAGATAAAGGAGCAATACAAAGAAAAGAAAGTTGATAAAAAAAATGACAACATAAAAAACACAAGAAAATGAATATTCCTCGTACAAATACTCTTCAATTAAAACCTATTCAAACCAATAAACTATATATATATATATAACCAACTCGATCACCTAATCATGTACCAATATTAAATCTCCACATACACATTTGAAACTTCTAATTTTAAAAGATAAGAAGTGGTGAAGGAGTTGACTTCATGTTGCATATGGTTGCATTTCCTAAGGCGCCATATTTTGATTTTTTCACAGTAAAATATAAAATTGTTAGATTGGCGAGCTACCATGAAACTTGCAAAAAATCGTATTAACTCCTCTTTTAGTAAGAGATTTTTATATTGCTCAACTGCCCTAGAACTTGAATTTTATTTATAATCTACCTATCTCCTCAAACCTCGAATACAACCATGAGGAAACCATACTTGTATTCTTTTTAACTCATGATTTGCCAATTAATGCTAGAATAGTGTATGCATATCATCTCTAGCCTACCGAACTTGTCTATAACAAGATGGCTGCAACCTAGATTTTGAGTAAAATGGGTTCCGGCCTAAGATAAAACATTACATAACTAATTATAAACATACAGAAAAATAATAATCGATTATAGAATGATTTGCATTATTGTGGACAATTGCAATAACAGAAAAATATTATAATTGTAATGCAAAACAGAAAACACCATTTTGTTTGCGATATTAGTTCAGTGTACTTAGCTTTCACCATTCTGTTCTTTCCGTAGCGGCTTCGGTAGATTTCACCAAGTGCCTCTACAACAGAACCGCTTCTAGGGCTCAACTGCTAAACCTAAGTGGCGCTACAACTAAATCGCTAGTAAATTTATCAAATGGTGGTTGTTCAATTATTAAAGAAAATGGTTAAATGTAGTTGTCAGACCATTCACCACAATACAAATCCCTAGAGATTTAAAAAAAAAAGAAAGAAAGCTGGATTTAAGTCCCAGATAATGTTTATCCTCCATCCAAAAGAAGGGATAAATTCAGATGCGTCAGTCACCACCTTAGAGAACAGTAAAAGAACCCTAAAAGCAGTCAGTGCTCTATTTTGACTCAAAATACTTCAGAAATGAAATAATGTTAACAGTAGATAGAAATAATATTAACAGTGAAAATATCCGGAACTGGGAACTTACAAGAGTTCCCAAGAGACCAATTTAAATATAAATAACTAAACAGGAAGAAAGAATGATGACACGGGGAAGTTCACTTCAATGAAACCATTACACCTAATAACTAACAAGTTAATTTTTTTATCTGTCATAAAAATCACAAGAAATAGTCTTGTAAGACATAATTTGTAAGATATTACAGTTGAAGACATTTCTCAACGAAAGATATGCAAGTTTTGTTAAAATCTTGCACAATTCAAAAGTAAATTAAGCTAGCCTAAGGTCTGTAATTGTGCTGCCTTCAAATTTGTAAGATTTTGCTATTCGGTGTGATATCTAATTCATGTCATTATTACATGAAGTTTAAAAATATGGTTAGTGTTTCTAGGTGTTAACATTAACAAAGTCTATTGATCAATGTTCATGGGTTCATCAGCGAGAAGACATTATAATGGGTTCATTCCAATAAATTAGAACTCAACGTTCGCAGTTACCGCTGTTTTCTAATTTCTAAACAGGATTTTGCCGAACTAGAAAAAGTAGACAATCGGAGTCTAAAATGAAAAAGCATGAAAGCCTATTTAATGAAATTTACTTTGAAAACTTAAACACAGCTTTTAGGATAATAGTTTCAACTAGTGCCATTTTCATATGATATTGAATTTATATGCGGTTTGAGCCTTATAAGACTGAAATTGCACCTTTGACACTATCAAATTCATACATTACAACAGGAGAAAAAGAGAGAACCAGAATGCACTACACTCACTCCAGCAAAAGTTTCAAGCAGACTAGTGGGGGTAACATTTGCTTTAAAAAGGGAAAAAAAAGCAGTGTAGTTTGGAACTCAAGCATCTCAAGGGAAGCTTCATAGGTGTAGAAAATAACAACCTAGAATACAGTATACTTTTGAAAGAACGTCATATTTAACCAGGCTCTGCGCTATTTGTAAAATTCTAGACAATCTTTCATGTACCTCCCTCATTATTTTAGAAGACTGAAGAAATGATGGAGGCTGTTCTAATGTCGATGCCCTAATGTGTAAAGTATCAAATCTTCAAGCCCTATTTTGGATGGTAGGAGGCTGCCAAATTCATAACCACTGTTATCGAAATTTTTAGGCGAACGAAGCCCACTTTGGCTTGATAGTTTTTGTCTGGAGCAGATTAGTTGTTGAGGCCTAAGCCTGACCATGCAAACCAAAATCATGAACATTGAATGGCTTCCACCTCTTAAGAATGAAATGGAAAAAAAAAACAGATCTATATCTATTGAACACTTCAAGCTTCAACAGTCCTTGAGTTTGTAAGAGGTTTCTGCATAGAATTGCATAGAATTTGAAGTTTCCAATATGCCCATCACAAGTTTTAGAAAGAAGAACAGAAAAGAAGATAGAAACGTTGGAAACTTCAAATTATACGAAGCAGACCCATAAACCTCTCATACTTTGAATCACTGCAAGCAAAGACTCCATAAATTGTTGGCGAGAGTTTTGTAATGACAAGAGCTTAAAGAAAATCACGCTGTCAGAGTTGTGTTATCCACTCAGACAAGCCCAATCCACATCATTGAGAATTTGGAAAAAAAAAAAAAAAACTTGGATCTAACAAACATTGCAAGGAAGGATACAACAAATGAAAACAAAAGAAACCTTTTTCATTAGACCTGAGATGCAGCAGCAGCGAACAAGCTAACAATTTCTAGTTCTGGCTCATGTTCAGGTCTGTGATCACCCAATCAGCCTGAGCAAAAGAAAAGAATAAACCACAATACAACTCTGGGTTATAATTTGTACATAAATCTTTTTTGTTTTATGAATGCGCTGACCTCATCAAGGGCATGGCAGCCGAGTGACCAGCGGGTTATGGCAGGAAAAGCAGGTCCGTCCCCGAGTATGTTCGTTCTGACAAAACAAAACAAAAAAAAGTACTACTAAACATAAGGAGGGGGGCGGGCCTGCGCCCAGGCATAGACATCATGAGGCAGTTGGCCGTTGGTGAGAAGATTTGGAGGCACGTTATAGATAGGCATGTTTGAGGAGGGATCCGCCTGCATCTGCTGAGCCTGCGACGCCGTCAAGCCGCCGGATTGAAGCGAAGGTCCGCCGCCGGCGTTCGGTCCCTGCAACTGCATCGGCGGCTCTTCCTCGTCCAGAGGAAGCCGCTCGTATGTGGCGTTCGTGAAGGTTGCGGCGATTACCACGACGGGTCCTGAAGCCAGAAGCGCTCCCACGACGCTCCCGCCCACCACCTGCCCCTGCCCGCCGGAGAGATAGATGGTCAAGCCCGTCGCTCCGGGCGGCGCCGGTGGCGGAAGGAACGCTCCCGACAGTGACAAGATCTCGAAACGGCCGTGAAGGGTCACGATGGCGTTGGGCGCCGTAGGCTGCCGCAGAGTTACGTTCGTCACGGTTCCGCTCCCGCTGAGAATACAAATTCCTTTCTGTCGTCTCCGTGCAAACGTCGCCACGCTCTCGCCCACGTCGCACCCGTTGGAAATCTCCAGTACGTGTGCCCGCAGAGCATTTGCGCTGTCGCGGGTGATAATTATGGGCGGTTTGGGTTTGTTCTTCGACCCGGGAGGCCGACCGCGTGGCCGCCGGTTTCCTTCCCCGCCCTCCCCCGAGTGCTGCCCTTCTTCTTTGTTATTGTTATTCGTTGCGGTGTTGCTGTTTTCGCCCCGCCCGCGCTTCCTCATCCCGCTGTTCCCGCTGTTCTCGTCTTCCGAAGTGTTCTGCAGGTCTCTGGATTGCAAACCGTGGGCATGACCCGCGGTGTGTCCATGACCCGGGCCGGGTCCGTGCCCGGACGCCCCGCCCGGATCCACGCCAGGCATCTGGACGTTCCCTGCCCACCACCGGTTAGCCATTCTGAAATTCACCGTTACTAAACTAAGACCAACCCTCCCTCTCCTGAAATTCCTTCACCCTCCGACCTATCTGTCACTCTCTTCTAATTTCTAGTGGCGAGGATCGACCCGGCGTCCTGTAAATGTATCCCCCGCGTCCATTATACCTCAAAATCATAGAAATTCGGCCCGGCGATCATGTCCCTGGTTCGAATCTCCAATTTCTAATCGAATTCGAAACGAAAGAACAGAGATGATCTAAAAATTACAGATGATCTCTCTCTGCAACACCAGCAACAGGAAGCGGAGACCGGAATCCACCCGCTATAAGTAAACAACCATGATGAAGGCGACAAAACGAACAGTGCCCCGGAGGAACAAATAATAAAAAACATTATGGTGATCTCATCCGAAACCGCGGTTTTTGTAAAAGGTGGTGTGGTTTCTCATGAGTTGTTTTTAAGGTTTGATTGAAATTAGGGTTGGGCTGTGGGGCAGCGTGCGCGTGGGCAAGTGGGAGGATGGGCCGCGTTTTTGTCTCTTTGCTTCTCTTCCTCGACTCCCAACGCTCTTTAATCTTTCACTTTCCCCACTTCTAAACCATAAACTACTCGAACCCCTAAATATTCATTTATTTTCTAAACGCCTCCTAATTCTAATCTACTACTATAAACTACGAATTCATGAGGGTGAATTAAATCTCACTCTTCCTTTGCCTTACTAACAAAGAATTAATTAGGAAACATGCGTTATATTTGCCTTCTTTCATTCCAAATATTTATGTTAAATACATAAATAATTATAAGGTAGAGATTCTTTATTTTAATGGGCTATTTTTTTTCACCATCAATAAAGTGTTCATTTTCAATAAGTTAATTATATTTCATTATTTAATGAAAATTTAAATTATAATTTAAATAAACTAGTATTATATTATTGATAAAAAATACACAGATAATTTTTTATTATTGATAAAAAATACACAGATAATTTTTTTTAAAAAATTATCTAATATATTTCATTATCTAATCAAAATGAAAGATATAATTCAAATGAACTATTACTACACCATAGATAAAAAATAAACAAATAAAAATATTTTATAAATTATCTAATATATTTTATTATATAATCAAAGTTAAAGTTATTATTCAAATGAACTATTACTATACCATAGATACAAAATACACATAAAAATCTTTTAAAAATTATCCAAGACATTTCTTTATCTAATCAAAATTAATATTATAATGAAGATAAATTATTACTCTATTATAGATCAAAAATATTAAAAATATATATATTTAAAAAATCATCTAATATCTTTCATTATCTAATCAAAATTAAAGTTTTAATTCAGATGAACTATTACTATATTATAAATAAAAAATACACATTTTAAAAATATATATATATCTAATCAAATACAGTATATTTCTAAAAAATTATAAAATAACAAATAGTTATTCTATTTTAACAAGTTGTCTCTTTTCATTATAGATAAAATATTTATTATATACAATTTATGTCTATCTTTTTTTATTACAATTATTTTTTTAAATAATTAAAAAGTAATAATGTATTTTTCTATTTTAAGTTATCTGTTTTTCATTATAAAAAAAATTATATATATTTGATTTTGTGGTCAAAATTAATGTTGTTATAATTCATATAAATTGTAATTATATTTTACATGAAAAACACACAAATAAACAGTAAATAATAAAATATATATCTATAAAAATATTTAGAATAACAATGTATTATACTATTTTATTACTTCCAAATTATGATTCTAAAGAATTCTAATTATAGTTTGTATGAAATGAGATACATAATTAAAAAAACTTAATAAAATTATTATTTTAAAGATGGAAAATATATTATTAGAATCCATAAATGAACTATTATAAATTGGGACTCATACAATTTAGAACAATATAAATTCATTGGAAATTATACATTTAAATTCAGGGGAAAAAATGAATAACTTAATTACTGAAATTGTTCATATAAACTGTCAAATCATATAACATCTTTCACTCTTACCTAAACTAGTGGAACACCATATTTTATAATTTAATGGTTGTACCATGTAATAAGTCCCCTCCAACGGCACCTATCCAACCATCCATCTTATGGCATGACATCCCTACACACAATAATTTGAATTATAAAGTGTCTTGCACCATCACGTGTGAATTATAAGGTTGTTTTGGGACAAGTTTGCAGAGGATTCGGGAAAAGTTTGCAAATAGGAAAATTTGAAGTGGGAACTGACCTCTTTGAATTAAAAATTCCTAGCCATGTCACCTAGAGCCTCCTCTCACTTGAAAACAAATGGAAGTATATACGAAGCTTCCTTTAAAAATTGATGTACACTGGGTTCTCCTAAGTCAATATGAGGAAAAAGCATTAAAATGTTTAAAACATTTATTAAATTCTAAAGAGGGTCCAAGAGAAACATCTGGTATGCGGTCCCCTCTTCCCAGGATTCATGGATGCTCTGTCTGTCCCCTAGTTTGATTTCTTCTCATATGTGGGTTGAAATCATGATGCCATCTAAATATATAAATATATATATATATATGTGAGAGGGCCTTAAATAGTGGTGGAATTAATAGTATTGTTGGCAAGGCACTATGCACATTGCAAATACTTTAAACATCTATAGTTGTAAAGTTGTATATAATAATATTGAGGTATTGACATGTCAATTTGCTTTCGTTTTCTCATGGGATGATATTAGGTATTTGTGGAGAGGTGGTTCATTGTATTCATTGTGACTAATAAGGTTTTTTATAGTGACCTTTTACTCTCTTCAGATTATCAAATTTATCGAATTTTAAGCACTTTGTAAGATAACACTCCTAATTTCTTTTATATTTTGTATATTTTTCAATAGTAAACTGAGTTTATTAAATTTTACTACTTTGAAAAAGATTGATATGAAATAACTATTTTTTGATTAATTTTAATTATTTCAAATAATATATAAGTTATAAGTAATTTTTTTGAAATAATTTAAAATAACTATAACAAGTAAGTTGTAATCATTTTATATAATTAATATTGTATTGTTATCCATTATCAATAGAAGTGTACTTTAAAATATATTGGCATTCCTAGTTTCATTGTTCTTTAATTATTTCATGGAAAGTTTTTATATTTATTAATTTAACTATAATATTTAACTTCTTTTCATTTGTAAAGATAAAATCCCTTTCCCAAGAAGACAAAGATAAGTTTATGTAACTTTAAGGACAAGTATTTTCAGATTTATATAATGTTATGTTTGAGAACATAAGTATATTTACATAAAATGATTAGTTATTAAGCTTAAAATATCTCAATTGTATATTGTTTTTACTCTAGTCAATATTTCAAATATATAAAAATGATTCTTTAACCTTTTTATATATCATTTGATATATATTTAATTTAAATTAATTTTTGTTTTTTGTTTTTTAACTTTGATTTTTTAATAATAAGGAATTTTTAGAAAGTATAACTTTTTTATTTTGGAATCATTAAATATAAACACAGAGAATAAAATCAAGTATTTTTTTTATCTTAATTTTTTCCATATATTGACAATAAAGTATTACAACAACTAATATTACAAAAAATGGCTAGTGTCCCACTCCCAAATATCAACAAATGAATCGTGAAGTACAATATATTTTTCTTATATAAGTGTACAAACTTATATATAAATATTTTTTATTTTTGACTAAAATAGAGAAATTTATAAACATAAAACAATACAAATTAGGTCTTCACATACCATAATGAATTACTAAGAAACGATAACCACAAAAGAATTAAAAAAAATCTTATCACCCAAATGCCCATATGATTTTATATAAATTCAATGAAATCTAATTTTAAAGTAAATAATTTAATAAACGATGTAAAAATGCTAATATAAAAGGAAGACACAAGAAAAAAGCACGTACATATGAAACCCTAAGCAAGAGAGAGTGATACAAGACTTAGCTAATTTTCAATGTGTCTAGAAGTGATTTGGGTAAGTGAATTGCTGAAATAGACTAAGAAGAGTGTTATCACTACTCGATAGAGGTTATGTTCTTTGAAATTACACATGAAAAAAGTTTCTGGGAGAGCACATGAGTGCTTTTCACTGGTATTTGAATCTGGGCATTTGTATCTAGATAGATGGTGTGGATCTTGTTCTTTCAAGGTCGGATGATGTTCAATGTCTTTTTGTATGTCGCTATGGATTTTTTGACTAATCTATGAATGTACCTCTAACCTTCATGAAAGAAGTTCACCTACACATACCCACAAACTACATCAAACCTTAAAAGGAAAATGTAGAATGGAGAATCAGATTGACCTCAACAGTGACTTGAAGAGTGAACTTACAACTAGCATTTGCACGACATCTCACACTTTATGTATTTATTTATGAAATTGTTTGTAATTATGTCATAAAATACCCTTTTGCAAGTTACACAAATCATATCATTATAGATCTAGAATGTAGAACATGTATAAAATGTGTGCAATGAAATAAAATAGACTTCCCCTCCTATATTATGTATATAGAAGAATGCAACCATTGTCCCTTGAATGAGTGTGCTAGATGGATACTTTGGAGTGTTTTTGTGCCTTTTGATCCAAGCTTAGGCCATAGTATGTAATGTTTAGTGTTTGTTCCTTTATTCTGAAAACATAACTTTGTATTTATATGATTCCCTTGTTTCATTTTCGTAATTGACAACTAACATGATTACACAAAGTAGTAAAAGGTAATTAATAAGTGAAATGGATCTAGAAGGATAAGAAAAAGGTTAAGAGGGACATGTGCATATATGAGGATAGGAGTGCCTACTGCCAGTGTCCCAACTAGGTGCTAGGGTCTGAAGCCATAGAAAAATAAAAAATTCAAATGCTGGCAAGAGTGCAAGATGTATGAAGCTAATAAAAGCGTAGAAGGCAAAACAAAAGGATAAAGGGAGTATTCATTTACTATTTTTCTTGCTTATGAATCATGTAAATGCTACCATGCTTTTCAGAACTAGAAATGTACCCAAGTGCATAGATTTTGTTTCTACATTTTCCCCTACTTTGTGTTGTTGAGTGAATACTCAATAGCATAAAGTAGATAGAATTTTTGTACCTTATGATCCAGTAGAGAAGGGTGTTGTTGATAGCATTCCAAGTTGACAAGTGAAGCATGAAGTGATCGTAAAGTGAAGCATGGACACTAAGGGTGAAACGTATGTGTAGTAGTGTGATGTGTTTGTTGACGTGAGTTGTTCCTTCTTGCATAGAAAGGATGGAAATACAAAAGAAGAGTGGGAGAGAAGTCAAAGTCCCGTATATGAGAAATCAGAGTAATATGTGGATAAGTAAGTAACAATGTGAAAGTATGTAAAAAAAAAGTGTTCACCTGATATGCAAGAGAGAATGAGATAGAAAATTATCCTGATTTACTTAGAGATGATGCTAAATTTGGTGTTGAATGGTGAGTGTTTGGGATACTTTCACACTAATAGCAATTTTTTTGGGTGAACTCACGCTGAGAGTGAGATTTTTAGGTGATCTCATGCCAAGTGTGAGTTATTTGGGTGATCTCATGACAAGTGTTAGTATCTTGGGTGATATCACACCAAGAGAAGAGTGTTGGGGAGAGAGGTATAGATTTTTTGTTCTTCCATAATGCTTACCAAATAAACACCACTTTATATGGTACATCTTGATTTTTTCGGATTAGTTTCAATTTTTTCCGATCGTAGCAAAAAATTACTGATAAACTGAGTTCTCTAACTAGAGGAAAGTGCTACTTATTGGAGAACTATGCTAAAAACTATTGAGATCTGTGTTGATCTAAGAAATTAACTAGTTTTTTCCTCAGGACACAAGCACTCAGGGGTACACAAGTGTCAGGTGTAACTTTTTGCTACTGGGCATTAGTTTCCGCTCTGTGTGTGAGGTCTAAGTCTGATTCTAAACCATTTTGTGACTGTATGCTTGCCTTGATTTTGTAAAGTGTTGATTTGTAGTATATCCCTGAGATGTTATAGAAGTGATTTATTCACCTAATAGATGCCCCCTCATTTGGGGTGCATGCAACAACTGTAGTATAATGCAGTCCAAAGAGGAGGACCATGATTTGATATGCATATGAAGGAGATGCCTGCAGGGGGTAGGGGATGTGCATGGTAGAAACCAAGGCACATGAGAGAAAGAGAGCCTAGTAACATGTGCTAGTAGTAAAAATATCTAGCATATAAAATAAGACAATGTAACAACTAAGTGTGAAAGAAAGATAGACTGCAAGAGGTGGGTTTCATACATGGGACATTGCTCACAATGTCATAATACAACTAGGTCCAAAGTAACCATAAATATACAATGATTACAAAAAACATAGGGCATAGCCCACAAACAATACCATAAAATAGCAAAATTTATGAGATAATCATGGTTGTATATTGACTTGTAAGGATAATGCTACACATGAAGCCCCTACTAGCATGTTAGAAAGATAAATAGTATGTCAAAGCATTTAAGTATCAGTGAAAAACAAGCGCTAATAATAAGAAGTGGTAAATGATAAAATAATAGAACCTATAGTGTGTGATAGTAGTCAACATAGATGCCCCGAGGATCCTTGGCGGGACGAAGCAAGGTATTCAATTTAGAGCACCATGCATCATGTAAAGAGATATAAGAGATATCCATTCACTTCTAGAGACCAATTGAGTGTGCATTTGTATATGATAAAGATAATGACATACTAATTATTTATCTAACAGAGTAAGTAAAGTGCAAGATATAGGTAGAATCACATAGTAGGAATAAATGCAACCAAGATATGCAAATGTTGTATGATATTGATGGTCTGATATGTAATATGTGTAGGTGGTACAAGCAATGTTGACCTCAGAGGATGTGTGTGAGATGGGGTTAATTTATAAATTCTCCGTCAATGGTCAAGAATACCATAAAACAAGAGTGTGTAAACGAGAAATTAGTGTAGCACATGAGAGTAGATGCTAGAATGATATATTGTGAAGCATTCAAAATGAAATGTGTCAATGATGTGAGGTTCATAGATGAAGTGTGCCCTCAACATTCAAGTGCAAACCATATCATTAGAGCACATCATCAGGTAATGAGTGTATTATGTGAGAGTATATGCTAGAAATATATATCATGAAGACCATAACATGAAGTGTGTAGATAATGTGAGGTTCATTAATGAAGTGGGCATTCAAAAATCAAGTGTGATTAACCATCCCACTAGAGTGTGTAATCAGGTAATGATGGTATAATGTGTGTACCAAAGGTGTAGGAATGATTAAGAAAGACTAGACATGAATCATGAAGCATGAAATATAATTATAGATAATAGAAACAACCAATAATCATGGAAGAGGGGGGATAAAATGTGGTGCCCCCAAGTGTGCCAGTAATGGATATTTATGTGATGATGTAAGAGATATATTTCTATGGAGATGTAGTTTGAAATGTATCATAAGAAAGTATATTGTTTTCACAATGAGGGGTATAAGCAAGGGTAGGATCATGGTTGGACTGTGGGTTGACAAGAGGAAGTTTTAAAAGGTTAGTTATCACAAAGTAAATTGGTTGGTCTTGCTTCGTTGGTGGTTTCTGATTTGGAATTGGTAATATTGTAGTGGATTTGATAGAAGGAGAAGATGAATGATGAATTTTTAGAGGATTTTGCTTATTTCGAATGGGTAACACTGTAGAGGACTTGATAGGAGGAGAGGATGGAGGATAGATTTTGAAAGGAGGTTACTAAGTGTAAATGGGTAACACTATATAAGACTTTATAGGAGGAGGGGATTAGGTACAAATGTGGTATGAATTTGGGTTGGATAGATGGCTCTTGACTTACTAGAGAAGGAACATTAGTATTGAAAAAAGTCTTCTTACTAGATGTAGATGGATTAGATTTGGGATCCCAATGAGATTTAGAGACTGCAAATGTATATTAATATTGTGTCGAAAATGAAATAAAACCATGATGCTCAAGGTGCTTAATCCTTTTTTAAAAAGATGGAAATCATTGTCATCGTGTCTATTAAGTTTGTGAAAAATTCAAAATTGGATACTTCTTTATTTTGAATGTCGATAACGAGGGTAGTAATGAGTAGGTGGAAAGTGGATAAACTGGTGATTGAGGATCTCAGGAAGAATTTATGTTATTTAGCATTTTGATTAAACTTGAGAGGTGTTGGAAACATAAGTTCTTATGCTTCACTTGTATAAGAATATGTAGAAGACATGGGATTAGAATAAGGGGCAAAATAAGAAAAAGCATGGGATTTAGAAACATTCTTGAGATGTTGGATTTCATATATGAGATATGTAATCGTGGTTTCTGTAGCTTTAATTTTATCTTGAAATAGAGAATGTAAATCTTAAATTGACTTGCAAATGGATTTTTTAGGGGATCAGGACCAATAGGGTAATCAAAGAGATGATCGAAGATGGAACTTACTTGTGTAGGTGGCGTATTATGATGGAAATACATAGTTTATAGGGAATTTTGGAGAACATATTTGCAAGGTGGGTGCATTTGAAGTAATTGATGCAAGGAAACTTGAGGAGACATGAAAGAAGATTTAATCGATTAGGAAAAATAAGGATGCAAATGTTTGATCATAAGTGGGCTTCACCAAATTATTTAATATAAATTTAATTAAATATAGTTTCAGATTAAATATTGTATTAATGATGTACAAATGCTAATATATAGTGAAGATACAAGAAAACAAATAGGTAAATATGAAACCCTAAGAAAAAGTGGGAGATAGAGGAGTCAATTTCCAAGATGTCTAGAAGTGATCTAGGTAAGTGAAATAATAAATAATACTGAGAAGAGTGTCGTTATTGTATGTTGGAGGTTCTAGAATCTTAAATTATAAAGGATAGAAGACCTTGAGAGAGGACAGGAGCGCCTGGCGCTAGTGTCTCGATCTAGGTGTTAGTTTCCTATTAGCTACGACGGATTTGGTTCTTTTAGTACCAGATGATGTTTGCTGTCTTTTTCTGTTTAACACTATGGATTTAATTCCCGATCTCTTAATTAACTTGTAACCTAAAAGAAATAAATTCACTTGCACATACCCACAAACCACATCAAACATAAAAAGGAAAATGTAGAATGGGAAATCGGACAGACCCTGATAGTCACCCGTAGAGTGAACTTACCACCAATAACTACAATACATCTCAGACTCCATGTATTTCTTTGTGTAAGTGTGTGTAATGATGCCCTTGTAAAAATTACACAAATGATAGCTGCTAGATATAACATGTAGAAGATGAATATAATGTGTGGTATGAAGTAGAATAGAGTTCCCATCCTATGTTGTGTATGCAGCCCTTGTTCCTTGAAAGAGTGTGATAAAATGATGATTTTGAGTACTTTTGTGGCTTTGGATGCAAGATTAAGTGATAATATGTAATGCTTAGTGCTTGGTATTGTTTTGAAAACATAAGTCTGTATTTATTTGATTCCCTTATTTGAATTTCGTAATTTACAACTCAAACTTTGACCCAAAATATTAAAAAGTAATTAAGACATAAAATGGGTCCACAAGGATAATAAAAAGATAAAGAGTGATATGAGCACCTGGTGCTAGTGTCCCAAGTAGGATCTAGTGTCGGAAGCCATAGAAAAATAAAACCGTCAAATTACGATAAGAGTAAAAGATGTATAAAGCCAATAAATGTACAAAAGCCAAAGAAAAAGGCTAAAGGGATTTTTCAATTACTTGTTTTCTTTCTTAGGAAACATTTAAATACTAGTATGTTTTTTAGGACTCATAAATGTACCTAAGTGCATAGATTTTGTCTCTAGACTATCATTTTCTAACAAGATATTCACATTTAGATACAATATTTCAATCATTGGTCTCTTTTTAATTATCTTTTTATTTTTTAATATATTTCATAGTAGGATAAATTGTAATATCAAGTGATAGGATTTACTTTACTTCTATGTCATGCATCTATTAAAATATCAACTAGAATTTCCATCACCACCAATACCACCACTATGAGTGATATAATGTGAGGATGAAAATTACCGATAAAGAGGTTCATGGTGGATCCTAAAATTGTCAGTTATCCTTATACTATTGAAACACATGGTCCCATGGGAGAACTTATGGTGAGATGAGTCTAGAAGAACTTTAATAATTTCACTCAAAATTTTAGACAAATTTTCAATTGAAGTCTCGAGGATTCTCACTTCTGTATAAACGTTCTCGTCTGGAACATGTATCTAAAGCATGAAATTGAGGAGAACATAAACCATGTTAGTAATAGAAATTAAAAAATCATATTAATACAAAAGCACTAATCTTGAATAAGTTGATTAAATATAGAAAATATTTTATCTTTTATAATTTGATGTAATTATAGACTATATAAGAACATAACATAATATAAATAGTTTTAATTTTTTAAGAATCATCATGTTAGGAACATGTGTCTTACCCTTCTTTTTACATTCTTAGTGTATGATTCGTTATAGAAAAATATGCTTTTTAGTGAGAATATTTGAATAATTCCACATATATGGGATGTATTAGTTGTTATAATAGACTTAGTATATAAGTAAGTGTTGAGGCCTACTGAAGTCATTCATGAGTATTATTTTATTGACCTTTCTCAAAGGAGATTTTCCGCTCTAAGTGGCCTATGATTTAATGCTTATTATATTTATTTCCAAAATTCCATGTCATTGTTCATTCACTCTCTGAACTTCATAAATCTATTTAGAAGGATCCTCACATATGGTATCAAATAACGTTCATGGGTCCTTATAGGTAGCTTTTGGAAATTTAATTTTTGAAATAGCTTTCCATGAGTTGTGTCATTTATGGAAAAAAACTATATCTATTTTCAAAATATTCATTGCAGGTTCAGATAAGGGTAAATATCCATGCACTTAACTGTGGGAGTTAACTAGGTGTAACCCCTAAATTTCATTGTGAGGAGTGCCACAAGAACCTCAGAGTAGCAAACCCATTAAGGGGAAATTCTAGTGAAGAGGGAAACAACCCATCTTGATTGACTAGTTTCCACCCATGAGGTAAACCAAGAGTTGCTTGTGGTAACAACCCCATACTGATTTTTTTAGGGGTAATTATGTGACCATAAATTTTCTATTGATTGGTTATCCTTCAAACAAAATTGGTGTCCCAAAGAGAATTCTTAAAATCCTTAGGAAACTAATTGATGGGCTCATATCCAATATAACAGTTTAGCAGGGAAACAATAAAATGGTCACATGTGAAAATAGTTGGTAACAACGCATTTAAAGACAAACTGTTTGCAAGATCAACAAAGTGGTAGTCAATTTTTTTTTAAAAAAACTTTTTTTTCGATATCATTCCTTTTTATAGTTCCACTGACTATTATAATTTCCTGAAACACCTAAATTTTGATTATTCACATTTCCTACCATAAGTGTGCATACCCAAAATCCAAATTAATTAGCTGGAAATCTAAATTTATGATTTTTTAGGGTTTTTCCATAACTTCTTTAGTTTTTCAAAAATTGCTTCAAAATTTTCCCATAGATTTCCTCTCCATTTTCTACTCCTTTTTCCATATTGGAAAAATTTCCCAGTTTTTCCATTACATTTCAAAATTTTCCCTTATATTCGTTAATCCTAACAAAGAGGTTCCCAAAAACTTGGTAAAAGTATGTGTACTCCTTGTGATTGAGATCATATTAAAAATTTTCCTTACTGACTATGTCTTACAAAAAAAAATTCTATACATTAAAGAAAAATTGGTTATAGAATCCATGCATACAAGAAGAAAGATCATGGAGAAAGCAATACCAACATTCAAGTCCCAAGTAACTGAGTTAGCCGATATGATGCATGGATAAAATAAACTAAATAGTCTTTTGCTCAACAAATTGTAGAAAGAATCTTCTTCAGAAAATAACTTCTCTTCCCACAATGCATATTGTGGGACCAAGATGAACTTTCTAAGGTTCAATGGAGCAGATCCTACAGGATTGATATATCGATTCGAGCAATTCTTCAACCTTGACAATATCTATTTTGTAAACCATGTCCAAAAATTTACTTCCTTCCACTTGTAATAAGAAATACTTCGATGGTACCATTGGTATCTCAAATAAAATTATTAACCAAATTCGAACACATTTATATCCTTACTTATCGACGGGTTTGGTTTCTCATAATTTTAGTACTTTACATAATATCTCACCAAACTCCCTTAGATAGGTATTATTTTTATTACCAAATTGAATTAGAGAAACTGGCTAATCACACTAAAGTGTTGTCAGATGAATCCTTTAATATTTGTTTATTTATTGGCCTCAAAGATCCACTCTACTTAGAGGTGAAAATGTTTCAGCTGAACAACATGATGAACGCTTTCAGCTTGGATAAGTTAGAAAAAGATAATATATTAGCAAAATGTCGACATGCCACTTTCCCACCAATAAATAACACAAAAACTAGTGTCCAACTACAACAACCCTTATCAAGAACCTCACTAAGGTAGAGATGTCGTCACATAAGAAGAAAGGATTGTGTTATAAATGCGATGAAAAATGGGTTGAGGGTCTATCATCACCAATCCGACACTATGATAATTGTTCACTAGGAACTCCTCATGCTATGATTATTTACTAATGCACAACTTTTAGTTTGGTGGATGTAATCTAGAAACACAATAACAACAAACATAACACAAGAATACCATAGACTATGATAAGAAGGAATGATGATAAATCTTAAATATAAGTGTAAATTATAATATCAACATGAAATTTTTACAATCTCACCCATGAGGTACTTCAAGTGTTAATGACTTCACTTTCCTTCCAACAATAACTATGGGAGAAACTTCACAATTACACCTCTTAATGACTTATTTAACACACCTTCAAAATGATGGCTTCCTTTACACACTTACTCATACAATATTTCTCACTACTTCCTTCTATGCTAAATGAGGTGGGTGGCCTCTTTATTTATAGGAATTTAACCTTATCCACCTTATCTCTAAGATAGGATAGGAAATCTCTTCCGGCCAATCATATTCCATGCCTAAAATCTTGCCTTTACATGTAGGCTTATCTTTTAAGATAAGATAAACCATATCATCTCACATGGGTTCCACCCTTTTTAAACTTTTCCACAAATAAAATACACAAAATATTTATGACATCACTCTTTTTCCTTATTACAAATATAATATTTCTAATTCCTAATCATGTAGACCCTACTTCTCTACTTATCCCAACTTTGACATTTTAACATTACCAGACCACTTACGACAAATATTTACTTTTTGCAACATTCCTATTGTATTTTGACTGTTACCATACTCTACATTATTGGTGGCACCGTACTGATGGCACCATTATCTTTTATTGGACGCCACTACTAATTATACTTAACAACATCCTATTCCTAATACATACATTAATAAAATAGAAATTTCAGAGGAAAATTTTAATGTCAACATTTTCACCCTTCCTAACTTCTACTCCGTCCTCAGAGTAGACTCTTATGGAAATTCTGAAGCTGATGTCTGGAAAATATTTAACTTGTCATGGTTGACCCATTTCATAATGGGAGTACCATCCAATTCCTCCAGTCGATATGTACCATTTTCATGCACATCTGCTATTTTGTAGGGCCCCATCCATTTTGGAAGAAATTTTCTCTGTCTTCTTTTTTTGTATCTGGAATCATATACTAGAACCAATTCATTCACATGAAATGGAGACCAACAGATCTTTTGATCAAAGTATTCCTTCTACTTCATTTTCTTCTTATAGCTTGTATCCTTCGCTATTTCCCTCATTTCCTCTAGCAAATGAAAATGTACCAGCATTTCTTTTACTGAATCACTTCCATCCATCCTTTCATTTTTCATAACTCTCACAGTGGGAATATCAATCTCAATAGGAAGAACAGGATCAATGCCATAAGCCAACTGAAATGGGGAGTATTTTGTTGCTGACTTTGATGTTGCCCTATATACCCACAATACTGAATGAATCCTTTTATCCCACTTATGTACCTGCAAGGCTACATCTTTTGCTAGAATTTGACACAACAAAAAAATTGTTCGTTCCACCTGTCCATTTGTGCTTGGCTTGTATGTTGTTGCCTTCATGTGCTTAATAGAAAACTTGTTGACTAGGGCTTCTACCACCTCATTAATGAAGTGGATTCCTTGATCTATTACAATTTCTAATGGGCAACCAAATATGGTTACAATGTGTTCATATATGAACCTTGCCACTTCATCCATGGAAGTTGTTTTTAATGGCCTAGCTTCAACCCACTTGGTTAAATAATCTGTGGCAACTACAATATACTTATTTTGGCGTGGGGTAGTTGGAAGTGGACCTAAAATATCTATTCCCCACTTTTTAAAGGGAACAAGTGGAAGAATAGGGCATAATGGAGCTGATGAAGTCATATGATTACCATGTGTTTGACAAATATCACATATCTTACAGTAATTATAACAAGCTCAAAAAGGTGTAGGCCAGTGATAACCTGCATCCAAGATCCTTCTTGCTGTAAGTTGTCCAGAGAAGTGTCCTCCACATGTACCATTGTGGAATTCTTCTATCAGCTCCTTCCCTTGATCACGTCCAACTACTCTCTTGTACTGTCCATTAGGTCCTATTCGAAATAATACTCCATGCAGAATAGAATATGGATGACTGACTTGAGTAATCTTCCTCTTAGTATTTGCATCGGCACCATCAGGAAACTTGAATTCATTCAGATAATTCCAAATATCTATGTATTCACTAGGGATTATGTCAAGGGATAACAATGCTACATCTGGAAAATCATCATCATCACAAGGTGAACCTAAGCCATCATAGGCTTGAGAGAGTGCATCTGCATTGACATGCTTCTTTCCTAGCCTATCTATAATATAAAATTCAAATTCTTGTAGCAAAATTATCCATCTTACTATCTTCCCTAATGGGTTAGGCTTATTTACAATATATTTTAGAACCTGATGATCTGTTACAACTATAAATTTCTACCCTAACAAGTAATTTCTAAACTTCTTTAGAGCAAAAATGATAGCTAGAGCCTCTTTTTCAATTACAGTATAATTTACCTCAGCACTGCCCATTTGTCTGCTCCCAAAGTAAACTAGATGATCATTCCCATTTTCATCCTTTTGGCTCAGAGTACTTCGTAGTGTTGCATATGAGGAATCAATATACACAATGAATGACTTGCTCTAATCTAGATTCTTTAAAACATGTGAAGACACCAGGGCTTCCTTCAGTTGTTCAAAAGCTTCATGTACCTTATTTCCTAGTTCATAAGTAACATTCTTCTTCAAGAACTGGGCTAGTGGCTGTGTAATCTTTGAGAAATTCTCGATGAACTTTCTATAGTAACCCACATGGCCTAAAAATGATATCAACTTACTTGTATTCATAGTAAATGGTAACTCTTTGATTTTTGAAACTTTATCAGGATCAGTACCAATACCATCTCTAGATACAACATGCCATGACAAAACAACTTTAGAACATCCAAAGACACACTTTTTAGTGTTTAGTGAGGCTTGTGCTTCGTCTAACCTTTGAAATGTTATATCCATCTAGTGCAGGTGGTCCATCTTTCTCCCATAGATGCAAAAATCATCTAGAAATACTCTGATGAAGTTCCCAATGTAGGGTTTAAAAACCCTATTAATCAAGCATTGGAACTTTGTTGGAGCATTACATAACCCAAAAGGCATAACTCTATGAGAAAATGTTCCCCAAGGAGTGGTGAACGTGGTCTTCAGCTGATCTTTCTTCGCTATAGGAACTTGGTTATATCCACTATATCCATCAGCAAAACGATAGCACTCCTTGCCAGCTACTTCGTCCAAGATTTGATCTGAGAATGGAAGAGGGTAATGATCCTTCTTTGTGGCCTTGTTGAGCTTCCTATAATAATAAAAAATGCATAGTTTCCCATTATTTTTAATTGAGATCACAATGGGAGAAACCCATTATGAATTCTCCACAATAAATATGAATCCTGCATCAAGTAACTTATCTATTTCTTCTTTTACAGTCTTGGAAAAATTAGGATTCATTTTATATGGCATTTACTTTATGGGCTTAGCACCATCTACCAGCTCAATAGAATTTTCTACCCAAATTACTTGATAGAGTTCCTTGTAATCAAAAGTGAATAGGTGTATGTACCTTCGAAAGAGCTAGAGGTAGCATTCCCTCTCACTCTCCATCACAACATCACCAATCTTTATTTGTTGGATACGATCATTAATTTCTTCTTTAGATAATTTTATGGGTTCATTAGTCGGTGTGACTGGAAGGATATCCATGACTGAAACATCAACCTCACTTTCCTCATCTTTTTTGTCCACTTCACTGGTACTAGAGTAATTAGAGGATGTCTAATCATCAGTTTCTTCACTTGAATCCACAGATTCTGTCTTATGATGCCGATGGATCACATTTATCTTCACCCTCTCTCTCCAACGTCCAAGTGTCATGAAGCCTTCATTCCAGTAGTTTCTTGCATGAACTCTCCTTAGCTAGATGGTGTTCCCAACAACATTGGGTACGCAACAGTACCATTTTTCATCACCTGAAAGTATACCACACATACAACACCCATAACAGATATTGCCACATTTGAAATTACACCTTCTGGTTTATTTTTTCCCTTATTTAATGACCTTAATAGAAGTGTTGAGGGGCGATCAATTTTTAAACCAAACATATTCATTACAGACTCAGTCATTACATTAACTACAGCACCTCCATCAACTAAGACATCATGAATTGAAATACCATTACATAATACATCAACTTGTGGAGCATAGGGATCCACCTCTACCTCCAAAATAAGGACCTCAACCTCCTTCCTTCGTCGAGCATTGAGTCCACTTCGCAGCTCCCGCCTCTTCTTAGAAGACATAGCCAAGAGTTGACCATATATAATATTTGCAGGCCTTTTCAACAGATCTTCCAAGATGGAGTATGGTCCTTGCCCCTGTGAAATCAAAAAATCCTGCACACCCAACTTTCTTCTCCTATGTTTCTTACTAGTTTCTCCTTTCATCTTCTTAGGATCATTTCCATCTTGGTTATCCTTTTCTTTTTTTCTTTTTGTTACAAACACATCTACTTCATTATTTATGCTCTTATCTACTACATCAAAAGAATTCACAGGTGCTTTTCCTTTATCATTATCTCTTGTACCAGATGTAGAAGCTCTATCTAGACAATTTTACTTATAATGACCCTTTTTATAACAACCATAGCATACAACTTTAGAAATATTTCTTTTTGGACCTCTATCTCCTCCCTGAGAACTAAATTCTTTTCCTTGAAGAAGATTAATAGTTAACTAGCCCATCTTCTTGAGAAGATATTCATACTCAATAGATGTACTAGAAGAAAGATTTGTGCTCACCGAGAGTGGTTGTGGATGTTGGACCAAAGGTGCTGGTTTAAGCTCTACTTTAGCAACAATTTCTTTGGGCTCCTCTTCCATGCTTTCTTCTTTCCTTCTTGCAATCTCCTTTTCTTGTTCAATGGTAGCTAGATGGTCATACTTCACTTGTTATCTGATCTCTGGCTTCATCCCAAGAATGAATTGCTTATAGAGGAGATTATCCACGCCATTCATTAACCCATCCGCTAATCCTTCCTTCTGGATCTGGGCATCGAGCTTCCTCCTTAGCTCTATAACATGATCATGATATTCCCTTATATTTTCCTTTTCTCCTTGGGCTAGATTTGTGATCTCGATCATGAGATTTGAATATTTCTGTTGTTCACCAAATTCTTCAAGAAAAATTTCAGTTAATAAATCCCACAAGTTTTTCACATTATCACCTAGTGTTTCAAACCACCTAAGGGTTGAACCATCCAAAAATGTAGGAAAAAATCCAGTCCATTGTTCCCTTCTTATAAGGCCATTACAACTACAAGATTGTTTAAACTCTTGAATGAAAGAGGAAGCATCTTCATTAGATTCAGCAAAAAAAATAGGAATCTTTTCCATTTTCAAAAGTAACCACAGTGAAATACCAACCCACAAGTACAATCAACAAGACTTATGTGCACAAATAATTAGAATCATTATAATAGAAAATAGAAATGACCATGGTAAACTATGGTAAAACTTGACTTACTACGGTAAAATCTGACTTTACTGTGGTAAACACTATTCACAGTAAAAAGTGAAGATACTACAGTAAATACTATTCATGGTAAAAAGTAACTTTACTGTGGTAAATACTATTCACGGAAAAAAGTGACTTTACCATGGTAACTACTATGCACAGTAAAAACAAGGTTACCCTCCAAATGTTTTTTGACTAAGTATGAATATCTTACCAGAAAATCCACCAACGAGGAATGGTCCCGACAATGGAACCAAAATTTCATCACCAATCTGGCACTATGATAATTCTTCACTGGGAACACCTCGCGCTATGATTATTTACAAATGCACAACTTTTATTTTGGTGGATGTAATCTGGAAACACAATAACAAAAAACATAACACAAGAATATTATAGACTATGATAAGAAGGAATGATGATAAATCTTAAATATAAGTGTAAATTATAATATCAACATGAAATTGTTACAATCTCACCCATGAGGTACTTCAAGTGTTACTGACTTCACTTGCCTTCCAACAATAACTATGGGATAAAATTCACAATTACACCTATTAATGGCATCTTTAACACACCTTCAAAATGATGGCTTCCTTTACACACTTACTCATACAATATTTCTCACTACTTCCTTCTATGCTAAATGAGGGGGGTGGCCTCTTTACTTATAGGAATTTAGGCTTATCCACCCTATCTCTAAGATAGGATAGGAAATCTCTTCTGGCCAATCATATTCCATGCCTAAACTTTTCCCTTTACATGTAGGCTTATCTTCTAAGATAAGATAAACCTTATCATCTCACATGGGTTCCACCCTTTTTAGACTTTTCCACAAATAAACTACACAAAATATTTATGACATCACTTTTTGTCCTTATTACAAATATAATATTTCTAATTCCTAATCATGTAGACCCTACTTATCCCAAATTTAACATTTTAACATTATCGGACCACTTACGACAAATATTTACTTTTTACAACATTCCTATTGTACTTTGACTATTACCGTACTCTACATTATTGGCAGCATCATACTGACGGCACCGTTATCATCTATTGGATGCCACTACTAATTATACTTAACAACATCCTATTCCTAACACTTACATTAATAAAATAGAAATTACAGAGGAAATTTTAATGTCGAAAGGTCACAAGTGTGTCACATAAAATTTTTACTTGCTAGATATGGAATCACCACCAGAGAAGGAAATTAAGCCTAATGTTCAGGAATTCTAGGATTGTAGAGAGTAAAAAATATCCTTAAAGGATTCAGTGCATCAAGGGATTCAATCCAAGATCTCTCTGCATTCACTAACATATGTTACCACCCCTCAAACCATGAATTTTAAGGGGTTAGTTAAAAATAATCCTCTCAATCTTCATTGAATCTGACAACAATCATAATTTCATTGATCCCCGCATCACTAAGAAAGTAGATTTCTTTGTATACCCTTGTTCTAGATTTTAAGTCATGATTGCTAATTGAGGAACATTTGTATGTAAAGGGAAGTTTTGGAATATGTGTATCATACTAGGTGATTACACTCTTCACTTAGATATGGTTTATCTACCGTAAGAAAGATGTGATGTGGTTTTAGGTGCATAGTGATCCTACACATTGGGACATATTCTATGGGAATTATTTTAGATTTGGATGTAGTTCATATAAATTTTCAAAAAGCATATATTTAAAGGCTTATTCATAGGTTTTTTTATCATCATCATTTCCCATCGCACAATCAATATTTTGAAGAAATTCTCACATGGGATCATTTCACAGTTGCACCCCATCCAACTCCAATCCTCCACTACTCCTTACTACCCTATTGATTTACAATCCGTCTTCGATAAGCATATGAACATTTTTATAGTGCTAGTGGGTTTTACCCCTTCATTCCCTAATGATCTTCACATTATTATCATCTGAGGAAGAACCCCACCCAACATACGACCAAAACATTATCCACATATGCAATATAATGAGATTGAAAAGCTAGTATGGGAATTGTAATAGATCACAAGAACTAAGAGGTGGGTGTGAGTCGGTGTAGATTAATTTTTTTTTAACAATTAAAATCAATAATTATTTTGTAAACTGTAGAAATATACCATGAGTATTTAAAAAACGTATGCTAGACAATAATAACCCTGAAAACATAATTTATAGTGGGAAACCATTTCGGTAGAAAAACCCACTTTGAAACCAAGGATTTATTAGGAAGACCAATTATGAAGCATACAATATCTTAGTTTCGATTGAGCACCCACTAAACCTATGAAGCACCAACTTCAAATTCTCGAAGCACCCACTTGAAGTTAACTAAGCACCCACTCAGTCTATTTTAGCATGCTCATACTTGCAAGGAGCACCCACCCCTATAATCTAAGCACCCACATAGAAAAATGATATTACAAATACATTGATCATGTAGAATCGAGATATCTTACACAATATATTATGCTCACTTTTATTTTTCTTTATGTGCTTTCTCTTTTAGGCTCTCACATGTAGCATTCTTAGTCTCTTTGAATTTTTCTTTCAAACTAGATGCAGGTCTCTGATTTCTGTGCTCGGTCACTTTCTTGTACTTCTGATTTGAACTCTCTTACTCAATGGATCAATCAAATTGATGTTCTTATCATTCGATATGATCTTGAAAACTTCATTTGTTAGCTCTGATTTTCTCTCTCTCTCTCTCTCTCTCTCTCTCTCTCTCTCTCTCTTCCTTTGTCACTTCTTCAACTTGAATGCATCCCTTTTTCTAGAAACAATAGTAAATGCATGTAGATTTTCTTTTATACACAATAACCATTTCCATCCACTTCGTTGGCATGTCCTACACTCTATCAAACCTCCAAGAATTTACAAATTATGTCTATTAAATAAATTCTACCAACTAAGGATTTACTCTCTATATATTTAGCTTTAAAACATGACCTTTCTATTTTCATAGTGCATTACATGTTCAATGTGTTGTTGTGGAGAAACTTATGGAACAATTTCTAAAACTAGATTTCTCATCATTCTAGGATTTTCAACAGATCAAAAAGAATGATTCATATTTCCTCTTATGATATTTAATTGTTCCTTGAAATATGGATTTTAGATTTCATGATTAGGAGGATGTAATAAGTTTTCGACAAATTCAAAAAGCATTAAATTCTAACAAATGGATCTCTAGATAATTTTCAGATCAGGTTTGATGTTTTTCGTGAAGAAAAAGTTCCATATTATTATTACACACAACATGCAGTACACTACCTTTTGATATTTTTTGAAACCTTTATCCACTACATTCCTATTTTAGATAAATCAAACTCATTATAAGGTTCATCCATCACATCAATATCCACATTCCAACATTTCCTTTTATCACAAATTTTTACTTGATCTACGTCTTTTCTTCTTCTCTTGTGGTTTTTATAGTCTTTTGCAACTTTAATCCTTTACCCGTGGATTCAACCTTCACCCGCGACATTTACAGATTTTCTATACTTCTGTGGATTCCTCTAGTTTCCATTTTCTTCCACAAAATTTCCTTCTCATCCTTGGCTTTGTATTTGTCACTTGCGACTTTGTCCATTTACTTCTGACCTTCACTAAACATCCGTGACTTCCACTAGACTTCAGTGGTGGATTTATTTAGGATTTAATGGCTTCCTTATAATGTCTATTGCTTTCACAAAACATGATTAATCCCCTAAGAATCATGATGAATCATGTGAGACATGATACTACTAATTGACATTCATAGTTCACTTGTTGAGTCTTTCTTGAACTTCTTCCTAAAGCTTGTTACAAACTTGTTATTACCTTTTTAATACATGGTTGAACCTGAGACACCTCCACAATACCCTCACCATAATTTTTTCCATCAATGCCACTTGACATCATTGAAAACACCAATGACAAATGAAAAAGGTCTAACAAACTCCCCCTTTGCCATTGATGGAAAATTTCTCAGAAACACTAAACCCTTGATGAAAAAAATATTTATTCTTGCATTTTTGTTTTGATTTCACTCTCTCATTTACAATATGGTTTGTAATTTCACTCTCTTCCCCATTGACATCTATAACAAAGGGCCATATCAAAAAGCTACCCTTAAGATCATGCTTCTCACTTAGTTGTATAGATTTTGGCATGCCTTTTGCTTCATGTGCAACAAGTTAATCATGTGACTTGGTATACACACAACAATGATCCCCCTAATATAATACATACTTGAATGATATTCACTCGTTAAAGGTTGTTTCTCTTAGAAAAGAAGATGTAAAATATAGTTTCTAATCTAAGATTGTTAGAATGAGCCAATACAGTAGCTGCCCCTCATATGAATACTATTTCCCCAACTAAGAGCTTATAATACATGAGATTTCTCCCTTACCTTGTCTCAACAATTTTTTAGTTGCAGGTGGGATCATAAATAACCCCCAACTCATTCATAAGGTATTTAAACATTACTTTTGGTAGTGGTTTTCTCATGATATTTACAATTTCTTATTTTGTGTTCACATACTCAAGATTGATTTTTCTATCATTCAATTTTTCTCTCAAGCAATGATATATAATTAGAATGTGCTTAGTATTTGAGTGGAATACATAGTTCTTAGAGACACTTATAACACTACTACTATCATAGAGCAAAGGAATTAGGCTTTCAAATTTCACCTTGTAATCCTCCAGTGTTTGTTTCATCCAAAGAACTTGAGTTCAACACATTATGAAAAATATATACTCTGCCTCAGATATTGAGATTTCCACTGATGATTTCTTCTTGCTTAACTAGGATACCACACAATTTCCAACAAAGAATGATCTTCCACTTGTGATCTTGCTATCATCAATGGTTCTTTCCCAATTTGCATCAGTGTTTGATTTCATGTTGAAATAATTCCTTTTAGGATACCACAATCTCTGTTAAAAAGTACCCTTGAGATATCTTAATATCCCCTTCACTTCCTTGAAGTGTGTTTCCCTTGGATCTTCTTAAAATATTTCAAATATACCCACATCCTGCATGATATCAGGTCTTGATGCACTTGAGTATAAGAGACTACCTTTCATGGATTTTTCCAAGGTTTTGTCTAATTTTGGTGAGTTTTCCTCTTTTTTCAGCTTGCATCCCACTTCCATTGGTGCTCTTATAGGGCTTCATTCTTCCATCCTAAACCTTTTCAGCATTTCTCTGATGTATTTTATTTGAGATATGAATATAGCTTGGTTTGATTGATTGATTTGTAAGCCTAGAAAGAATGATACGTCCCCAATCATAGAGATTTCAAACTCTTCTTTCATCATGTCAGAAAATTCATAGGTCATCTTATCATGATCCCCTTCAAATATGATATCATCCACATACACAATTACAATGAGTAGATGATCCCCTTCTTTGTTGATATAGAGATCACTATCAACAACACCTTGTATGAATCCTTTCTCAATGAGGTAGGAATCCAACCTATTATACCAAGCTCTAAGAGAACGCTTGAGTCCAAATAGATCCTTTTTCAACCTACACACATAATAGTTGTCAAGAGTTAGAAAAACTCCATCAAGTTTCTCAATAGAAACCTCTTGATTCAGATAACCATTGAGAAAAGATGATTTAACATCCATCTCCAAAACACTGATTTTCTTGTGAGCCACATATGCCAGAAACATTTTGATTTCTTCCATCCTTGCCACTGGTGCAAACATTTCATCAAAGTAGATTCCTTTCATTTGTGCATAACCTTTGCATATGAGTCTTACCTTATTTCTTGTCACTTTTCCTTTTTCATTAAATTTATTTATGAAAACCCATTTTTTCCTATCACATTCTTATCTTTTGGTCTTGGTAAAATCTCCCAGGTCTCATTCTTTTCAATGTGATAAAGTTATTCATTCATGGCATCCACCCAATTTCGATCCTTGCTAGCTTCTGCAACATTCTTGGGTTCTATCATGGATATGACTGCTATGTCTTCATGATTTTTCTGATCTCTTAGTATTCTTCTTGTGAGAATGTCACCTTCTTTATTTCCAATGATCTAGTTTGTTGTATTATCCCTCTTGACTTGTCTTGATGGTGTCTTGGTGTCTTGTATTTCTTCTACGTATTCATGTGCACTTTCCATTTCTTCATCATATTCTTGATCTTCATGATTACAATTAGCCTAAGTGCTGGATTTTATAGGATAAAACTCATCAAATTTTAAATTTGTGCTTTCAACAATTTTTTGCAACATATTATTGTAGCATCTACATTCTGCACTAACTCTTGAGTAACCAAGAAGTATTCCTTCATCACACCTTGAGTCAAAATTTCCCATGTTATCTTCCTATATTTTGATGTAACATTTACTCCAAAAAACTCTTATTTGTTTTACATCGGCTGACCTATTTTTCTAAAGTTCATAGGGTGTTTTGTTGTTGTTTATTCTCAATTAGGATTTGTTTAGAATGTAGACCGATGTATAAACTACTTCACTCCAATATCTATCAGGAAGTTTAGATATATTCAACATAGTTCTTACCATTTATTGTATAGTCATGTTCTTTCTTTGAACAACCTCATTTTATTGAGGTGTTCTTGCAGCTGAAAATTTTCTTCTAATCCTATCGTCTTCAAAAATTTGAAAGAACTCATCGGACCAAAATTCTCCACCTCTATCTGATCTTAAATTTTTTTTTTTGGTTTTATTATCATTCTCCACTATTTCCTTGAAGGATTTAAATATATCCAAGTCTTATGATTTGTGCTTCAAACAAGCTACATTTTGGTGTAATCATCTATTAGTAGCATGAAATACACATATCCTTCTAAAATTTCAGTTGTAGTAGGCCCAAAAAGATATGTCTGGATCAGTTACAGGGGTCTTGTGGTTGATTACTCCTTGGACTTGAATGGTATTTTTATTTTTTACCATGCAAACATGCTTTACCAAGTGTATCTACTAGTTTTACAATATTTGGCATGTCTCACAGAACCCTTAATACTTAGTGTCAAAATATTTTCAAAAATCGTATGTCCCAATCTCCTGTTCCATAGTTAGTTGTAATCAAATTTACTTGTGAGGCATTTTCCTTCATTTATTGTGTTGAGCACATACATATTATTCATGGTTCATTGAGATTTTGTAACTTTATTTCCTATTTTTTCATTGATATTATCACATCCTTTGTCACGGAATATCATATTATAGCCTTTCTTACACATTTGAATCACACTTAATAGATTGTGTTTGAGTCCTTCAACATATAGAACATTTTCTGTAATAGTTTTTCCATTGTCTAGAATCAAATTTCCTTTTCCAATTATGTTTGTTGAATTATTATCACCAAATCTACCAGCTTATGATGCTTTGTTTCATAGAAAGACGAATTTTATTTTTTCACCTATCATATGACTGGAGGAGACACTATCTAAATACCAAATTTTGTCTTAATCTTGTACATGAAATGTAGTTTATACTATTGAGAAAGACTCTTTTCTTCTGTTGCCTTCTTCTTTTACAACATAGACCCATCTCTTTTTTTAGGAGGTTCTTATTTACTTGTTGAAGATAAGTGACCTTTCTTGTCTTATTTGTAGTGAACAACATTATAGTTAATTCTAGTGTATGATGAGATGTAGTTTCTTCCAAAGACTCTAACATATCTTCTACATTTAGCACCTTTGTGTCCAAATTGGTTACATGAAAATTAATAACCATAGAAATAATGTGTGTACCGCATCATATAGCTGATTCTAGGAGTATTAGTATTCCTCTTGGCAACTTTGATGACTTCTTCATTTACAACGGGAAAGGTGCTTGGTATTGATACAATCTTCTTTCCTTCCTTTTTTGCAGGATCCATTTATTTTCTTTCTTCCTTGAAACCTATCCCTAATTTTTCATTTGTATCCCGTTGACTTTTCGTTATACTAGTTATAACACATGAGCTATTTTCTAGCTTCTCATACATTATCAGCGTCCTTGTCATTTTTTCCAACTCAATATTCAATCACTCTAATTCTGAGTTCAGATTCATGCATTCATCCTCCTTTGATTTCTAATATTTGGAAATATTTTCTAGCTAAGTTTCTAGTTCTTTGATTTCATTGGTTTCTTCCTCTTCCTTTAAAATTTTTCTTTTCTCAAACATGCGAATTTTTTCTTCATAATATTTTAATGTCCATCTCAACTTTTGATTCTTTCTCCTGCACAGTTTCAATTCTTCAAGAGAAAAAACAAGTTCTTCTTCCAAATTTACATTTGCTTCTTCTTCAATAAACTCTTCATAATTGACTATATTCTTTCCTTTTTATCTGCATTCTTTAGAGACATCTATGGCCATAAACAACCATTCAAACTAAATTTCATCATCCTCATTTTAGGATTCTCCTCGATTGTTTGAATCAGATTCACTTGAATATTCTTTTTAGTATAAATTAATTTTGTTCTTAAGTAATTTCTTCTTGCAACCTTTCTTCTTAAAGTGCATCTTTTTCTTGTTGTTTTTGTGACTTTCTTCTTCATGATCACGCTGAGTTTATTTATTCTTTTTAGGACATTAGCAGTGACATGGCCTACCTATTCACACTCAAAACATTTGAATGGAAGTTTACCTGTATACTTACCTGAGCCTCTTCTTAGTCTTCTCACAAAAATTGCTTTAATATTCTCATCATCTTCTTCATCCTCCGAATTTGATTCTTCTTTTTCTTGTTTGGATTGGGTATATTTCTTGGATTTGAATGCCACTTCTTTGTTGTTATATTTAGACCATATTGTCCTCAGTTTGTATGCTGAGAGGATGCTATGTAATTCATCCATTGTTAGAGTCTTCATGTATTTAACTGCTTCCACACCTGAAACCTTAGCATCATACTTGGCACTCAAAGATATTAGAATCTTTGGGACTATAAAAAATTCTTCTAGCTTCTATTATATGTCTATGATCATATTTATTACTTCATCCACTCTCTACATGAAGGATGTTATAATCTCATCATTGTTCATATTTAGATTCTCAAAATGAGCTCTAGAGGTCTGTAATTTGGCTAACTTGACCTTGTTATCCCCTTCTTAAATACCTTGGATCTTTGTCCAAACTTCCTTTACGATTGTACAATGTATTACCTTTAGAAAATATGTTTCAGTCAGGCCATATAGGATGGAATGCATGGCTCTTGAGTTATATTGATATGTTTCCTTTTTTGTTGTAGAAGTGATTGGAGCAGCTTGAGGATTGTATCCTTTCTCGACAAACTCCCATATATAAAAACCAAGTGACATGAGATATGTCTTCATCCTTTTTCTCCAAAATGCATAATTTCTTCCAATGAAGAGAGGTGATCTCGATAGTGATAAACAACCTTGTGTTTTATTTGCTTCCATGTTTGTGAAGACAGGATCTCCTTGAAGTTGTTAAGCTTCTATCAAAAGGAATCACTTTGATACCAATTATTAGAGATAGCAAGCAATGAGACGGGGGTGTGAATCATTTCATATTAAAACTTTTCAAACAATCCCAATCATTGGTTTTTAGTAAAGCGTAGTAATATACCATGAGCATTTAAGAAAACATTTTCCAGACAATAATAACCTTGAACACAAAGTTTATAGTGGGAAACACTTTCAAGAGAAAAAACCACTTTGAAATGAAGGATTTATAAGGAACACCAATTCCAAAGCATATAATATCTATTTTTTTATTGATCACTCAATAAATTTGTGAAGCAGTAACTTTAGATTCTCCAAGTGCCCACTTAAAGATAATTGATCACCTACTTAGTAGAATATATCAAGATCCTACTTTCAAGGAGAACCCACCTCTATAATCTAAGCACCCACTTAGAAATATGATATTACAAATACATTGATCATGTAGAATTGAGATTACTTACACAATAGATTATGATCACTTTTCTTTTTATTTATGTTCTTGCTTTTTCAGGCTCTCACATTTAACATTCTCTCTCTCTTTTTCTTTGTATTTTTAACTTTATTAGGGTCTTTAGTGTATGTGCTTAGTCACTTCCTTTGTACTTCTGAGTTGAAATATCTTGTTCAATGGATCAAATACACTAAATCTCTTCTCATTTTATATGTTGTTCAACACTTCATCTGTTATCTCTCCTTTTGTCTTTATCTTTTCCTATGTCACTTCTTCAACTTGAAAGCATCCCTTCTATTTCATGCAACAACAGTAAATGCATGGAGATTTGATTTTATAGAAAATATTAATTTCCCCTCACTTCCTAGACATGTCATGCACTTTATCATGCATCCACACATTTATAAATTCTATCTATTAAATTAATGCTACGAACTTAGGATTTACTATGTATATTATGCTTTAAAAATTGACCTTTATATTTTCTGAATGCATTTCTTGTGGAAACAGTTATCAGAAAATTCCTAAAAATAGATATCTAATCATTCTAGGATTTTCAACAGATCAAAAAGAATGATCCATGTTTCCTCTTTTGATATTTAAGTATGCCTTGAAAATAGGATTTTAGATTTTGTGATCAGAAGGATGTTATCATTTTTCCAAAAAGTCAAAGAGAATAAAATTTTGACAACGAGAGCTCTAGATATTTTCAGATCAGGTGTGATGTTTTTTGTGAAGAAAAAGTTGCATATAATTATTACCCACAACACTCAGTACACTACCTTTTGATTTTTTTCAAAAAAATTATCCATTACCTTAAATTTTTAGATAAATTGAACTCATTCTAATGTTCATCCATTTCATCACTTATCCACACTCCACTATTTCCTTCTATCTCAACTTTTACTTTATCCACATATTTTATTCTTCTCTTGTGGATTTTCTAGTCTTCAAGAAATTTTATATTCTTCCATGACTTTTATCCTTTACCCACTTATTTTTTCTTCACACATGATCTTTGCATATTGTATAGTTTTCTGTGAATTCCTCTAGTTTTCATTTTCTTCCGTATCTTTTCCTTCTCATTTGTGGCTTTGTATGTTTCACTTGCGACTTTGTCCTTTTATATACGGCCTTCACTAAACCTCTGCGAAATCCACTAGACTTTAGCAATAGATTTCTTTAGGCTTCTCTAGGTTTCTTCTAACATCCATGGCTTTCAAAAAACCTGATTAAGCCCCTTTGAATCATCCTAAATCATCTGAAAGATGATACTGTCAATCAACCTTCACAATTATCTTGTTGAGTCTTTCTTGAACTGCTTCGTAAAACTTGTTACAGACTTGTTAACACCTTTTTCATACATAGTTGACCTTGAGACAAATGCACAATACCTGCAACACAATTTTCTCGATCAATTCCTCTTGACATCAATAACAACACCAATGAAAAATAACAAAGGTCCAATAAGAACTTCCCATGTCTGAAATTAATCACCCAACACTAGCCCATACTCCTCCCTAGTGCATCTTATTGAAAAAATTATGGATCAAGAAACACATGCATTGAATTCCACGACGTCAACCACTTCACTATCAAAGATAAAATCCCAATTACTATCATTGACGAGCTCCATGGGGAAATGATTTTTTCCAAATTGGATATGGGTTTAGGATATCATCAGATGTGGGTGTATGCTGATGACATTCTACACATATCCTTTCGTAGTCATGATGGTCACTATGTGTTCTTGATTATCCCATTTGGACTTAACAATTAAACTTCACCATTTCAAGCAATAATGAATAGAATCTTTTAGCCTTTTTTCTATCAATTTGTTTTAGTTTTCTTTGATGATATTTTCATCTACAACCAAACATGGGACAAGCATGTACAACATATTGACAGGGAATTAAAAATTATAGTAGACAAAACATTATGTGTCAAATATTCTAACTCTTCCTTAGGTCAAGAGGCATTTGAATATTTAGGGAACATTATTTCAGCTTATGGGGTCCACATGGATCTTGAAAAAATCATGGCCATGCAACATTTTCCTCATCTAATAACCCTCAAGATAATTTTTTGTTTTCGAGGTCTTACAACATAATATTGCAAGTTAATCATGGATTATTTAAACATATCGACTCTCTTGACTTACTTATTAAATAAGGATGCATTCACATGGGATGCAGTAGCTAAACATGCATTTGTGGCACTCAAATAGGGTATTTGTAGCACACCATTTTAAAAAGTGTCAGAATTCACCAAAAATTTCACCATTAAAAGTGATGCCCATGGCAATGGATTGGGTATTATTATTATCTAAGAGATTCTTCAAAGTGCCTTCACTGTAAAATCCCTTCCTAGAAAAAAATTGGCTTTGTCTACATATGAAAAAGAGATAATGGAAATTTTTAATACATATAAAATGACAAAAATACTTAATTGGGAATCATATTTTCATAAAAAATCAATCATCAAAGTTTGAAATATTTCTTGGAATAAAAAGTCTCATCACCAACACAAAAAAATGTGTCAGAAAACTTGTGGATTATTATTATGAGATCACTTACAAGAAGGGTAAAGATAATGTCATCTGTAATGCTCTCTTAAGATTATTTGAGGACTAGGATTCCCTATCTGTAATATTCATTCACTTTCCAAACTAATTAGAATCTATATAAGAAGGGTATGCAAATGATCCCTTCTTACAACCCCTCATTTAAAAATTGGTGACTAAACCGTTTATATTATCGTGATATTCATGGGATGATTATTCTTTGTGATACAAGGCCCATTTGTTCCTTCCTCATAGCATAGACCTTCATCAGACCATATTTTACGTAATACAAGATTATCCTTTGACAAGGACTATACATTTCATAAAACATATGATCAAACATGTTGAAAATTATGTTATAAGGGAATGAAAGGAGACATGAAATAAATTTTGGGAAAATATGATACCTACCATTGTAACAAATATGAAATAAAACTAATTCATTATTTTATTGAACTTTTTCCCATTCCTACCAGGATCTGGACAAATATTTCTATGGATTTCATAGAGGGGGTCTCTAAATCTAGAGAAAAAAACATGATCATCAATTTTGACCAATACCTCTCCAAATTTTATCATTTTTGTGTCCTCATTCATCCATATATAGCCTCCATGATCAGAAAAGTTTTCTTAGATTAGATACTATAGGTGAATGGCCTCCCTTCTTCAATCATCCTTGATCATGAAAAAATTTGACCAGTTATTTTTAGACATACCTATTCTGATGAATAGGAACTTAAATGGAGATGAGCTTTGGGTGTCACCCAAAAATAGATGGCTAGATAGAAATTATAAATAAATTATTTAAAACATTCCTTTTTTTTTTAGAACAACATCACAAGTGGGAAAAGTGGGTTACCATAATATAATGGTGGTACAATACATCACACCGTAATTCTAATAAAATGAATCCATATTAAGTGGTTTATTGTCAAGAGTCACAATCACTTTTCCTATGTACACTTGGTAGTTCCTTGATTTAGGAAGTTGACACTACTCATTGATATTAAAATAATATTTTGTTCACCTTGCTGGACAATTTTAATATTGCATAGAATAGAATGAAGAAACAAGCTTACCAACACCACTCCAAGAGAACCTTTCAAAAAGGAAATATGATATTTCTTCATTTGTAGCCATACAAAAATTCATCTCTCAAACTAATAGGGTTTAAAAATATTTCTATTAAGTTTTATAGGCCATACAAGTTTCTCAATAAGAATGGGTATGTTGCTTGAAATTTATCCAACTTCCATCCTCCTCCCAAGTTCACCCATTCTTTCATGTTTCATTTTTGACAAAATTCCTAAGAACCAACATCAAATTGAAAATAATTATACAAAAACTTGATAATGAAGGATCCATATTTATCAAGCCATAAGTAATAATAGACAAGAATACCCACCAAATTCACTCCTTCTTAGTCATGTAATTCCTAATCTAGTCAAAGGCATGTAACAAGAAGATGTAAAATAAGAACCACTCTTCCAGATTCAGTAAAAATTCCCACATCTCAAGCTTTGAGTATAACGGTTTTTATAAAGTGGGGATATTAGGAACCCATGACCTACCCTTCTCTTTAGATTATTGGTTTATTAGTCATTATGGATGCATATGATTTGTAAGTCATCGCGTGAGCATATTTTAATTATCTAGCATATATGGGAAGTAGTAGTAGGAATAAACTTATTATTTAAGTGTTGATGGCCAATGAAGGCATCCATGAATATTATTTTATTAAGATTTCTGAAAAAGGTTTCCCATCAAAATTGTCACGTGATCTAAATTTTATTTGATTTATTTCCCAAATTTCATTTCATTTTTCATTTATTCTCTATACTTTGAAAATCTATGGAAAAGGATCGTCACACATCATCAATTTCAGTAAAAATACCATATTAGCGGTGAATTTTTTTTATGGAATTGTTTGAAAATTATAAGAATCCACTTATAAGATAATTGGGAATGATTAAAACCCTGCAAAATGTGCTCTAAGGAATCCATGTGGTGATAGACTAAGAAAATAGGGTGTAGCACACCTAAATGTAAGAAAAGAGTGTCAATTTGTAATTGTCGGTGAGGAATTCACTAAAACAAATTTGTTTTCTAGGCTCAATTATACCATCCAAAACAGTTTCAACCCATATCTCACATACCTACTTAGTGGAATCAATTTCAAATGAGAATTAAATTTTTTAATTAATATGTTCAATAGACAAATGAGTTAATAACCTAACTAGGGTTTTTATTGTGGAAGGGAATCTCAACTTCACATTTATAATCTCTTCATCATTCGGTAGGTGACTAAAAAATAATTTTAAGACAATTCAATTCAAATATGGAATTATAGATAACACATGACCTTTTAACCTTCCTAAAAATCCGTAGGATTATAAATCAAGTGATCAAATAAAATGGAAAATAATAATTATATGGTACATGCGAATACAAATCAAATGTTGCTTTATGGAAATTATATATCTGAATACTTCTCCATCCCAAGGTAAGTTCATTTTGAAAAAAATTCATGCCTTCCATATGTTTTTAGTAGTAAATGTTGATACAAAATCACAACACCCCCAGAATGGCCTTAGATCTAAGTGGGGCATCCGATGTGACTGCAAAATATGGGAAAAATCTCTCAAGCTGTGGGACTTGCAGACTAGAGATGGACCTCCAGAGAAAGCTGAATTCTTCTTCCTAATCCTAATGATAAACTACTCCTAATGCAAAATTGATGCATAACTACACATATTCTAGCAATGCCAATGAGACTGATTGGTGTCATTATTCCCTTCAGTTAATCAACTTCTTGTTAATGTCATTGCAAACCAGGGGTGTGTCTAAAGCTATATGCAACAAGAGTAATCTTATCATTCTAGCAGTTGAGTGTAGTTATTTTTGTATTTTCTAGGGGATAGTTTTAATGCCTTAAGGACTTCTTGGTAAAACCTTCTTTAAATCATATTATGAAAACTTGCTGAAAGTAAACACACTCAAAACTTTGCTAAAAGGAAACACACTGTGTAGAATGGAAACACACTTGCTGTTGGAAATAAACACGCTTGCTTCTGAAAGTAAACACACTTGCTTTTGGAATTAAACACACTAAATTTAGAATGCTTGAAAAAAATTGCAAGAAATATAAGAATCTATCCAAACAACTGTAGGAACAAGTATACAATAAAATTTAACTGAAAGAATTAAAATAATACAAAATTAACAGATCTAAGCTATTTTATGAAGAAATATAAATACCAAATAAATGAATATCCTAGTCCTTAGGGGAGTGGGCCCTTGCTCCTCCTCAAATAAGGATTTAACAAATTAGAATTCTCTCACATAGGAATGGCTATTTTATTGATAAAACATTCAATATTACAAAATGTACTAGATCTGAGTACTTAGTCTATATTTCTCTCCTTTGTTCTATTTCTATCTCATATCATATTCTATATCCTGTCTATCTACTAGAGGTCTACTTTTATATATATATTATAATCACAACTGTTTCAATGATTCTGATAAAATTGAATCATGCCCAGAATAGATGTTGAGATAGATTGTGGCTGATCAGATAGCTGTGAGATAAATTTCCCTAGATCTGAGTTTAGAAATCTTCTCATCCTTTCTTGATTGAAAGGGTTATATATGCAAAATCTCTGGATGTGGTTAGAATAGATAACTCCCATCAGTTTTGGAACTTCAGAGAAGTTCCGAAACCATAGGAAATCATTAAGGATCAACACTATGAAAGTTCCAGAGCTATACCCAGGAGTTCAGAAGTAAGTCCAAATTTTTTTGAACTAAATAATAGATTTCTGGAACTAAGTCTGAAAGTTCCGGAACTAAATGATGATTGTGCAATGGAGTTACGGAACTAGCTTAGAAGTTTCGGAACTAAGCTGTGTAGGAACAGATGCTATGAAAAACATATTGAATACCACCTGCTTCATTTCCTTGACTGATTAGATGTGCTTGTTTACAAAACTAAATTTCAAACACACACTTCATAAGGAATTTTAGAGCTTTTAAACATTAGAATCACAATCAATAAAAAGAAAAACAATTACATCGCAACTCATATCAGATCGACTAAAAGTTTAAAAATGCAATCAAACTTAATAAAAAGGAGAGTAAGATGAGATCATATATTATACATTAATCAGACATATTCTGGCCTCATCATTTCCCCCAAAATTTCTTGTTTGTAAGTCCCTTTACAAACATCATTCTTCAAAAGTGGGGTCATATGTTCAGTATTCCATTTGATTTCTCATATCAAATGGCTGAAACTAGATTTCCCAGTGCTTAAGCTTATATGTACTATACCTAGCTCATGCTTCTATTTTCCTCTCCCCCTTTCAAATTCAGCAGGATCTTGAGGTTCTCTGTTTTGCCAAGAGACATGGGGGTGAGAAGTAGAGGGGGAATTGTTTGCATTCCCATCCATATTTTCCCTTTGGTTTCATTGACTTGGGGAATTATTGTGCATAACACTTTTTCCCTTTCTAAATTCCAAATCAAATTTGTAGGGGTAATTGCTTCCCTTATTTTCAAGGAAACCGTAAGGAGTTCCGACCTCTTTGAGCATACTTCATAAATATCTTCAAATTTTTCCTCCTCATAGGAGGTGAAGCCACCAATACTCTTTGTAGAATGACAAGGTAATGTTTCTTGAATCTCATATCAAAGGCATGAGTTCTAAAATGCATGAGGAAGGAAAAATGTTTACTATAGTGAGCTCTCATACAGAGACCAGTTGAGCTAGCTTTCACTAAAAACTCATATTCCCTTTCCTTCCATGCATTTTGGTTTTACAAAATAGAGACAAATGCATTGAGATGAATCTCTCCCACATAAAAATTGATCATAAATCCTATGTTTTTCTCTAGCATAAAATTACAAAGATAAAATTCACACCGGAGATTTTTCTGCTCAGGAGTGGATAGAGAGTAAGCTGCCATGAATTCAGATTCATCTTTTAGTTCATGTGGAATTCCCCATGCAATGCTTGACAGTTGTTAGCGAATGAACTGCTCTTCTAGAAATATACTATATGAATGAGAGGGCCTCATGTAGGCAAGTAATTTCTCCCTCATAATATAGACCATATGAATTTTTGCAAGACATTTATATTTATTTCCATCCTCCTTGTAAAATTTTTCTTCCCATTCTTTTCTTGCCTTCATCTCTTCTTCCATCTTGGTATTCAATTATTTATTTGATGTTTTGGCTTCTCTGAGCTCCCTGTAAGTATCATTCCATAGTTATTTGAGTGGAAAATAGGTTAACTCAGTTTGTGTAGAGACTGTGGACACAACACTATTTTTTGTAAGTCTAAAATTCTTCCTCTTTTTCTATCAGTTGTTTCTTGGTTGCTCATAATTCCTCAGTCTTGGATGCAAGCTGATTTATTAGCTCTCCAATGATAAATTTCCCTTTGTTCTAGTTTGAGTTTGAGGAAATCCAATTCCTCATCCTTCTCTCTGATAATGAGCTCTACTGTAGACAAGAACAAATCTTGTTTAATTTGATGTCTTTCTTTTTCCTCTAAGAGTACTTGAGGAGTTGGGCATTCTTCCTCTATCAAAGGAAAATTTCCTTTTCTTCTCTAGGATGCCAACTCTTCTTCTTCATGTGGCAATGCTGATGGTTCAGCCAATTCCTAAAAAAATTACTCTTCAAGTCTCTCCTCTCCTCTGTCCATTTCATCTTGACTTGACTTGGGAGGAGTCATGGCCATGCTGCCCAAAATGTCAGCAGCTTCCTTTTCCATCGTTTCCTACTTACTCCTTCCCTATAGGGTTTCCCTTGACCTCTTTTGAATTTTTCTTCTCTGGGAAATATCAACATGCCCAATGGTGGATTTCCTTCTAGAGCGTCTTCTTACTATTCTTTCTTGCTCTTGCATGGGTGAACTATCACCGTTAGAGACAGATATTGGCTCCCTTGAAGCTGTTGTAGAAGAAGGAATGTCCTTGAAAGGTAAGAAAGGCTCTGTTGTTTTGATCATTGTCAAAGACCTTCTTTTTGGTATATTATCTCTTTCTATTTCCCTCTATTATTCTGCAAGGGTATCAATTTCCAGATTAGTTAAAGGAGAGAATGGTGCTGGAATTGTCTTTCTAATAATATTAGGGTTTTTCTTGAACTTGTCCCAAATTTCTTCTCCATTTTTCTTTGACAGAAAATTGTGCTTGCATATTAAATGAGGTTGTGATGCCTGATTGTCCCAACCCCCTAGGAATACCTCTTAGCCATGGTCTGGATAGAATCTAAAGGAAACCCTAGAAGGTTTATTATGTACTCAAGTTTTGTGGCTATATACTTCAAATATATGAGTATTTTTAGGACTTCTTTTCCCACAAACCCTTATTGACCATCATAGGTTAAATATTTCACTACCCAAAATGCTACCCTATCAAAGGGTTTGGGCAAACTAGCCCTTCTGACCCATTTTATGATTTTTTTGGTATTGTAGATGTACTGGGGTTCATTTTTTCCTTCTTGTAGTAAGACTTCAACAAGGTCTTTCAAAGTCCCTTTGGCAGGTTGTCAAACATGCATAATTGGCACTCTAGACATGTTACTTATAGTATTCATAGAAAAAGGAATAAATATATTTCTCACCTTTGTCCTGGATTGCTTTAGGTTTATGACAAATTCTCTTACCAATTCATCATTATGCCTTGAAAATTTATTGAGGAACTCTAGCCATCCTGCATGCTCAAATATGGATGCCACTTCTTTGTCTGTGAGCAACTGGGAATCGTCCTCTGGTTCTGATTTATTTTTAATCCCCATATTGGCTCAAGTTTTTTCTCTTTTGGTTTTATGATAATTGGTTGCATGCCCTCTTGATTAGCTGCGGAATTGACAAATTTGGCTACAGAACCTCTTTTCTTAGTTGCGGAACCTCCATTCTTAGCGGCGGAACCTCTTTTCATAGCTACTGAATTCTCTCTTCTTTGTTACAGACACAAAATTACTTTGCTACTCCTTCCTTAAAATATCTATGTAACTTATTTTACTTGATTTCTGTAATAATGATTACTAATGATAACCATGCCGCCACTTATTCCATCCAAATAATCTTCATGATTACACACTTGTAATCAAAATGAATAAATAGATGACTCATCATACCTTCTTTTAAATTAATTCAAATCACACATGTAAAAATTTAATTCAACCCTAAATAAGTTAAAAGAAGTAATTACCATCCTTGATGATGTAATCCTTTTTCTATGATGACTCGTCATTCCTACAAGTGGAACAAAACATGATTAGATAAGTCAGTTGGATTTCAAAAGAATTCCGTTTTATTTTAACTAGCCAAAAAAAAAGAGGTCAACCGCCATTTGTTGGTTTTCAATTGACCTTGAGAGTATTTTCTTTTTGGGGGGGAAGAAATGCCATTTTTTGGTTTTCATCTTCTTCCCTTTATGATGGATCTATCATCTGGTTATTTGATCATTTTAAAAGAACTGGGTTCTTCCATATGATCATATTCTTTGTCTGCTTCAATCTTTCTCAAGAATTCATTCTTAGTGGGAGGATACCTATAGAGTTTCAACCTATGTCCATTGACCAAGAGTTTTCTACTGCTACCATCAATGGGAAGTAACTGAATAGAACCATTGTCAAATACTTGTTCAATCTGATAGGGTCATAACCATTTGGTTCTCAATTTTTCCTTCAATTGTTGGTATTTAGAATCGAACATAAATGACCAGTCTCCTACTTTGAATTTCCTTTTCTTGATATGTGTGTCATGCCATTGCTCCCTTTGCTCTTTAATTATCTATGTTTGTTGAAGTGCTTCTATCTTTAATTCATCCAACTCATTAAGTTGAAGGATTCTTTCTTTTTGAGATACATTCAACTCAATTCCCACCTTCACTTCTGTCCTCAATGTCTGAATTTCAAAATCTTTAGGCAACAAGGGATTTTTCCCATAGACCAATTCATATGGTGAAAATCCTGTTGTAGTTTTCCAAGTTGTATTATAAGCCCAGATAGCTTCAGGTAGTCTCTTTACCCAATATTTTCTCCCAGCTTCAACTATTTTGGTCAGAATGTTCTCCAATTATCTGTTTGTTACTTCAACTTGTCCATTTGACTGTGGATGGTAAGGAGATGACTTCATATGATTGATTTGGTAATAACTTGTGAAATCTTGGATCATATTAGACATGAATTTTGGACCCTGATATGAAACTATGCTCCTTGGTGCTTGAAACTTTATCATAATTCTATTCCAAAGGAAATTAGCAACTGCTTCTTTAGTGGCATTTGTCAATGCCTGCACTTCTACCTATTTTGTCACATAGAGAGATATAATGTTGCATTCAGATAATCACCAAGTTAAGATACTTAAAACTGGAACTTAGTAAGCGTAAATATTTTTCATGAATTACCAATCCTCCAATCTCCTCAGTCGAGTGGGCCATTGCTCTACCTCAGGATAGTGACTCTTAACACGAACGTATCTTCAAAATATCATATCTTACATTGATAAAAAATAAGTTTGCTACATACTTTAGAGAGCAATTGGAAATAACTTCTATCTATTAATTGTTGTAATACCAAAAAAATAACTAAGAAACAATCATAAAAAGGTGTCTTATAGACATGGTCGGTTACAACACATGCTAGAACTATAGGCAATAAATTATAAATTCATCCTGTTTTGTGCTAATGTTAACTTCTCCTTCAAAGTAGCCAAAACCTGTTGTTGATGTTGAATGTGTTCCTCAACATGTCTAACCTTAGTTTGCACCCTCAAGGACGAAGTGATAGAAGGTGGATGGTAACCATATAATGCTAAAAATGGGGTCATTTGAGAAGAGGTATGAAAATATGTGTTATACCACCATTCTGTCAGTGGTAGCCATTTAATCCACCTTTCCTGCTTATCTAATACAAAACAACGTAAATACCCCTCTAAGCATTTGTTGACCACTTCTGTTTGCCCATCAGTTTGAGGATGATAACATGAACTATGAGCTAGCTGAGTACCCAAACATGAAAATAATTCCGTCTAAAAATTACTTGTGAAAATAGGATCACGATCACTTACAATTATCTTTGGGGTTCCATGTAGCCTTTGAACTATCTCCAAAACAATAGTTACGACTATGCTGGCTACAAATGGATGTGATAGGGCACAAAAATGGGCATATTTTGTGAGCCTATCCACAATCATTAAAATAACATTCTTACCCTTTGAACAAGGCAATCCGGTGATGAAATCCATTGAGACCTCCTCCTATATCTGTCTAGGAATTGGTAAGGGTTGCAATAGACCTAGTGTCTTAATTATTTCCCCTTTTCTGTTGGCACACTAAAAACTCTGATACAAAATTTTATACATCCCCCTTGAGTCCTTCCCAAAATAATTCTCTTTTTATTCTATGATATGTCTTCAAAAACCCAGAGTGTCATCCAATAGGTGAGGCATGTAGCTCTGCAAGAATCTTATGCTTCAACTCAGAATTTTTACTCAAGTATAACCTATCCTTATACCATAGAGCATTACCTTTCCACTCAAATTTGTTAGATGTTATAGATCCTTGTTTGATATTTTGTATTAGAGATTGTGTATCCTTATCTTGATTCCATTACAATCTTGCTTCATCCACCCAATCGGCCATCAACATGGACATTTCACATAGTAAGGCATCTGTGGATGTATCCCTTCTGGAAAACGCATTAGCTACTACATTTTCTTTACCCTTTTTGTATATGATTTCAAAATCATAACCTACATAATTTCCTTGACTGATTAGACCTACTTTATTACAAAAATAAATTTCAAACACACACTTTGTAAGGAATTTTAGAGATTTTAAAAATTAGAATCACAATCAATCAAAAGACAAAAATTTACATCCTAACTCATATCAGATCGACTAAAAGTTACAAAATTTAATCAAACTTAACTAAAATGAGAGTAAGATGAGATCATATATTATACATTAATTAGACATATTCTGGCCTCATCAGAGACAGGAAGAGAGGGAGCATGAAATAAAAGAATCCTACACTACAAAGGTAATAGCACCAAGAAAAGTGGGTGGCTGGTAACAATCTTAGCTACCTGAAATGAAGAGAGGTGAGCAAAGGAGAGGGTGGACAAGATGCACCACAGACAAGAAATGAACTTCACATGGAACATCACTTAAACCCATTAAACATAGCTCCCAAAACCTGTAATAGACATTAAAATATATTCACATTATACCCTACAATGACGACAGGTAAGAAGAGATAATAAAATAAGGATGGATGGATAAAATGAATTACAAATTTTTTTTATCACTCCATGAGTTCACACAGTACATCATCAGTGGGAAAGAGGCAATAAAATTCCATTACAAAGCCAAGAGAGGAGGCTTAAGCTCCAAATTCAACCCGAAGGGAGAAAAAGAGAGGGGAGTAGGAGAGAAAAGATGACCAACCTTTTGAAATATGCCCCTCCTTTACAATATATAGAAGAATGAGAGAAGGAGAGAGGGAAGAATTTGAAATCTTGTTCAACCACCCCTGGAATGCATAAAAATCCACCTATAAAAATGATAGACTTCACTACAAGACCCATTCCTACATTTTATATTCTTTTTTGGAAAAGAAAAGAGGCCCATTCTTCATCATGGCGGTGGCTGGGAGGCTTAACAACCTCAAAAATGATGGGATGAAATATTAATGGTGGCAGGTGAGTAGTAGGCATTGGGATCTTTCCAAAACATCCTTTCCCACTGAAAACTAAGACCCCAGTCAAAATTTATGGCTTCCTGAAGGTCAAGGGTCGAGTGTTTAAAGCGGGCTCGCAATATGCAAATGAGCTTTCCCCTACAGGTTACACATGGCAGCTCCACACATGTTGAAGATTCAGCCCCATATTCTCACTCTTAAAGTTGTGCCTGACTGACACATAGCGTATTCGACATGATCCTCTATGTTCTACCTAAGTCCCTCCTATTGGTGGAGACACTATACTTGACCCTGGACACGTGGCACCTCAACACACATTTGGGACCTGCCTCTAGATTTTAACCTTGAAGATGCACTGAGATAAAGTGTGGAGGCTTCTGCTGGTCTATCCTAAGCTTGAAATTTTCAATGGCTAGTGTTCCCTTTTCAGACCTTGGACACATGAAGGGCTGGCGCTAGTTTAGGGTCTTTCTTTGGGATGTGCCTTTGGAATTGCATCGATGAGGCACGTGGCACCTTCTGCGGCTCTACTCTTTTTCCTTTGCATTCTACCCAAGTTCTTTTTGTTTGACAAAGGCATTATGTCTAACCCGAGACATGTGGAGGCTTCCCACTCATTTACAGACCCTTTCTGGAATTGACCTTTGGAGGTGCGCTAATTAGAAAAGTGGAGGCTTCTGCTGGCCCTTCCATACTTATTCGATTCAATGGTCGGCTTTATCTTTTTTTTGGACTTGGGACACGTGGAAATCCTACGCTCATTTAGGGACTATCCCTTGGGTCTCACTTGTGAGTTTGTGCCGAGGTGACACGTGGCACCCTCTGTGGTTATGTGACTTTTCAACGGCCGATGAGACCCCTTTTTAGACCCTGACTACATGACGAGATAATGCTTATTTGGGACGAACTTTTTGGCTTGACCTTTGGAGATGTGCCGATGAGACACGTGGCGTCATATGTTGGCCCTTCTATACTTAGCTGATTTAATGGCCAGCTCTGTCCCCTTTTAACTCCAACCACGTGTCAAGCTCGTGCTCATTTGGGAATCCACTCTTGATTCTTCTTTTAAATTTACGTCGAGCTAACCCGTGGCACCTTCTAAGGGTATACATGTTTTCAACTGCCAATGAGACCCTTTCTAGACCCTGGACATGTGAAGGGTTGACACACATTTAGAGACCATATTTTTTGTGTGCCCTTTGGAATTGCATTATGTTGACACCTGGCACCTCCCACAAGTCTTTTTGTTTGGCCCCGAGTTAACTCATTTATGCCTAAGTCCAAAAACATTGCTCGCCCTTTCTCTGATTTTTTCCTGTTGAGCTCTGATCACCTTTACAATCATTTTCCTCCTTTATCGACCTTGCTCCTCCATTGTAGATCCCGCTTTCCCCTTAGTTTTGGGATCGATTGGGAGCTCGCAGGTCTGAACCGTCCCTTACATTTTCTTTTGTGTAGGGTCATGTTTGATCAATTTTTCCCTAGGGGAAAAATTGTGATAACAGTTTGACGACTAATAGGGAACATCTGCCTACTAGATGAAGATACCAGTTGGCTTGTTGCATCCATTGGGCATGGAGTCATGAATGTTATCCTAGTAGTGATCCTGTCCCTCAACCTCAAGCCCAACTACTTGCACTTGGTGATCCCGAACTTGCCCCACTATCCACACTCTCAATTTTCATAAGAAAATAATAGAGATGGGGTTTCTGAGAGTATAAAATTGTATTGACCTAGTTCTTTCACCTGCCCTTAAAATGGACTCTGTAATGAACCTTTACACCAAAACCTTGAGGAGTTAGTGAAATCCACACACGAGGATCATAACATCCCACCACACTTCCATAGAGTCTGACTTGGGTTGGGTTTGTGCCCGCACTCCCATATATACGATCCCCACTTCACTAATGTTTTGGTGCCCCATGGGCCCTGGCTACACAACGTAACCTACTGATTGGGATTCGAACATGGGTGGTCACTCTGAAACCAATTGTTATGAACCGTTACACCAAAACCTCAAGGCATTAGTGAAATTCACACATGAGGATCATAACAAAGTCCTTCAAAACTCACATTTAGTTGCTTTACATTTTCTTTACTTTGAAATCACAAATGTTATAGGTAACTATGGGTCTCCCTGCTGTAAATACTGAACGGCCTGTGCATTGTACCTCCAGAGTAATACAAACAAAGCATATATACAAAGATTAAATCATACATTCCTCAAATGAGACATACATATTATACAAAAGCACTTGGTTTACTGAAAGAAAACCTAAACTAACCTAAACTAACTAGAGGAAAGGGGTGCTCAAGTAAAACCCACAATAGGAAGGGATAAGTAGCTTCCCTTCCTCAAAAATTGTGACCATGTAGTTGATTTGGCGTTGGAAATGGTCAGAAATAAGAGTGAAAAACTACCTTCTAAATGGTGTTTCGCCCCCTCAAAGTATCAACAAACAAAATATACACCTCCTAGATTTTCTCTGTACATGGATCTGGGAGGTGTTTCTATTGACCTTTGGTGCACTAAAGCTCTATCTCATGATTTGAAGTGAGCATGACAAGTGGAAACTCTATTTTTGGCTCTAGACTAGCTAGATGTCTTATTGGGAATGGTCAGATCCTTGTTGTTTACCCATTACTTTGAAGCTTAATCCCATAGATGGGATTTTCTTGTAGACTTTCCTTCTCAAGGAGAGCTCTTGCAAGCTGGGGCATGCATGTTTTTTCCTCTACAAGTAACTTGGTCTCCTCTAGAACTGCGCCCTTTAGAGCTAACTAATTTTTTTCTAGAACATGTGCCCATATGATTTCCTCTTCCCATTCAGAGTCATATGAGTCACTCAATTCTTCAACTGTCCTGTAGTCATTGAACATGATGACGTTGGCTGGGGAAGGAACGTTGGTAGGGGCTGTTCATTTATGGTACATCTAGGTAGAGGGGGATTGGAAGAAAATGATAGGGTGGATGCAGGAGGGATGGAAGGCACGCACAAAAGAGGAACAGAGAGATGCACATGAAGGGGAATCAGAGAGAAATGAAGGTGAGGTAAAAGTGAGGAGGGAGAAGGGATGGAATTCTTAGTGGGGGTAACACTCAAGAAGCTAGGAACACACGTAACAGGATGAGATGATGTAAGTTGGCATGGTGGAGTGGGAGGACTGTAAGATGGTAGTACAGGGTTGCCCCATTGACAAGATTACTACACGCTAGAATTTTTAAACTCAATTTTTTCTACCCATCTTGTAACCTTGGGCAACATATTAGTGATAAACTGTAGCTTCTCTTGGACACTAAACTAGACTAGTAGAGGGCAGACCCTTGGACAAGGGACCTTTTAGCCAACTTTAGCTAACATTATGGAGCACTTGACTCTAGGATGCATCATTTCCATCTCCATCTTTTGCATGTGCCTCTCAAAATAAGCTTCAGGGAAGGAGCTTCCACCATCATCTCCATAAACATGTTCTTCATAAACATTTTGGTTAGAAAAAAGTGGGTTGTATAAATTTTGAGGATAATGGAAGAAAAATGGATGAATATAGATGGGGGAAGGTCTACAACTTCAGAGATGGGTTTTTGACCTGATGGAGTCGCCATATGTGTTGAAAAATGTCTCCAAAGGTTGAAATCTTCACCAAGAGAACATCGAACCTGATGAAGTGAAGTGCTAAGGTGCTTCAGACCTATCCCACTAGGCATGCTAGAAATGTTCATGTGGTCGCATGGTGGCTTAAAATTTGTTGTTTGATAATGAGACACCTTGGAAAGATGAGAAAAATCTAACCTCAGTGTCCCACCAGGTGTGCCAAAATTGTTTATGTAAAATCACAACACCCCCCGAATGGCCTCAGATCTAAGTGGGGCATCTGCTGTGATTCCATAACATGGGATCATCTCTCAAGTTGTGGGACTTGTGGACTTTAGATGGCCCACCAGAGAAATCCTGCTTATTCTTCCTAATCCTAATGCTAAACTGGTCCTAATGTAGAAATGACGCCTAACTACACATATTCTAACAATGCTAAGAAGATAGAGAGAGAGAGCATGAAATAAAGGAATTGTACACTACAGAGGTGATAGTATAAACAAAAGGGGGTGGTTGGTCACAATCTCAGCTGTCTGAAATGGAGAGATTTGAGAAAAGGAGAGGGTGGAAAAGATGCACCACAGATCAAAGATGTAGTTCACATAGAACACCACTTCAACCCATTAAACATGGCTCCCAAAACCTATAATAGACATCAGAAGATATGCATAATATACCCTGCATGATGAGAGGAAAGAAGAGACAATAAAATAAGGAAGGATGGACAAAATGTATCAAAAAACATATTTTATTGCTCCATGAGTTCACACAGTACATCATCAGTGGGAAAGAGGAAAGAAAATGCCATTAAAGAGCCAAGAGAGGAGGCTTAAGCTCCAAATTCAACCCAAAGGGACAAAAAGAGAGGGGGGACAGGAGAGAAAAGATGACAACACTTTTGAAATATGCCCCTCCTTTACAATATATAGAAGAATGAGAGAAGGAGAGAGGGAAGAATTCGAATGGTTCAACCACCCCTGGAATACATTAAAATATGCCTGTAACAATGACAGAGTTCACTATAAGACCCATGCCTACATTTACTATTCCTAAGAAAAGAGGCCCATTCTTCATCATGGCGGTAGGTGGGAGACTTGAAAAGCTTGAAAATGGTAGTCCAAACCATTAATGATGGCAAGTGAGTAGCAAGCACTAAAAGCATTCCAAAATTTCCTTTCCCACTCAAAACAAATCTCCCAATCAAAATTTATGGCTACTTGAAAGTCAAGGGTCGAGCGTTTAATTTGGGCTCGCAATATGCAAATGAGTATGCCCATATAGGGTCCACATGGAATCCCCACATGTGCTAAAGATTCATCCACCTCTTCTTTCTCTTGAAGTTACGTTGGACTAACACATGGTAGCTTTCACTAGTTCCTTTCTGTTCTACCTAAGTCCCTCCTATGTGTGGAGACACTCTATCTGACCCTAGATATGTCGAGGCTCAACGTAAATTTGGGACATGCCTCTGGATTTTAACCTTGAAGATGCACCAAGATGACACGTGGAGATTTCCGCTGGTCCATCCCAAGCTTGGAATTTTTAATGATTGGTGTCCCCTTTTTAGACTTGGGACACATGGAGTGTTGGCACTAGTTATGGGTCTCTCTATGGACAGCGCCCTTGAAATTATGCCAATGAGGCACGTGGAAGCTTCCATGGTTCTGCTTTGTTTCCTTTGTATTCTGCCCAAGTCCTTTCTATTTGACGAAGGCTTTATGTATAACCCGAGACACGTGGAGGCTTCCCACTCATTTGGAGACCTTGTTTGGACCTGACCTTCAGAGGTGCGCTGAATGGACATGTGGAGCCTTCCGCTGGCCCTTCCATACTTAGCCGATTCAATGGTCAACTCTGTCTTCTTTTCAGACCTAGGACACATGGAAAACCTATGTTCATTTGGAGACTTTCCCTTGGGTCTCACTTCTGAAGCTGCACCGAGGTGACACGTGACACCGTCCTTGGGTCTATGACTTTTCAACAATCAATGAGACCCCTATTTAAACCATGACTACATCGCAAGTTGGTGATTATTGGGGACTACCTTTTTTGGCTTGACCTTTTGAGATGCATCGATGAGACACGTGGCGCCATCTGCTAGCCCTTCTATACTTTACTGATTCAATGACCGGCTCTGTCCCCTTTTTTATTATGACCACATGTTAAGGCCACGCTCATTTGGGAACCCACTCTTGATTCTTATTTTTAAGTTTTTCTGAGCTAACACATGGAAGCTTTTGAGGGTCTGTGACTTTATAACTGCCAATGAGACCCTTCCTAGACCTTGGATACGTGGAGGGTTGACACACATTTGGAAACTACCTTTTTGGTGTACCCTTTGGAATTGCACTGAGTTGACATGTGGCACCTCCTGCGAGTCTGTTTGTTCAGCCCTGAGTCAACTCGTATGTGGCTATGTCTAAAAACTTTGATCCCTTTCTCTAATTTTCTCTTATTGAGCTTTGATCTCCTTTGATGTCATTGACCTCCTTCATCAATCCTGCTCCTCTATTGTATAGTCTGCCTGCCCCTTAGATTTGGGATCGATTACGAACTCGCAGGTCTAAACCACCCCTTAGATTTTCTTCTATGTGGGGTCGTGTTTGATCAATTTTCCCTGGGGGTGGGGAAAAATTTGGATAATAGTAAAAAATCCCAAAAATACAAGTAAGTATCCAATCAACAAGGATTTATAACTCAATCATGTCCAAGATCACTTTTTTATAGAGTTGATTTTTGTGATATAGTTTTTTATAAATATTTTAAAGTTGTCCTTTGATTCCAAAGAAAATATGATCCATTTATCTCTTAAGGCATGGACTTGCGTTTGAATGTTTAGAATGATTAATCCACTTAGAATTTTTGGGTTTTAGAAAATTTCACATGAAAATATGTGGAAAATGTGTACATATTAGAATCAGACCAAATGAATTCACTTAAAATTTTAAAAATTAACATAATAAATGTAATGCAATTTGTACTTATTTGGCATGGTATTGTAATATTTTTTATGATATTATTATCCATAGAATGAAATAGATGCTTAATAGAATATATCCATGAATTACACACACACACACACACACACACACACACACACACAGAGGGTATCTTTCAAACCATTTTGGTTTCCATTCTCATGTTGTTGTTTGAATATTTAGAGAAACATATCCAAAAATTTTGACATGTTCCTGATGATAAGGATGGACAACTTCTTCATAATATTTTTCCTCTTACGAAATAAAGGTAAAATAATTAAGTATATGTTAATTAAAAAATAAAATAAATAATTCATTAGTGGAAAATAATAATAGGTTTTATAATTATGAATCGAGCCTATCCCCATTCAATGAAAATAGGTCCTTCATGTTTAGAAAAATACACTGAATAAAAAAAGAAAAATTATAGATATTAAAAAGATGAACATGTAATTTTTGTGCAATATACTATATGCACTTAATTGTTAAGTTAACAAATGGTATATACAAAGATAACATTTTGAGTTCGTGGTGATTTTTTTTCTTTATTAAAGATTAAATGTTGTAGAAAAAGTGTGATTCTAAGTTGAATAGTCAGTAAAAATCATCATTTTAAAAAAAATCATTAATGAAATAATATATCATCATATCCATCATGTCAAGAGAATTCTGAATCATACTTATTTTCTCAAATTTGAGAAACGAGTCACCCGTGGAATATATTTGAAGTTATAGATTTTGTTGATGTGTTGTTTGGAAGGATCTATTCCTCATATGCTATTTCTCAGCCCTTTTCTATATAAAAGATTAAGTAGTGTGACTAGATGTTATATTTTCAACTACTATTTCAATCCTCTTTACTAGTGATCTTGTTTAGTCAATAAATCATTTTTTATGTGTTATTAACTTGTAAATTTTGGTGTGTTGTTTATTCGAGCATATTGAGGCTAGTGGTAAATAAGAAGTTTGGGATTAAAATCTTGACCCTGTTAATTTGTATTATTTTTTATAAAACATTCCAAAGATTTTATAGCTCTTGGACTCCCATAAGACCTCTGGCCAAAGATATCCAACTCTAAGTGCCTACCTTGTAACAAATCGGGTTTTTTTTTTGAGAAATGATCTTGCGAAGAGTATATAGTTTTCATGAAAAAGGTTATGGAGGTGAATGTTTTTCAAATATACTATTTTTACAAGATATAAATATTCGTATGTCCAGATATTCTTCATCTATAACTATTTTTTTTTGTAAATTGCACGTTTCTTATATTTTAGAGAAATATACTTATTATTGCAAAACTTCAAATGACCATAAATTTAAATCCATACATTGGATTCGTGTACAATTTTTTTTAAAGCTGTGTTTTTTTTTCATGCTTTTGGTAGGATATCTAATCAAAAAATTTCATGAAAAAACTATAATTTTTAATATTATCACAATAATTGCATTGTAAAAATAATTGCATCACACTATTTATAAATTGCCAACTATTTTCAGCTGGAGGGTTATTTATTTGTGTGTAATATATAATTTTGGGGGATTTTGAGGCACAATTCATGTGCCTATTGTCTCTTATGTTATCTATCTTTTTGTGGGTGTTTTCCCATTTTTTCGTGGATGTTTCATTATATATTATACAATGGTTTATTGTAGGTCAGTAAATCTATTAACTACACATAAATATAAGATATGATAATAAAAATTAAAGAATTATTGTTTTCTAAGTATTTGTGGTAAACATTGCGAGATACACCTTTAATATTTCAAAAGGAATATGAGAAATTTGTGTGTGAAACAAACAGGATGAAGCCATTGGGCTCATTAGTATGCATGTTATAACATATTTTTGTTTTACATCTTGAATTGTATGACTCCAAAATAATCTTGCAATAAACATGAGAAGTTATTTGGGAATGTTAGTGAATTCAATTCCTTTCAATCAAATGCATAATTGCCCTCACTTTTACTTACTAGTTTTAAATCTGTTGAACAATTTCTTGCTAAGTTCAAATTAACTCTCTCATAATTTTCACTTTGTGGTAAGGCTAATAAGGATTGGGATTGTGATTTTCTTATTTTGTCTAAGTTAGAGTGTCCATATCAATTATTTTATTCTACCTTCTATTCCACAATGGATTCCTTAGGTGATGCATTTAATATTCCCTCCTGTGAGACATTTTATGAGCATCTCACTAGGGAAAATAAAAAAAATCTCAACTTGATGTTCTTTGTAGTTCAAAGGAATTTATATCCAACAATCCTAAGAGTAAAGCTAAGAAAAATATTTCTAAACCCAATGAAAAGAAAACTTCTAATCTAGCTTCTTCTAGTTCCACTTCCAAAATATGAAAACCAACTCCTTCTAAGTCTAATGAGTCATCCTCCAAGACCAAAAGTCATTCTAGTGAGAAGTGTACATTTTGTTAAAAATCAGGTCATTTAGAAGTACATTGTTAGAATGGGATGAAATCATTAGAGGAAGAACTGAAGGAAAATTATATTTCAATTCTTATGTCTTCATCTTTTTCTAAAGACAAGGAAAAGGAAATTTCAACTCATGCATTAGTTTTATCTAGGAATAGTTTTATCCTAGATTAAGATACTTCCCATCTCATGACACAGCCGCATGAGCATCTAACTTCACAGACTTATAGTATCACTACACATATTACTATTTGGGAATCTACACATCTCAATGATTCATGTTTAGTAACTATTAATATCTAATATGGATGCATCGGTAATGTAATTTTAGTTCCTAATATCTCTAATAATGTTCTTTCCATCTATCCAATATGTCATTATAGAAATAAGATGACTGTGGAGTTATCCCCTCATAACTTTTTGATCATAAATTTGTAAAATCAAGAGGTAGTAGTTGCTTCAGGTGTCATTGATCATAGTTCATTCTTGTGTCTTCTTCAGGGAAATATATCATTTCTCATGTTTAATCATTGATAAAATTTTAGCATGAATGATTGGGACACCTGAAATATAGATATTTATAGCAAACGAGTTCACAAAAATTGGCATTTATAAGGTTTATTGCACTGATTGTGTTTATAGAGGTTGTGTACTTGGAAAAAATCATCACAACCCTTTTCGTGATGGAAATAATTTGTGATATTAGGATCCTCTTAAGTTTCTTCATAGTGACCTTGTGTCCTTTCCTATTCATTCATTTTTAGGGGATAAGTATGGTGTACTTTCATTGATGACTTATCATGTAACTCATGGGTGTACTTATGTAAGTACAAGAATGAATTATTTGATCAATTCAAGGATTTCAAGAATTTTTTTGAGAAGAAATCCTCGTTTCCTATCAAGAAACTACATATAGATAATGGGGGGAGTATGTTATTAATTAATTTAGGGACTTTTGTGTAAATAATGGTATTCAACATCACTACATAGCTCCCTACAATCCTCAAAAGAATGGTGCTGCTAAGATAAATAATTAGAAATTACGAGAAATGGATAATTGTATGATCCAATATAAAAATATGGCACCTAAAATTTGGGTTGATGTAATAAATTTTGCAAACTAAATCCAAAATTTCATGCCCTAGAAGAAATTCTGGAACATTACACTAGAGGAAGATTTGTCTCATGCTAATTGTAATGTTTCCTCCTTCTGATATTATGGTAGTGAAGTTACGGAATTTATTGCTGATGAAAAACATAAATCCATGTGGAAGATGAGTTAACCACTCACTTTTTTGAGATATTGTGAGAATGTGAAGGCTTGTCACTTGTTTTCCCCATCACTTATGATTTTTCTTTCAAGAAGATGTTAATTTTGATGAGAATTTGAGCACCATAAAATGTTCACCTACATCTTATATTTCACTCACATATTTTTATTCCACTCTTCTTGATGATGATGGTAAATTTGTTGTTTCTCCTCCACCTCTACCTTATGTTACATAATATATGCCCAAGTTGGTAGTACTACTTGATATGAGGATGATTATTTGGTAGGGGATAATTTTGAATATAATTTTACACATTCAAATACATATGATGTTGATCTTATGGATCATTTTATTTTAGAGGATCCATAAAAAAATTCATCTGTGGGAGGTAAAACAGAGTAGGACATAACCATGGCAAAGGATTTTTCATCTTTGATGAAGAATCGCACTTCAGATCTTGTTTCTATTCCCTATCGAAGAGATAATATCCATTGTAAATAGGTCTAAAATTCCAAATATGTATCATATGGTTCTATTGAAAAATATAAGAACTATCTTGTAGCTAATGTTTATTTGGAATTGAAAACTCAAAGATCGTTTCCCATGTTTCAAATATGGAGCCTATTCACCTTATTGTTTTAATAAATATACCAAATGGATGGTCAATGCATCAAATAGATATGAATAGTTCATTTCTTCATTATTACCTTTATGAGGAAATATACAACGAGTATCCAATGGGATTTGTATAGGATTATTCATTTGTTTGTAGGATTTATCATTAGCATTACAGTCTCAAACAAGCTCCCTGAGATTGGTATGGAAATATTTACACTTTCTTGTTTTCTTATGGTTTTACTCATTTCCATTATGAACCTAGAATATACATCAATATTCATAGGTAATAAATGTTGACACTTGTTTTTTATGTTGATAATTTATTGTCATAGGTAGTTATTTTCCATGATGTAAAATACAACTTGATGGACAATTTTGATATGAATTTTTTTAGAGCTCTTCATTATTTTATTAAAGTAAAGACCAATCAGTCTTCTAATGGGATCTCCATTTAAAAGGAGAAGAATACTTGATACTTGTATCATCATTTTTGTATGCTTAATTACAAACTTGTATGTACACCATTTAAGTTAGGAGTCGCATTGATAACCACATGCACTATATATGATGTTGATCCTACCTAGTATAGGATGTTGTTCATAAGTCTTATATGTCAAACACATATTCATCTTTCTATTTTCATTTACAGTTGGTCTTGTCTCCCATTTATCATAGGTTCCACATGAGATTCATTAGCACCTACCCAAACGTATTTTGACATACACTCGAGGCTCTACCCATGTTAGTATCCACTACATAGTATGGGATTATGTTTATCTTATGGGGTTCAATAATTCAAATTGGTTTGATGATGTTACTGATTGAAAGTATACTTTTAGGTTGGTCTATCATCTTGTTTTAAGTACTATTTCTTGGTCTTGTAGAAGAAATATATTGTTGCAAACCATTGATATAGGATGAGTACTAAGGTTATTTTCTATCCATCCAAAATATTTTATGGGTTTGAAAGCTGATCATATATTATAGTTTTCAATAGACTCAACACATAACTCTTTCGTGCGACATCCAAGATTATATACTAACTTTGTGAAACATAAAGGATCATTAGTGTAAAATACACATTTATATCCATATGTAATTAATTGTTTTATCTCATCTAGGATGATGTCCTTATCTTGGAGTTTGTGCCTTTATAAGAGAAATTCTCTGAGATCTTTACTAAACCTTTTACATCAAGTCATTATCTTCATTTGTGATCGATGATAGGGTGAAAGAATTTATTCTTGGTATGATTCATCTTGATTGTTTCCTTCATTTTTCATATTGTAAATGGGTAATTAATAAATATTTAGTTGGTGGGACTCATTTCTCAAGATTTAGAGCCTCTAGTTTCCTTTCCATAGAATTCCATAAGTTTCACTTAACGTGAGGGTGTTGGTTAAAAATACTATATGCACATAATTGATAAGTTAACTTAGTTTTTATATCTATTACGTTATTTCTAGTCTTAGAATAAACAAATATATGCATCTAATTCATGTTAGCTATTAGATTTACATGTTTAATGGAGGTTTACAGTTTAGTGGAGACAATAAGAAAAGGTGAGATAACTCTTTTGGTGGTTATATACCGTCACCTATGTACATTGTAGATTACTTTTTACAAATTATTTTTTAAGTACATTCTTAAGGAAATATATGTTTGTCAGTATATGGATTATGTATTATCTTGGGATGAAATATATTACAAGATATATCATCCTTGGGAATCTATGAACATTTTCACATAATTCATGGAATTTAAAAAATTTATACAAGAAAGCATTATATGAAAGAGATATCGAGAGAGAAAGAAATAAATAAAACTCTAGATTTTGTGATGTTTTGTCCCCTTTGAGGACAACTTGTGGTGGATCTGCTATTCTTGAGACAAGCTCCCCTAAAGAGCCGTTTGGTGGCTTCCCTTCTACTTTCCCTTTACTATTTGGGGAACATGTGGAATACTATGCACTCGGGAATGACAGTGTTCTCCCATCTAGGCAACGAGAAACATCCAAATAGAGAATCATCAAGGTGGAGAATAATATTGCTTTAGTTACATTTAGTGATCAAGTCATTGATGCAAAGGAAAAATTTTCTAGAAAAAGTTTTATCTGTAGATTTAATGGATTCTGGTCAGGTCTATAGCAACTACATTCATGGATCTCCTCAGAATGGTGGCCCATCATGTTAGGTAGAGTGGATATTTATCCCTATGAAAGAGGTATTTTTATTGTGGTCTTTAACCTTATTTAAGATAGAGATAGAATTCTTTCTAGGCTTTGGGAACTCAAGAAACATCTCCTTCTCATTAAACCATCATTTCCTTCCTTCAACCCACTCACTGAAACCTTTCATGTTAAGCCATTATGGATTCAGTTACCTCAAATTCCACTACAATTTTGGGGGAGGAGAGTCTAATCTCGATTGGTAATGCATTGGGGAAATGTTTGGACATTGAATCTAAAACTAAACTATATACTCATACCACATATTCCCGTATTTCGGTAGATTTCGATACCTCGGTTGATCTACTGGCATCAATGGAATTTAAGGAGTTGGATCGGGTTAAGTCCCAACCATTGGAATATGAATGGCTACCCTTCAAATGTAGGAAATTATTTGGCCTATGTCACTAAGATTCAGATTGTAAGAGTGTGAAACATAAGTTGAATGGGAAATTTTCTTGGTGGAAGGATACTTAGCTTAATATTGTGGTTGTTCAAAATGATTTAAATTATTCCTCATTAGATTCAGAACATGAAGAAGATGAGACTTATATTGTGGTTGAAATTGGTTTGGTTTCTTCTCATTCGATCATGGATAAGCCATTGTCTTCAAGAGCAACAGCTAAAAATTAATCTTGAAGAAGGATTTAAATTTTAGGAAATACGATATGTTGTAGGTCTTGATCCCAATCCATTTAGATGAAAAAACAAATCCAAATAAGAGTGACGGTTAGACTATTTTTCATAAAAAAATGAAAGAAAAAATCCCCGTTGTTCTTGTTAATATTAACTTAATATCTTACAGACTGGTGTCTCTTGGGGAACATTTCCTTGGCTTTAGTTAGGTTTGTACATTTGGGACTAAAGGTGCTCCTTAAGGATGGTCAAGTCTTTTTGACTTGATTCTTTAGACATTTTTTTCTTTATTGTTCTTACCTAGCCAAAGTGTTTGGTTAGTGCATCCAAGGGTCTTGTTTATTGGTCTATGACCAAGCTTAAATTTGTACCTTGTTGGTTCCTTGATTCCTATCCTTCAATTGTACAAGGTTCTTGATCCCTTCAAAATCATTGTTCTTTCAATTTGGTCTTCCAGTGGCCTGGATTATTTTCTTGTATAATGTTTTTTGGTCCCTTCTAAACAAAATATTTATTACCTTATCTATAATAACAAATAAAAAACTCTTTTTATCAATCAACTTATTTGGAGGAAATATCTTTATAACTTCAATGTCCCCTGTATTACATTATAAAAAGGAATACATGATTATGCCATAGGATTTGTAGACTAACTTAACATAGAAACATGTAAATAAAACAAAAATTAATCTTTCAATATCAGGATTTAATCTAAATTTCCACATGAGATTGATGAGTTTGATTTCATACTCACTTTATTCATGAAATGCATATTCAATAATTTTTGTTTTCCATAATACCAAATTTATATTAAGAACTTGGTCAGATAAATTGAAAATAGTCTATATTGTATATTGGCAATATAATGTCTGAGGAAACAAGATTAAACCTTTGTTTCTATATTCATATTGGGAATGTCATGATTATGGACATAGATTGTGATGCAGATGTATCTTTACAAGAGATAGAGAAATTTTATTAATAGGTCATATGGGAAAGAATGAAAAAATAGTTGTTTTCCCTCTTTTGTTCAATTTTAAATTGATGTGTGAATTAGAATTATAGGATTGAAAAATCTTGTTACAAGTATTAAATGGTCAATTTTGACCATATAAAAGGAGTCTATTACATGTAAGTGAGTTTTATTTATTGATAAGGTAATAAGATAGATTTTACCAATCAAATTAACCTAATTTCTCTAAATATAATATTGTTGAGATTTAGTAAGGAGTCTAGGCCAATTTAAAGGGTTTTTAAGAGTATTAAGGAGAAGAAAGGGAAGAAAAATATTGTAAATAACCTATTATTGGTCAAAAATTGGAGGGGACATTGATATTCAATGTAATTTAAAATGGTATGAAGTTTATTCAAAAAAATAGATCTTTGTTTTTATGATTTGGCACGTTTTATTATCTTTACATGTAAATTATTTATGGAGGACAACAAGAAATAAACCTAAAAGTCTCAAAACCCTTAATAAATCAGTTCACTTTCATTTCAAGAAGAAAAAAGAGGAATTCAAGATTATAGGAAAAGTTTTATTATCTCTTAAAAGTGATTTTTTTCCAAGTTATACAAGTTTTCATGCCCGCAAGTGCTAACTAGGGAATAAAATATCTTCCAAACAACCTAATTAAATCCTTTCAAATTTTCAAAAAAAAATCTTCCCTGATGACACCAACAAGTACACAAAATTTCAAGGATAATTTAGTTGTGCGGGTTGAGCTCTCTATTGTAGATATTTTAGGGAGTCAGGGGAAGAAAAAAGCCAACAAAAAGGATGAAGTTTGATGATACATAGGTACAATATAATTTTTTAAAGATCAATACTTGTGTAAATTAAGGTTTTTGAAAATTCTAAAGTAACTACAAGGTTATTTGAGGAATGGAGATAGAGTTTAAGTTAATTCTTATTACACTGTCCTAGTAAATCCATAAGAATCAATAATGTCATTATGAGGTTTTCAATATATGGAAAAGAGGAAATTTAAGAGAAGTATATAAATGATTGAGGCTCAATAAATAGGTGGTATTATAGTAGTTAAAATCCTATTACTACTATCTTGGTAAGAATACAAGTTTTTGGAGTTAAATTTTAGATCTACAAATCCAAATTCAATACTGAAAATCTTGTTTTCTTTAACATTGTTTGATTAAGGAAGGAAGGAAGGATTTTTGTAACATTGTTTAAAGCTCAAGTAAAATGGTGTGGATCATTTCTAAATATTTTTTGGTGTTTATATTTCTCGTAATAATAAATAAGGAAAATTCTACACAAGTTATTCGGTAACAAGAACATGTGGTGATAAGTTATTTATATGAAAGTCTAGTAGTGGTTAGATGAAACATAAATACCTTAATTAAAGAATGAGATTGTTGAGATCAAGGTATATGATTATTTAGTAAATGGTAAATAATGATTCTATATGAAATCAATGAGTGGGTTGTGTGGGAACCAAAAAACAAGTCTAACTATAGATAAGAAAGAACATGTTATCAAGAATTTAAGGATGATTGAAACTAAAAAGCTCTAAATATTGTAAGATCTATGACTTAAAGGAAGGGAACTATATATATTTATATATGGTCATGCATATTGTACCAAACAAGAAAGTAAAAACATCATCCCTATGGATAAATAATCCTTAAAGGCCAATATAATAAAATTTTGACAAACCTAAGACCAAGAGAAAAGAAATCAACTATATATATTTTTGCATAAGGTGTAGTCCAGATCATGTACTTAAGAATAAGTTGAATTGAGCTAATATATGAACCAATTTTGTATCAAAGAGTGCAGATCTGTGATTGTTTCTTTTCAAATACAATTATGAAGAATGGAGTTTGTCATGATTGTAGGGAGAATGTTATGATCTTGTGAATACAAGGTAGCGGTAAGAGAGTTAAGGTATGAAGACAAGGAATGGTCTTAACAGAATTGGTGACAAGAAGAATCCCTTGGATCCATTGAAGGATTCATTGATGTTCTAATAAAAGATATTGCAGGTGCATCTCATTGAAGCATTTAGTAAGAAGATCAAGAGACTAGGGTGCAATAGACCTAGGTGAGGATATGAGATTTTCAATAGACCAAGCAAGGAGAGAGCTTGGGTGAAATAATAACAATGTACCAAAGTACTAAGAAGAAGGATTAGGTGAGGTATCTATTTGAATAGTGATAGAGTACCTTTGGAGAAGAAGGATAAGCATATAGAGACCTACAAGAAAGAGATGTAAGAGCGTATTAAGATCACAAAAGAGTGAATGTTTAGATGTAGACAAGAACAAAGAGATGGAACGATTTACTGAAGAGGATTTTCAAAAGAAGAGGATGAAATATTTAGAGATAAGTAAGATAGATATGGAGATAGAGAGACAAAAGAGATAAGAGAAAGACTAGATCACGTAATGAAGCTGCTACAAGACCAAGGTTATGGTTGGAAAATGAAGATGAATTTCAAATGGAATTTAGAACAGTTGATGGTAAAAATATGAGGCATAATATGAGGATTTTGGAAACTCATATTTTATAGAGTATGAGAGAAAGAAGAGGCTAGAAGAAATAAGAGGTTTGAAAATCAGTCCTTAGCGGCAGCAAAAGAAGTCTACATATGTGAACTAAAAGAAGGACCTATGCTTGGTGAAGAAAAATATGAGGATCTCATGGAAGAATCAAATAGTGATGATTTTTATGGAGAATAATTACAAATCCTTGAAGGATTGAGAGGGGAAAATGATGCTCTACTTTTACAATATAATTATGATTCTAAGTGTGTGTTTGTAGGTTTTGGTGAACAAGATAGTGAACATGATGAGAAAGAGGAAGAGAAAAATTTGTCTCTTGTGAATAAATAAAAAGGAAATGAGATTCAAGGATCTAAAGAAGAAGAGGTGAAGGAAAAAAACAAGGATAAATTCAAGATTATCCAAGATAAAGAGAAGGACAAACAAGAAATCAGCTTTATAACAGGACTAAAAGAGACACAAATCATCTTATAAGAAGATGAAAGAATGAAGAATTTTAATGTAGCCAAATTATAACCAAACTTGATAAAATGCAAATAATATGAACTCCAAAATAAAATAGATCTCCTTTTTTGTTATTAAATAATGAATTACAATTTTTCCTAAATAGGAAAACAACTCCCAACTCGAGTTGCCAAACAAACTCTAACTAACTTCATTAAATCTACTCTAGGTGGCGGAAATTACTATTTTTAGCAGTTTACTAGAACCTGCTATTCTTAGTAAGTTCACATGCTTATTCGTATAGGCACAAAAAATTCCATGCATCTTCTACATTCCTAAATTAGAGGAATTTTGAGCTTTTTAACTCATAATGCAACTAATAGTCTAAAATTAAGTAATACCAAAAAATAGGAAAAAACCGAACTACAACTTGAATCCTAATTTTCAGCCTCAAGATGGTGGATTTAGGGCTCAAAAATGTGTCGAAACTTGCCCCAACCAGTAGGGCCGGTTTCTTCGATGTTCCTCTCATCGAAACATGTGGTTTTAAAACAAAAACAAACCGAAATAGACACCCAGAGCTCAAGTTATGACCTTGTCAAGTTCCTGCTAATTTTTGGCACATCAGATTTATATGATAGGTATGGATTTATTGTAGCAACAATTTAAGAAGATGGATTTTTAAATGTTAAATGAGTAATAAATCAAGGGAAAATGGTATAATTTGAGCAATTATATAATCCACCTAAATATGAAAGCATGAAGAACTTGAAATTTCATTTTTCTACATCTATAATAGTGGAAATTTGTGAAAATTTGATAGAAAGAAAGTATGAAACGCTAATGGAGATGATGAAAAACTTCTTCAAAGACAAGATAAATTATGAAATTTCTAACAATATGAGCATATCTATAAGTTTACTAGCCATGCAAGTAAGCAAGGTGAGAAAGAAAACCAACGACAAGGTAAAATTATTAAAATTAGGACAACATATTATAAGTTGTGAGAAAAATTAATGTATGACAGTCTTCGGTAAGTGAAAAAAATTGGGGGACCAAAAAGTGGACATCAAATCTTGAATTTTACATCAAAAACAACAAAGCATCAAATTTTCTCTTCTGCGGACTCTAACCATGCCGAAAAATCAAAAACATGTCACAAAATGGTACCATAGCATAGGGGATACTGTTATCTTTGTAGAAATATTGAATTTGAATTTCATAGAATATGATAAAACCTATACCATCCCCACTATGGGAAAATTGTATGCACGTCCAAAAAATTATTTTATATCTATATTTTGTGATGAATTTATGGCAGCAAAACGGAAAGTTCTCTATTTTCTTTATTCTTTCAGACCACTTTCTTGGAAAAAAAATATAAAATAAATACAAAATAAAATCTATCCCAAGATAGACAAAAATATATAAATTTTCACCAAAATTAAAAAAAAATTCAAGTTTTAGTCATCCAAATCATGGTCAAACAAACTACAATATTTTGAATTTTGAGTGCACACATTGCTAATAATCCGTACAAGTTGAGATTTTGTTGTTATTTACAATATGATGTCCAGTTACAACCCATTTTTACCCCCCAATTTGCTACACTTACCCTCTTTCTAAAGGTCATAGATCATATTTGGTTAAGTTTGACAAGCCACAAAAGAGAAGAAAATCAGTTTAACAGTTAAGATGAGGATGAAAGAGACATGGAACAAGAATTTAATGTTCTAGTGAAGACTATACTACTTGAATTTTTAACTTTAACATGCTCTCTTAATGATGGATATGCAAGTCTTAAGGTTGAAAGACAGGAAGAGAATAAGGAAAATGAGAAAAGAGAAATAAGGATAACATTTTAAGTCAAGATAGAAGGAGGATGGACTAATTGAGCACTCCAAAATAACAATAAACTTGACTTTTATCATAAAATAGTGATGGTAAGGGAGCTAATTTTAGTTTATCTTCATTCCACAATTGCTATAATAGATTGCATTCTACAAGTTTTCGAGTCAAGTTATCTACTTGGAGGTAACACATGTTTGCTATAGATTTTATCATTCAATTCTCATGAGAAAATTATTTTAGAGAAATGTTTGTTCAACTCAAGACAACAAGTATTTCTTAAAGTTGATTTTGAGGGAAGGTGGTATGAACAAGTTTTGAGAAGTTATGAGGAGAAATATGAAGGAGATAGGAACTTGTTAATACCTCATCAAGTAAATAAAACTTATTTAGAGGCATTGACTGTATGGAACTTCAATGTCTAACATATGTCTTCTAAGATATGGTTATATGAACAGATTTTAAGAAGTCATGGTGAATGGTATAGTGAAGTAGGAGGATTCTTAATATTTTCTCAATCCAAAAAATAGTCTTAAAATATCAAATGTATGTGATTCTATCTTAGAAAAATAATATGGTGAGTTATATAAGCATAGATAAATTTAAATGGAAATGAATTCTTTTTTTTTTAATTGTCATTTAACTTTTCAATGGGGAAAAGTAAGAAAACAAGTTAAAAGAGGGCAAGTAGATGACAAGAATGACTTGAAAAGGTGTAAAATAAACTCAAAGAAGACAACAAAAGTCAAAAAATAAAACATGAGGCAAAATTTAGTTCAAAAAGAGGTTTCTAGGATCAAGAGTAGAGATATTTCAGTAAAGAAACAAGTCCTTAATAACAAAACTCATGAGACAGATTCATATTTGGGCAATCATACAAGAGAAAATAGTGCAAAAAAATCATTAAGAACTGATATTCAATAAGAAATGAAGGCATTTAACAATGATATCCAAAATGGAACAAGGAGGTTAATGGAAAAAGAAGGGAAAGTTGAGAAAACTAGAGAAAATAGTAGCATAAGGAAAGGAAAACATGGTGTTTTCAAGATAGATATGCTTGGAAATGGAAAAAAAATTAAAATTTGGGTTTGACATGGATAAAGAGAAAAGAAATGGTGTTTTGAAGGTAAACAAGGAGGAAGAAGCAACGAATAAAATGAGTGGATATTATGAGCATGTAAGGGAGAGAAGTTATACATGATGATGGAATGAGAAGCATGGAGAAGAGTTATTTTCTACTAATATGTATGTTTCATGTGTAGGTACAAATCAAGGAATGATAAATATTATACAAGAAAAATAATATTTTAAATTTGAAGAGCATGGAAAACAAAGAAGAATTTTACCACCCAGTGAAATAGTGAAATTTGTACCAACATTGAGATCAAGAATTTTTTAGTTTATGAAAGAAAAGGATGGAGAAATCATGAGAAAAAACAATAATTTCAATAAATTAAGAATAATGAATACTTTTGAGTGGGATCTCATGACAAAGTTTCAAGAAGGATAATCTGATGTAGGAGCATCTTTACAAGAGATAGAGAAAATTAGTAGGAGGTCATTTGGGAAAGAATGAAAAAATAGTTGTTTTTCGTCCTTTTTTCAATTTCAAATTGATGTGTGAATTATAATTGTAAGGTGAAAAATATTGTTACAAGTTGTAAATGTCCAATTTTAACTATGTAAAAGGATTCTATTAGGAATAATTGAGTTTTATTTGCTGATAAGGTCACAAGATAGATGTTACCCATGAAATTATCCTAATTTCTCTAAACAAAATATTGTTGAGATTTAGTAAGGAATCTAGGAAAATTTAGAGGGTTTTTTAAAGTATCAAGTAGAAGAACGGGGAAAAAATATTTTAAATAACATCATGTTAGTCAGGAATTTGAGGGGACACTAGTATTCAATATAATTTAAAAAGGTATGAAGTTTATTCAATAAAATAATTCTCTGTTTTTATAATTTGGTGTGTTTTCTTGTCTTTGCATGTAAATGTTTTATGAAGGAAAACAATAAATAAACCTCATAGTCTCAAAACCCTCATTAAATCTCTCGACTATCATTTCAAGAAGAAAAAGAAGGACTAAAAGTTTCTAGTACAATTCTTATTATCTCTTGAAAGTGAGTTTTTTGCAAGTTATACATGTTTTCAACCCACGGGCCCTAACTAGGGCATCAAATATATTCCAAAATACATAACGAAAAAATTTCAAATTTTCAACATTTGTCTTCCTTGATTTCTCCAAAAATCACACAAAATTTCAAGGCCAATGGATTTTTCCAGGTTAAGTTCTTTATTGCAGAAATTTTGGGGAGTCGGGGGAAGAAAAAAGTCAACAAAAAAGGAGAAATTCGATGATACAAAGGTACAATCTAATTTTCAAAACCTCAATACTTGTGTGAATTAATTTTTTTGATTATTATAAATTAACTACAAGTTTTTTAGAGAAATGGAGATAGAATTTGAGTTAATTCTTATTACAATGTCCTAGTAAATCCAGAAGAAACAATCATGTCATTTTGTGGTTTTCAATCTATGAAAAAGATGAAATTTAATAACAGTGTATAGATGTTATAGGCTCAGTAAATAGGGGGTATTACAGTGATTAAAATCCTAGGATTGTTATCTTGGTAAGAATACAAGTTTTTGGAGTTAAAGTTTAGATCTACAAAGCAAAATACAAGACTGTAAACCTTGTTTTCTTTCACATTGGTTGATCAAGGACTCAATGAAGGAATTTTTTTTGTGGTATAAAGCTCAAGTCAGAGGGTGTAGATAAGTTCTAAATATGGTTTGGTTTCTATCTTTCCTAAAATAAGAAAGAAGGACAAGTCTACACCAGCTATTGGGTAACAAGAATATATGGTGAATGTGTTTTATATGAAAGTCTAGTAATGGTTAGATGAAACATAAATACCTTAATTAAAGTATGATACTATTAATAGAAGGGTATATGATTCTTGAGTAAATTATAAATAATGATTCTATACAAAATCAATTAGTGTGGTATGTGGGAACCGAAAACAACTATAACTATATACAAGAAAGAATGTGTTATCATGAATTTAAGAATGAATGAAACTATACAGTTCTAAATATTGTAAGATCTAAGTTTTTAAAGAAGGAAACTATATATATTTATATATGATCATCCATATTGTACCATACAAGAAAGATGAAGGATCATACCTATGGATAAAGAAGTCTTAAAGGAAAATATAACAAAGTTTTGATAAAACCTAAGACCAAGAGAATGGAAATCAGTAATATATATTTTTGCATAAGGTGTAGTCAGGATCATGTACATAAGAATAAGTTGAATTAAACTAAGATAGGCATCATATTGATAATTTATTTTACTTGTGATCAAACCCCACTCAATGATGTAATGGTTATGCGATTAGGTTTATGCCTCTAATTAATAAAGGCTAGTTACATCAATAATTAGTATATGGATTTCCAAGCGCAACCATTTATGTGTTTGCATGGACATACATTCGAAATTTATATGAACTGAGATCAAATCATAATTGAATATGACATGAAAATGTGAACTTAAATTAAACCTGTACTAGAGATAAGATATAATAAGTTAAAACAACATTACGTCCCTTGCCAAATTTATTCATTAATTTTTAGGCATTGAATTACATTGATAATCTAGTATATAATAAATCTATCAAGGAAGGTATGAATGAAAATAAGTTACATGTTTCTTCTCACATCCAATTTGTGCTTATGGGATAAAAATTTACTCAATTAAGGTGGAAACTTTTGATTGAGGAAACCAATAGAACCATATATGTTGCAAGAAAATTTTGATGGGCTCAAAAATCCAAGAAAGAAATTCCTCTAGTCTTATAATTCCATTGAATGATGCATATCGTGGTAATACATAAGAAATTCTTACAATAAACCTTCTGTTCATAAGCTAAAAAATAGAACAATCCTCAAATCAAAATTTTACCACATTAGAGGACATAACGATGAAATTTCATATCATATGATTACACATAAGGGTCATCTAAATGCATGTTATGGAAATAATTTCATCTCACAACATTTATTTGGGAGTGTAATAAGACTAAAATTCCCAACTTAAATATAGGATAAATTAGATGAGATGTAATGTTTTCCAAACTTAAATATAAGGTTAAGATTCCCTCTTGGTAGAAAATAGGATATGAAGGGGCTAGAAATCCAACCATCAATGAGGAATGTATAATTGTATGTAAGTGCGTTGCATAAGGTGGTTTGGTTTTTGTTGGATAACGATCTAGTTTAGGTTCGTGTTAGCAGTTTTTTATAATAATATAATTGTATAATTTATGTTATATCTTTTTTTTATCCTAATTATTTTCCTTATGCAATTCTTAGCATGTAGTTATTGTATAAAATGTATGCTTTATTTAACACACTAAATTGTGCATTAATTTAAGAGATAAAATGAACTATTTTATAGATTATCTAGACTAGAAATTGAATAATGTTATTATGATTTATTATAGGTACTACAACTAACAATAATGAAAAATTAGAGGCATGTTTTCTATAATATCCAAAATTCACTTCAAGGAGAAGACATTTCTCAATATATTTGGAAATGTTTCATCAAGGCACCAAATTCATAAATGGGAATTAAAACAATATATAGGTGGGACAAAAAAATCAAGAAAAAACTTCATATAGTCCCACAACACTCCTAGAAGATGTAGACCACATGAATGTAGAAGCGGTTACTAAGAGAAAACTTCCAGTCCTAAGCCAATAAACTAACACAATCTTCAAAACATGATTTTCCCCAAAAAAGAGGCATGGATATGAACCAAAAGATCTTATAATTGCATTTCAATTCATTCTAAGCATACCTCATACGAATCTCTATATCTCATGATGATGAAAATTTTGTAGTATGTTTATAATTCTAGCCAAAACATGCTTCAAGAAGAAACATTTTCTTAGTACACGTGGAAATGTTGAACTAGGCACCTAATTGATAGAAAAAATAATAAGAACATAAATTTATGCTTAAAAATATGATAACATTAATCCCCTATTCCTAAAACACGACTGACTGATAAAAACCATAGGAATCCATTAGTGGTTCTTATAAGAGACCTTCTAATCCTGAGACTAATACAAACAAAAACTTTGAATCATAATTTTTCTTAAACATGGAGGCATAAATATGAACCCTCATATCCTATAATTTAAAATTTAGGTCATCCTAGAACCCTGTAGAGGAATATTTTAACTGGATATGATGAGAAAATAGTTTTGAACTTTTTTTTATACAAAAAAATGCACTCTAAGTATCAAATGTTGCTCAATACGGGTGGAAACATTTGATCAGGGAACCTAAACGATGAAATAAAATGATAGAAACATTTTTATGTGAATAAAAAATAACTAACGACTACCCTCTAATGCTATAATTCAATCAAATGACAAGTTTTTTTGTCATTTGTAAGCGTTTCTTAAGAGAAACACTTTGGTCCTTAGTTAAAACAAGGCACAAAATTTTACAAGTTATGTTAACCTATTTGGGAGTCATAGAGACAAATGATAAAGTCCCATGTTTCTATTTTTAGGTATTTTAAGCATCTAATAGATTAATATTTATATCTCACGATGAAATAAAAAATTGAAATGTTTTCTCCACATGCAAAACATGCTTCAGGGAGAAAATGTTACACAATAGTGGTGACAAATTTTTATTGAGGAACCCAATTCATGAATGGACATCAAAGGAAAATGCAAACACATATGAAAACAAAATAACCACATTCCTCTATTTCTGCAACACCCTTTCACAAAACAACATATATGCATATGCAATTATAGTAGATGATTTACACAACAATATTATTATTCAATAAAATACTCTCACATTTTTATTAGCTGAAAAAATAAAAAAAGAATACACATATATATGATTATTGTCTTCTATATTGAGGAAGATAGTCTAAGTATTATATCTTCCAAAAATATCTCCTATTATCCTAATTATGTGAGATAGTTTAACCTTTAAAAAATCATTACATATTACTAGTGTGTGTTGTGAAATAATAACAACTCATTTACATATAATATACATGACCTACTTAAACAACCTATCTAAAAACTTAATAATTATTAACAATTATTTACGTTAGTGGTTTTAACCAATACTATTATTACTCACATATATCTTATATTATTGTATTAATTTTATATTTTAACTCACTTAATATTTTATTCATATTAGTAATCATCAAAAAACAATAATAACATGGGAACTAAACACATTATTCCTAAAAATCCCTCAAGTTCAAACATGGCACATGGAGAAAATAAAAACATATTTGTATGCCAACACATACTTTTGGGACTACATATTTCTCCTCTAGATGTTAACTACTCTCTTATACAACTTATTTTCAAGTTTTTCACCTTCCACACAATATAAAAACACATTCAAATATTATATAGGAATTAAAGGATCATACATGTGAAAAAATATGCACATATGTTCTTATTTAGACATACTTGCAAACATAAATATTTTAGAACCATTTTCTCATCACGTTTATACCTACCATTGAAGATCACTATGAGTCTAATAAAAAATACTTTGGAATGGTTATCGCTACCACATGGGAACCAATGTTCACTTTAATAATTTTTCAACAAAGGTGGTGACACTATAACATTTGCATCCCCTTCATTAGCAGTAAATTAAAGGCATGAAATAGCCTCAAGCCTAAAATGCCTCCATCCTCCAAGTTGATTATGAGATTTATTCTCCATCACTAAAATGAGATAAGTCTTCCTCACCTAAGTGAGTAGAATTACCTTCCTTAACAAATATGTCCTTGTGATTCATATTTTTCATCTATGAGATCTTTCACTTTTTGTATGAAATTCAACACAATATGTCCTGACTACTTTTAATACAAACATAAGTTCTTATTTTTGGAATGTTTTGTTTTTCACATGCATTCCCTTTTACCTCGCACAATCATATTTTTTCAGTATTTCTGATATGAATGTTTTTATCATATAGGGTAGTAGTTACTTCTTAAATACTAATATCATATTCCTCTAGAGTATAGTTAAAACTAAATCTATACATTTTTATATCCCCTAAAAAAGCTCCATAGCTTACTTTGAACATAATTTTCCACCAATAATACATATGTTACATGTAAGAATATTTTGTTACACTATTTATTTTATTTTATTGAAAAAATACATTCCAATTGCAACCTTAAGGAATCTTCTTTCTATGATGATAACATAAATAAATTTCTCCTGTTTACTTTTCTATGTTTTTTAATTAAAAAATTCATGTAAATTACGTAATTATTTTTGAACCATTATTCTTTTAATTTGAAGATGATGTTAACATAAAATTTGTGTGTATTTTTCTTATCTTTCCATAAAAAAAGATTATGAGGAATATTTATCTTTTTTAGTGAGATATGTATACTTTAAATGTAGGGGGTATTGTCCAATCTAAAAAGGAAGCCATGCATTAGGTGATGTCCCTTCAAAACTCTAAATTTCTCTTATAGTAAAACTGCTTTGGTAAAAAATGAAATCAGAGAAGATCATTTACATAATAAAACTATCATTCAACAAGAAACTCTTCACATTTATATTATTCTAAATATTAAAACATCATACACATATATAGGATTTTGTCTCCTATATTGACGGAGAGTGTCTAGCTACTACATCTACCACAAATATCTCCTATTATCCTAATTACATGAGTGATTTACACCTCCAAGAAAATAAAATTCATATTACTAGTATGATTTTTTAAATAATAATAAGTCATTTACATATAACATATGTGATTTTTTTATAAAGCATATATAACAACTTAATAATTTCTAAAAAATAATTATGTAAGTGGTTTCAGTGACAAATATTCTTCTTGCTCAAGTAAATAATGTATTATCATGTTAATTTTATAAAATAGTTCATGTACATAGTTTTACTCATATTAATAATCATCACCAAGATATTAATAATGTGAGAATCAAACACACTATTCCTAATAGGATACATAAATGGTTCTTATGAGAAACCTTTCTATCATAATCCAAATACTAGTAGAAAATTTGAAATGTGATATTTTAAACATTACGAGGCATCGAAATGAACCACATGACCTTATGAAATTAAAATAAAATTATTTAATTTCTCTTATAGGAATATCTATAGTTCCCAATGATAGTAAATAGTTGGCTAGTTTTCTCTCCCAAAAAAAATGGGCTTTATGGAGAAACATTTTCTTAGCAGATCTGTGGAAATTTATGATCATAAAACCCAATCAATTATTAGACATCTCGACCATTTTCATATGATCCTAAATTTTAGAATCATAGTGACCAAGAGTGTAGGGGTGAATTAGTCATACAAAAACTTTAACTTCATTTTCCATGTCATACATTCATCATTCAAATAAAGCATTCATCATACATAACCATATGTGAGATTACTAGTTGTGTTACAACCATTAATAAGTGTATAATAAGAGAGAGAATAAAATAACACCAGTTATGAAATGGGAAATCCTAAAGGGGAAAAAAAACCCACTGAAACTTCTACTAATATTATTCATAACAAATTGCATGCAAGAATAGTACAAATCAATCAAGATTCATTTAGTTAAGCACCCACTTCACAATGAGCACCCACCCTTATCTAGTATAGAACCCACTATACATGGAGGCTACTACCCGCTAAGGTGATCAAGAAACCACTCAACCACTTGAGGATGAATATCACAAAATTATTTTCTACTACAACTGATGGTGATCACAAATTAAGCTCCATAAACATCAAACCCTCTGCAAAATACACCTCCTACTTCGCTCAAATCTTACCACTCACATGTTGATTAGGTCAACTAAACTTACACATCTTCTCTTAAAATATTATTACCTCATCAAACCTCTTATTGTTTATTCCATTTAGCCTTGTTTTCTCTTCTCTCACCTTCTCCAACTTGATTACATCCCCATAATCTTCACTTAATACAAATGAGTCGTTACAACTCACTTATATACATGACTTAACTTATAAAAAACCTATAGGTAAGCCATGACCATATAGGTCAATCATTTCAATAATAAAACATATCAACACTCCCAAAAAATACACTCCAAGAGACCCAAGTAAGTTATAAAGTGTCACAACATCGAGGAAAAACTCAAACAATTCTTAAATAAGCCCAAAACAAGGTCTTCATCTCTAACGAATGTATCATGAACATTAAGAGAAAACTCAAGCTATGTTAAGACACCATTATCTCCACACAATTTATAGAAAACTGATAATCATAAAAAATAATATTACGAACATATGCATCATCTATCTTGATCATGATACACAGCAAGAAGAAATCCATGTAGAGATAGTTCTTCAATCCCCTAAAACCAGTCCTGATGAGATTCCAAATTCTAATATCAAAATACGTCATCATAATAGAAATGACACATAAAAATCTAGGAATTTATGTCACCTAACTCATGGAACTCATTATAATATTCACAACATGGAATAATACCCAAATATAACTTCTTCTCTAACACTTATCATGCTGGCTTCAAGAGCATAGAACAAGGTCTTGAAAACTAAGTTGGTTCACACCTATAAACTCTTAAACATGGCTTAATTACATATGGATTAAAATAAAATTAATTCTTATTTCTGAAACAACTCACTTCAATTTCCAAATTAGGGAAAAAGGCATCCAAACAAACAAATCACAAGAATTTCTCAAACTTGCTCCAAGGACTCAAGATCTAGTATTGAGATACCAAGATCCAATCACATCCATTGCCACTTCCAAACTCAAAAAATTAATGGAACACATCACTATTGATGTTAGAAACACCTCCAAGCTCTAATATTCATAGTTCATTTATAGAAAACTAACCTTACACATCTAAACAACAATTCATCTTCAGAGACCTGATATGGCTAATTAAAACATTAAGGCTTGACCCAAAAACCATCACTCCAAATCATATCAAAGACTAAAACACATAATATTATATTTAAATAATTTATTAATGATTATAAATTGTTATTACAACATGTAAAAAACTCATCTCAACTCAAACCTCCATGACTAGGTTTTAGCCCTTAAGGCCAAAAGTGGTACGTCACCTTTGGAGACATGTAAATTCTAATTATCTCATTGTACCTATCTAAAATTTTCCATGGAAACTTATATAATATCTCAAAGAATCTTGAAAAATTCACTTCATTTCATGAATCTTCCATCTAAGCTCTGAAACTGTAAATACGTACCAAAGTAGGGTTTTTCTCCTACTTCCTGAAATAGTTGGAACTTGGAATCACCACAAAAATGAGCCATGAAAAATACTATACAACCTTGATTCATCACATTTTCCTTTATAACTAATTTGAAGATAATGCCAAGAAAATATTCCATATCACTCTTCTATGAGAGATTGACTAGGGTGTATAACTAACTTACATTCTTAACATTCGTTCATAAAAGTCTGACAATCAAATTAATCCATTAGTTTTGAAAAAAACTATTAGCTTAATCTAAAATCATCCTTCAAATACATAGGGCCCCATGGAAAGTGTGTGTGATTGGGTGAACATCTGAAGTTACCTACTAAGTTGGATTTTTCTGTCTGAAACGCTCAGTTTTTTAGAAAACATCATATAATGAAAAATATTCATAACCTTGACTTTCAATTTTACATGAAGAACCATATCAACCTCATCTAACTATCCCAGGTCTCATACATACTCACATTATTTTACCTTTAAACAACATCAAACCTATGGATACTAAACAATAAATCCTCGTACATATGTTATTTCAGGCCAAAACACATTTAAAATTCTCACGGTGATATTATATGCTCCATTTCTCATGCCAAAAACTCATACTTCTTGGATTAGGTCTATGAATAGGCCTAGAATTATTTGACTCAACCATGAATTCTCATGAATAGACCATAACAACCTCTTAAAATATCACTTTTATCATGTTTTACCTCATATCATACTTTTACCAACTTGAGAGTTGACCTACAACACCTACCATGCTTAACCATGCACCAATATTCCATAACAACATGACTGGAGACTACCAATCAATATTCATGCTTCACCTTGATTGATACCTCATGGATAAATTTATGACACCTAGACTCCATTTTTCATCAATGACTTTTGACATCAATGACAACACCATAGACATAATGGCCAACAATCTCGCCGTTTGTGATTGATGGAAGCCACCTTAAGAAACTTTGATGGGAACCACAAGACCAAACACCTAAAACACTCCCTTTTTCATGTTTCTTATCCTAATATCTGCTTTTTACATCTATGGAAAAGGAAAAATGAAAACTCAACATGAAAACAATAACATGACCTAATGATAACAATGCTTAGACTCAAACTTATTTTCTTTTAGGTTCCCGCTTGGATTGTGCTCTTTTTTAATATTCTCATCACAACATAAAAAGATCCATGGACCTAAAATAATCATGCACATAGCTCCCAATGAGAGTATCTTCACTATACTTTGGCTTCATACCTGGTTTTACACCATTTTCTAGGCTTGTACCATGCTAGATCCAAAAATGTTTCCTATAATTACTAGCATTGCTTATTTTAGAACCAAGATCCCTAAAACACCTATTCAAAAATAATTTACAAACTTTATCAATGCAACAGTATCAAATAATCCATGTGAAACTCCATATAACTTATCTCCCTAACATCATATCATCATATTCTAACTGTTAAAGAAAACGTAAGGTCTTATACCTGGAACACATTCCATGAAGATGAGTTAACACAAATGTCATAGTCCCAAGCAATAATTTCAATATACTTTGCCTCCTTTTTGTAAAAACATTTGTAGGAACATATGAAAAACTCACCTTTTATGAAAATCCTTGATTACCTCCATGAATCAAACATTCAACCTATTCTCACTCATGCTAGGACTACATGAATGCTCAAAATTTAATACTCAGATCCTCAAATCCATAATATGACCTTAACCATTTTGATCAAGACTCCATGAAACCTAATTTCTTAAACCTACTACAGTGCTAGGAACGTACATTATTGATAAGAGAGCATGTAAACCTATATATAATGACTATGTCCATCAAAATCATCAACTTTTTCCATTGTCCAACCTCAGACCTAGAATTTACTCTTGTATATTCAAACCTTGATTTCATCCTAGAAATTGTGAATTTATACATACTATGAAAACTTGATGAACATCCTTCATACTCTTCATAATAGTAAATTCATTTTAGATCACTTATTCAGAACCTCATAAGGATAATACAAAATGGATCCAATATTGAAACTTCTTTCAGGTATATGAAAAACTGTAACAAATGAATGGTACCAATAAATAGACATACCATAATTGATATTTTGATATTATATCAATTTTCCCTTATAGTACTCTTCATACCATAATAAAACATCATTTTAAGAAAATTTAGACATATATAGACAATAGAATGAATATTTCATACCTTTTCCCAATCATAGAAACTTGAAACCTTTGTGATTTACCTGTAATTGATAATAGAATCATTCATACATTATCATCCTGTTGCATTTTTCTTAGGACTAACTCTTATTTGATCAACTATACATTTCTATAAATTTTTGATGACTTTAAGCAGGAATGGAGTGCATCTTCTTCATGTTTACTTCATGACATAGAAATTAGTTAGTGATAATACCTCAAGGAAACACCATACCTATACATACCATCTTTAATGTTGACATATAATATGAGACGTAGGCTAATTATACATCAAAAATCCATTTACATCTTATAAAATCTCATAGATGATGTCACACCTGATCAAAAACTTCAAACACCACTATCAAATCATACCTACCCAAATCATGCTCATAATGGAAGCTCTCTTGATTCTTAATAACTATTTTCAGACATTAACATACCTCAATGCTTACTTATTTCCTTCAAGAGACAATATTTGCAATGTATTCCTCAAGACTACTCTTCAATCTCAGAAACAGATTCTTGAAGGCTTACTCCATGGAGTCTTCCATGATACATCATGATAGTACACCACTTTTAATGGTACTAACTCTAGAATATTTCTCACCAATTTGGAATGTTGATAACATGACAAACGTACCTCTACATTGGCATAGGACATACTGACTATGCAAGAGACTTATATGATGCTCATGAATTTCAAGACTCCCTTTAGCAGATCATTTATAGTCTCATAGATTCCTACTCATATTTTGGGTACTACTAACAAGACTTGGAAAATTGGCCATAAATAAACCTATATTGAATATGTAGGACAAAAATCCTCAATTTGACATTCTAAGAACCTTACTATGATTTCTTAACCAAACGTCATAACCCATGACTATGACAATCACTCTGAAAAAGATGGAATCTATACAAGCATATCTCTAACTTCAAATTTTTGGCATACCATTTCCTTTAAACACAATGCACTTACTTATGGATACCAAACATGATAAACTCCCCCTGGATGAGCACTACCTTTAGCTACACAGAACTATACAAAAAGATAGTTTTGAGCTTTTCATGAAATCAGACATATTCTAACAAGACAAAAATACCATCAAAAATAATTTGAGACTCAACTATCAACACTCATATACTTATTTTATGAATGATAAGAAACAAACACACCTATGACTGTACACATACTCCATTAAAAGACTTGATACACTGATGAAGAGAATACCTCATAAAAAAGTTAATTAGCATAGCTTCAAATAAATTCTAGGATCAAAAAATACCAATACACATGTTTCTTTCATTAGATGAATGTATTCAATAATCCTATGTAATAAAATACACACACCTTGGGCACTAAATTAGAATAAATTCATCAAATGAGCCCAAAGAATCTATCCTCTCTTTATCTATTTTCCTAATACCCTTTAAGAACCTCTCTTTTTTCTTGGATGAATTTGATGTATGATAATTTAATCTACCAACCATTCATCTTATTATTCATGACATGATAAAATAACATCATTTTCTCATTAGTATTTAGGTCTCGAAGTCCTTTATGACTTGTATTTGGCTTGAAATTCCTAATTTACTCATTCTTGATCTTGTTAACACTTTTTGGAATCTTGTTTAAATTGGATTATCCTTTGAATATTTTTTATAATTTCTTCTTTATACCACATGTAAACACCACCTTATTATCATTATTTAGATCTTAATATCTTATATGCTTGTTATTAGACTTAGAATTAGTTTTCTTGACCTCATCTGCCTGATCAACATCCTTGACTATCATAGTTGTAACCCATTCTTCATTTATTAATTCTATAGGATCATTATAATTAGTTTCCTTGAATGTACTTGTTCCTTCCTTGGAAGATATTCTAACAAAAATTTTCTTGTCATTAATTATCTTAACTTTTTTTTTATTGCTTTGACAAAATTCTTTTATATGACCAGATTCAGGACAAGTGTAGAGAACAAAACTCTTCTTTCCTCTTGACCTAAATGAACTTATATTATAGCTATAATTAACAGGTTTGTGACCATAATGAAAACATGAATAACACTATCTTTTGAAGGAGATTTTATAATTCCACAAGTACCTATCCCTTGATAACCTTCATTTGCACTCTCTAGCTCTATAACCCAATTCATTACATGAATAAAAATATCCATTAAATTAATGACCATACCTCATTTAATTCAGTTTTCTAATAGGTTTATATTTTCTATAATTTGTCTTTTTGGTTTCCTTTATGTTTTCTTGAGAACTTGGTCCATCCTTGTTATCTTCACTATTCTTCATATGCTCTCCTTTTCAATCGAGGCCTTATTTGTAACTAGAAAGCCTCTGATTGTCCAAGATCCAATCTGGAGCTTTATATCTCTTCTCTAACCTTTCATACATATTTAACCTACTTGATTAAAATTATAAATGAGATTCCAAATATTTTAACTTATCTTCATACCTGAGACAAGATTCTTCTTTGACCTTTAGGGATTTTGTCACACTATCAACTTGTGATTCATACTATGTAATGCCTTGACCAAGATCAAGACCCATGTAATTGATATACTATTGAAATCCATGGATTAAGGACTTTTCTATTCCATACTTCTTCTTCCAAGTCACCAATGAAGTCTCAAAATGAAATGATTTTCCCATTGTGGTTAAACGATATCCTCCTAGTTGTTAAACTTACTTCACAAGGAAATATCTTTAATACCAATTGTTAGAATAATGGTGACTGAGAGGGGGGTGAATCAGTCATATAAAAAATTTAACTTAATTTTCCAGGTCATACTTTCATCATTCAAATTAATCATTTATCATACATAACCTTATTTGAGCTTATTAAGTGTGTTACAAACATCGACAAGTGAGAAACATAAGATAGAAAACAATAACACCAAATATGAAGTGGGAAACCCTCAAGTGGAAGAAAACCCACTGAAACCTCTACTAATATTACTCATAACAAAATACTTATAAGAATATTACACATTAATCATGATTCATTTAGTGAAGCACCCACTTTATAAGTAGCACCCACCCCTATTTATTATAACACCCACTATACAAGGAGGATACTACCCCGTAAAATGATACAACACTCACTCAATCCCCTAAAGATGAAGATCATGTAAGTATGTTTCTGCTAAAAATAATGGTGATCATAATTTTATCTTCATAAACATCAAACCCTCTTCAAAAAACACCTCCTACTTCGCTCAAATATTCCAACTCACATGTTTATTAGGTCAATTAACCTTTCACATCTTCTCTTCAAATATTATTATCTCATCAAACCTCTTATTGGATCTTCTCTTTACCCCTCTTCTCTTTTCTATCACCTTCTATATGTTGGTTACATCCCCATAATCTTCACTTAATATAAATGTGTCATTACAACTCACTTATATACATGACTTAACTCAAAACCTCTACGTCAGCCACAACCATATAGGTCATTCATCACACTAAGAAAACATATCAACATAGTCATATAAGACACTCAAAGAGACAAAATATTTTGGGAAAGGGTCCCAACATCAAGGACTAGCTCCAAGGCTTCTCAAATAAGGCCAAAACAAGGTCTTTATCTCTAGCAAATGTGTCATGAACATTAAAAGAACAATCTAACTATGACAAGACACAAAAATCTCAACACAAGTTAGGAAAAACCTCTAAGCATAAAAAATCATCAAAGGAACAATTACATTATTTATCTCAATCATGCTACACACTAAGAAGAGCGACCAAATTCTTATCACAAAAAACCTCATCATAAACAAAATCACACATACGAATGTAGTTATTAATGTCACCTAACTCATGAAACTCATTATACTCTTCTAGACATGACATAAGACCCTAAAATTACGTCTTCTCTAATACTTCTTATGCTAGCTTCAAGAGCACAAAATAAGGTATTCCAAATTGAGATGCCTCACACTTATAAACTATTCAAAAAGGATCAAGTAGTATATAGATGGAAATAAAATGCATTCTTTTTTCTAAAAAAATCACTTAAATTGAGAAATCAAGGCATAAGGAAACCAAATAGACCAATCTCCAAAATTGCTTAAACATGCTTAAAACTGCTCCAAGGAATCAAGAGCTATTATTGAGAGATCAACCTACAATAAACACCATTATCACTTCCAATATAAAAAATGGATGGAACACATCACAAGGGATATTAATAACACCTCCAATCACTAACATGTATATGTTATTTGGAGAAAACCGACCTTGCACATCTAGCCACAAGGCTTCTTGAGAGACCTATTATGGCTAATTGGGCCATTAGGTATTGAGCCAAAATTATCACTCTAGATCATTCCAAGGACTTCAACACATCATCTGATATTCACAAAATTAGTCACAACCATCAAATTCTTCTACACCATGAAAAACAACTGACCTCAACTCAAATATCCATGACTACATTTTTTTCCCTTGAGGCTAAAAGTGGTAGGGAACTTTTGGAGAAAATCATATTAAAATTTCCTCATGGTAACCTTCTGAAAATTTTCATGGAAACTTATAGCATATCCCTCAAGGAATCCAAAACAATTCACTTCATTGCATGAAACTTCCATCTCATCCCTCAAAATCTAAATCTCCAAAAATATAGGGTTTTTCTCCTGTTTATATAAATAAATGGAACTTAAAACCACCACAAAATTGATCCTTGGAGATTCCTCTATAACCTTAATGCAAATTTTACTTTCTACCCCATTTGGATATCATACCAAGATAATCTTCCATATCACTCTACTATGAGGGTTTGACATCAATTATTTTATCAAAAAACTTTTACCTCAATGAAAAATCATCCCTAAAATCCATATGGTCCCGTGAAAAGTGTGAGTGAGTGTGTGAGCATCCGAAGTTACCTAACGAGATATATTTTTCCTTCTCAAATGCTCAGTTTTGAAAAAAAACATCATATCATGTAAAAATCTTCACAACCATGACCTGAAATTTGACCTAAACCATCATAAAAACATCTTCTAACTATCCAAATTATCATCCATTCTAAAAAAAATTATAAATATCTCAACACCATTACATACCCGTGGTATCATGTCTTCTTGTTAAGAAAATTCCTTTAATAGAATTTGAATCAACATCATACCTCTGAATACTAACCTGTAACTCCTCAAAAATATGTTATTCCATGTCAAAATATATTTACAATTCTCATGATGATCTTCTCTGCTACATTTCTCATGCCACCAATGCATACTAATTGGACTAGTTGTAGGAATAGGCCTAGAATGATCTAACTCAACCATGATAACCTCTTACAGACTAATTAACATATCTTACATATCACTCTAACCATGTTTGACCTCATACAATCCTTTTACCAACTTGATATCTCAAATAAAAAACCTACATTTCTTAACTGTGCACCAGGACACCATAGAAACATCACAAGATAACATTATTTAACACTATCAATCAACCTTCATGTTTGATCTTAGTTGACATCTCATGGAGACACTAATGACACCTAGACTCCCTTTTCCATCAATGACATTTTACATCAATGAAAACACCATAGAAATGACTACCAAGACTAAAAACCCAAGAAACTTCATCCTCTAGTCCTATAATGTCCTCAAATGATGTAAGTTGTGGAAATCCATAAGTAATTCTTCAGAGAAATATTTTTGTCACAAGAGAAAAACTAGCACAAATCTGAATTTTTTTCTTCTGAAACTAAGAGACATGGAGAAAAATATCATATCCTATGATTACATGTATAATTCATATAAATTTCCTTTACTAATCCCTACATTTTTTTTTATTATTGGCAAATAGTTTTTTGAAAGGGACTATACCCTTGTACAGAGAAGGCTCAGAAGCAAGATGTGCCCAAGTGAGCAAAAGAACAAAAGGTCAAAAACAACAAGGACGCAAGTAGGAAGAAAACCTACCAAAGACAGCACTAAAACCCGTAAAACCCAACAAGAAAACAACAAAGAAACAACGCCGATGAGAAAAATTACATCCATCCTAAGTGCCTCGACACGCACCCCCTCCACGAAAACCGCGGAAAGATTTCCTACTAATCCCTACATTTATTGATGATAGAATATCAACATAAAGTGTTTTCTCATAGCTAAAATTTAACTTAAGGAGCAACATTTACTTTGTAGAGGTGAACACATTCTGATTGGGGAACCGAATAAAAAATTAAACAATGTAGGAATGTATTTATGGGTGTATAAACCATATAAAAACCAACCATCGGTCTTGTAACACCACTAAATGATGTAAAATCTATCGACTAGGAAATAGTTCTTACGATAATTCTTTTGATCCAAGCAAAAAAAATAGTATAGAATTTGAAATGTGATCTATCACAAACTGGGAGCCATGGAGATAAATTTAAATATCCTATGGTTATGTACATAGGTAATTTAAGTATTCTATTAAAGAATATTTATAGATCACAATTAAATAAAATTGGCAAAAAGTTTTCTCTAGCATCTAAAAAAATAGTATTACATCATGGGTTCAAATTTTATGATGTACTTATGGAATTTTTTTATTGGGGCAGCAATTAAAAACATTATATCATATATGCATGTGTGTATGGGCCTAAATATCCAATAATATTATTCTTCCACACTCACAAATCCATTGAAATATAAAGACCGTAGAAATCTAAAAGACTTACTTTTGAGAAACCTTCCACTCCTACGACAAAAACTAGGACTGAATTTAAAGCACAATTTATCCCAAAATAAGAGGCATGGAGATGAAATGTTAGATCCTATGGTTACATTTTCAATAATTCTAAGTGTTAATTATACTAATAGATTTTTATCACAATGACATAAAAGTGCCACCATGTTTTCTCAAGAGAGGTGGAAATTTTTTATTGGTGAACCCAATTGTTGAAAACATGTTGTAGTAACACCTTGACGACATAGAAACTTGATAAAGACGTTCTTTTATTCCAATAATTCCCAAAAACCATAAGGTAAGAGGAAAAACATTTAGATCATATAATTTCATGTATGTGTATTCTATGCATTTATAATAGGAATCACTACAAATTATGAGGATTTAAAATTTTGATTGGGGAACCCAATTGATGAAAACATGTTGTAATAACATATTCATGACATAGAAACTTGATAAAGACCTTATTTTATTCCAATAATTCCTGACCCATAAGGTAGGAGGACAAACCTTTAGATCCTCTAATTTCATGTATGTATATTCTAAGAATTTCTAAGAGGAATCACTACAAATTATGATGATTTAAAATCAACATTTTTCTATCCAGAAACCAAAACATTCTTAAGGGAGAAAATAATGATCAATATGAATAGACATCTCGAGAACATCCAAATGGTCCTAAAAATAAATAATAAAATTCATGTAGTCCCCCCAAAAAATTTAAATTAAACAAACCATAAGTATATGTGATTAGTTCTTAAGAGAAATAATGTGTTCCTAAGTCAAAAACTAGAACAAACTTTGAAACGTGACTTATTCTAAATTGGGAGCCATGATGAAAAATCATCATAGCATTCAATTAAATTTTAAAGTATTATAAACATCATTTGGTATATTTTTTTAGCACATAATGACATAACATTAGCACAAAAATTTAATTTTCTCAATAAGGGTGAAAACTATGGATCATGACACCCAATTGATTAATACACAACATAGAAATATTTCAATGGTACTAAAACAACCTAACAACTTTCCTCTAGTTTAACAACTCCCATGAATGACAGAGGTTGTTTGCATCTAGAAGTGGTTTTTAAGAGAAACCATTTAGCCATGAGAAACAAAATAGCATCAAATTTAGAACATAATATTTCCAAAACTAAAGGAACGTAAAAAAATTAGATCCTAAAATTATATGTGTGGTATGTGCACAAAGATGTGGGGGAAAAAATCAGACACAAATCCATTTTTAGGACATAATTCACTCGTATTATGGCTCAGTCGCATTATAATATGACAGAGAAAATTCACGTTATGGCTCAATAAATACAACCCATAATGCGATCACATTCCTATTTGCTATATGGCATATGTTCTTATTGGAGGGATATATTTACTAAAGTAAATGGTTTAAGTATAATTTTTTCTTCTATTAATCTTTATACTTTATTTTAAATTTATTGTAGTAAATATAAGAAGTTAGGGTCACTATGCACCTTATGGAACTGGTCTCACAGATCCATCTATCATGGTTTAGAATGCAGTTTTTCATATTCTAATCTGGGCAGTACATAGGTCTTTTTCAGGATTTCAGCATTCAGCCTTCAAGATTTTAGGGTTTAAATTATACAATCGATATTTGATTTGTGAAAGAATATAGTCTTTGTTTAGGTTTTGGGGCATTTTGGATTTGTTATTGACATTTTTAGGAGTATTAAATGTGTCAACATTATAATTTACAAACCTCACAACTCCTAAAGGTAGTGACTATTAATCGAATATATGGACTCATGCAATTCCTTATAACACATAATAAATCAAAACACATATGTAAGTTTTTATCAATTCAAATAATCAAGGGAATGGTCATTATGAGGTATGTGAAGGATCTGAAACATCATGAGATTATGTAGAGCTCTAACACATTTGTATGTATTCATCAACTCATAACAACTGATTTCAATCATACTCATTAGTATCTTATTTTTAGAAGTCTTTCCAACAATCTCTATAGGTTTAAATATGCAAAAATGGCATAATCAACCTAAAACTTACCCTTTCAACCACCATATCCTGCTCTCACATTTTTTACACAAGACCAATAACCTATTAAAATGACTCATTTTCTTGTAAAACTTCATTTCCTCATACTTCCACTCTATTCCTCTCACTACCTTTAAGTGTCCTAATTCCAAATCAAGCAAAAATTTGGAAATTTTTGCTTTTTTTTTCTCTTTCCAACTCTTTATATTGTTTCACCATGCTCATAATAACATGAAACCATTCAACACAAGTGAGAATTAATCAAAAAAATAATTAATCCTATAAAATTTAATCAATCCTTCATTGTTTTAGCTCTCAAGAGCCGTTCCCATTTAAGATCCGTCATTATGCACATCTAGTCATATCCACAACTAAACAAACAAATCATTTTAGACCCTTTGAGCTCAATTTAATGCATGAAAGTTTCCAAATTTCAACCATTTAAACTTATATTTTTATCACCTTTTCCAAATTTTAGCCTATTAGCTCTCTTCTAGCTTTGGTCTTGTGCATTTTCTAGTGTACATTTGCAGCTAGGCAGATTTTGACCATACCAATGTGTTTTTGAGATACCCATTTATGCCTTCTCCTCCTATGCAAGATTTCAATATGTGATTCTTTAAAAAACATCACTCAGAACCCTTTATCTCAGTCTCCCTTTAGATATTCAAACTTTGACAGTAATTGTGCATACTAATTGTTAATGATATCTATGATTTTGACCAAAGAAAAGTTAAAATTCCATCATATTCCTTTCAAGCACCTTGTATTTTGCAATTCTTGCAAATTTGGGATTTGAATTCCCTCATTTGGGTTTGAAAAACCTAAGTCCTAGTTGTACCCTATCTTCAATGATGGTGGAAATCATCTTAGGCTGACAAACAATACATATATTATGAGTGTGTTTCTAAATAATTAATCAATGCTTGGCAATGAACTCACATATTGTAATTTAGGTAGGTGTAATTGGAGTGTTTTAGTACATTGTGTAGGTCAATAACATGGAATTAATTCTCATACATTCCTCCAAGTTTTATTTAGGGTTCAATCCTTCTATTAGGAGGAGTAAACCTATCTTCATGAGGAGAAATTAAGAAAGAGGGTGTCGAGACATCATAATCATGCTTCCACTCAGGTGACATCTTGGGAAGGGAGGTGGATTATGAGATGAATAAGATATCATCATGTTCAAATATAAAAATTGAGGATCAAGCATTTAATTTATGATCATCATATCTTGAATATACCATTGTGTGAAAATATCTTTGAGAAACAAATAAAAATAAGCTAGTCAAGATACTGAGGAATCCATAACCATCATGTGTAAAGGATCAAGAAGTCACATTTTCTCATGAGAGGGATATGAAAAAAATGTGTCTAAGAATCTTAAATAGGATTACATTCGAGGTGTATTTTCAATCCAGGAAGGGTAAGAGAATGATATTCATATGGATATGTTTTCATGTGAATTGACTAACCCAAAAATGAAAAAGTTAAACCATGAAAACCAAGCCATGATTTGAAATCATCTCATACTCTCAAGAAATACATACCTCCCAAGATTTTTATCAAACATTTAATTAGTGCTTCATAATGAGCTCAATACATTGTAGAGGTTGGGAACATGTGATTCACCTTCAAGTTCTAATTCCATGTGGATAAAATTGATCAAAAGGGTGTTCTCATAAATGGTATTAGATTCTTCTCCATATGGTGTGACTCAAGAAGAATCCTAAACATTTAATAACCAAATTCTAGGTAGATTTTTCTTATAATAATCCTTATCAGGTGAGATATCAATATTTTCTTGTTGAAACCCAAAATAGGATTTTAGATAACCTGAGAGGGAGAAAATATATATCCTATGACTTGCTTTCCTTCAGTTCTACCGTCACCATGGATTAGAGGAAATTCCTAAGATGGTTTTAATTTTTATTTATTTATCAAGGATGATTACCCAAGGTGATAAATTGATTCAATAAGATTTAGTGAAAGATAAGTTTTTTGAGAGGCCTACAAGAATTATTTTGGCCATTTTTAAGGTGGTAAATACACTACGGGAATTTTAACAGAAATTATAAATCATATGAGGGTGATTTTTAAGATAATTGAAGGTGTGCAAAGTAATTTAGGAAAATTTAAGAAAGAAAATTTTATGTAGGATCCATTTGTTCAACATCGGGTATTAAGGGTGTAGGGAATGAGAGCTTAAATGGTGAATGTTGTCTTATATGTAATATTCTAGAAGTTACCGAATGAGTTATTAAACTAAATGAGTGCCTGAATGTTGTCTTCAATGGAATATTCACTCACTTGATAGTGTTATTAAGCACTCATTTGAACCTTGTAGTGCGATCACACTTAAAAGGAGGAAGGACATGATAACCACATCATTTAAGTCGAATAGGTGGCCACATGAAAAAAATCTCATTCAATGGAAATTACTTGCATCTACATGGTGAATACCTTTTTCAGTAAGTGATAGATAATTATAAAATGGTTTGAGAATGATGGAGTTGATTTGTGATCACTAGGGTTAATTATGGAGGTCTTGAAAAATAAGACAGTGATCCTTGCTCTTGCCTTGTAATTAGAATACAAAATCATGTTCCCCTAACAATATAGGTCTCATAATACTATTTCTAAACACTTAAGTCATCACTTGAGGTTTTATAAACATTTTTTTAACTCATTATAAACCATGTTTTTACGAATTTTCATTTTAGAATTTCATCATTCAAAAACACAACCCTAAACCCTAAAATATAAAACTTGAGCCCTAAATACTAAACCATAAACCATAAACCCTAAACCCTAATCCCTAATCCCTAAACTATAAACCCTTAAACCCTTAACCTTGTACCCTAAACCGTTAACCCTAAGTCCTAAAATATTATCCCTAAGCCTTAAGCCTAAAGCCTTAAACCTTGAGCACTAAACCCTAAGCCCTATATTTTTCCAACCTTAACCCTAAGGAATAAACCCAAATCCCTAGACCCTAAACCATAAAACTTAAAAACTAAACCCTAAACCTTGATCCCTGAGCCATCATTCCTAAAATCTAAACCCTAAACCATAAACCATAAATGATAAACCCTAAGCCCTAAAGCTTAAACCCTAAGCCCTAAATCCTAAACCCCAAACCCTCAAACCTAATCCATAAACCCTAAGGCCTAAATCATAAATTCTAAACATTAAACACTAAAACCTAAAACCTAAACCATGAGAGTTAAATCAAAAACCTTGATCCCTAAACCCTAAACCATAAACCCTAATCCTTAAACCCTAAGCCTTAAATGCTAATATCTAAGTGCTACTCCCCAAAACTTAATCCCTAAGTCATAAAACCTTAGTGTTAAGCCCTTAACCCTAAATCCTAAACCCTTAGTCCTAAGCCCTAAATCCTAAATCGTAAACCTTGAAACCCAAAACCTAAACCCTAAATGCTAAACCCTATTTTTACCCTGTTAAACCCTAACCTCTAAATAATTAATTGTTAGCCCTAAACCTTGATTGAGCCTTAGTCTATGGAAAATTTTAGAACTCCCCCAAAAAAATTCTTATAAATTCATTAATGAATCTAGGAAAATTGACTTTCACGGTAATGGAAAATTTGGGAGTATTGACTTTCGTGCTAATATGTTATTATTCGGTAGCATTTTTTATCCTACCGAATAACAACATATATTATGATGTCAAATGATAGTATACGATGTTGGCCAAAAATATGTGTAATTTAAAAAAAAAAAAATATTTATCAATAAAAGTTAAAATTACCGGCTCGACGAGAAAGTTTTCCTAAAATATGGTGTAAACAATTTTTTTAAGAAGTGATTTTTTGTGGAAAAAATACAAATTTTGCTTATTTTTTATGGGATTTTTTCTTTTTATTTTTTGATGTTAGTAGTTAAAAGGATCATCTCAATGAGAAATCTATCCTCTTAAAATATGGCACAAGAAAACATCCCATTCACTTTTTTTTCTTTCTTGTCTATTACTACTCGATGGTATATTTTTTATATGCTACCGACCAATAGGATAATATATGTTGTCGCATGGTAGAATTTTTTATGCTATAGGATGGTAGAATATTTTATGTTATAGGCCAACAACATAAATTTATGTTGTCGGTCTGTAACATAAAATATGTTATTCACCGACGTCATTTATTTATTTGTCAATCGGTAGCATAAAATATGTTGCGACTTATAAGATTAAGGTGAATACAGTGAATTTATATTTTGTGGGGATGGCGAATAACCCAAAAAATTAACTTGTACCCAGAAAATTTTGGTGATCCAAGCCTAATCCCTTCCAAAAAAAAATTGCCAATTTCAAAATTAAAAAACTTGAATATTCATGAATTAATGAATACTCACCACTAAATTTTTTCATTCCTTAAACCTTAAGCTCTAAACCCTAATACCAAAACCCTAATTCCAGAATTATGATCCCTAATCCCTAAACCTAAAAATTTAAACCAATGATAAACCCAAAACTCTAAGCCATAAACACTAAAACCTAAACCTTGAACCCTCAAACTTTAATCCTCAACCCTAAATCTTGAGCCCTAAACCTTGAAACCTCAAACCTAAACCCTAAAACTTAAACCCTAAACCCTAAAATCTGATCCTTATGCCATAAACCTTGAGCCCTATACCATAAACCACAAGCCTTAAAAACTGAACCCTAAATCCTAAGTTATACACCTTAAACCCTAAAACTGAAACCTAAAACCCAAAACCCTTAACCTTAGAAATTAAACCCTAAGCCATTAATTCTAAATCATGAGCCCTAACCCCTAACTCATAAAACCTAAACCTTAAACCCTAACCCACAATCCGTAAATCCCAAACCTTGTTCCCTAAATCTCAAACCTTAATTCTGAATCCCTAAACCCTAAAACCTAAACCTTAAACCCTCATACCTAAACCCTAAACCCTAAATCCTAAATCATAAACCATGAGCCCTAAACCATAAAACCTAAATCCTAAACCTTGATCCCTAAACCATAAACCATGATCCCTAAACTTTAAACTTTAAACCCTAAACCCTTAACCCTTAACTCTAAACCATGAGACTTAAACCCTTAGCCATGAGCCCTAAGCCCTAAACCCTAAACCTTGAACCCTATTTTTACAACCGTAAACCATAAACACTAAACACTAAAAACTAAGGCATAAACCATGATCCCTAAACCATGAGCCTTAAAACCTAAACATTAAAACCTATACCATAAATCCTAACCCCTAAACCCTAAACCCTACACCCTAAACCATAATCCATAAATAATATTCCTAAATTTCCTTGGACATTTGCAAGATTATCTGACATCACCTCTTGTTTCTTAATATATTTTTTGAACTCTCCCAGAGGGTGTTTGATTACCTCAGGATAAAATTTTTAGGCCTTTGGAGGAAGTTATCTTCAATCTAATCACACTGAACTCATAAATCATCATATCTAATCATATTTGCACATTGAAAAAAAACAAAAAAAAACATTGTTAATAATTTATTTTTATCTAGGTCAAGAGAGGTACTTAGGTAGGATGGTCAGAGGAAGGACACACTATTGACCAAGAAGTGGAAGATGCATTCCCTGAGCTTGTAAAGTAGTTACTCATCCATAGTATGGTTTTCCCATATTCCAATGTAAAATTAGGGAATCAACTCCATGATCATGGGAAAATTCATGATTCCATATATTTTATCAATTTTCATTACCTTTGGGAGTTGTTAGGTTTGTAAATTCTTATTTTGAAACAATTAACACAACTACAAATTTCAATAACCAATCCAAAGGGTTCCAAAACCTAAAAAATGACTATATTCTTTTAGAAAACAAATATCGATCGTATAATTTAAAACATAAAATATTTAAAGATGAATGCTTAGATCCTAAAAAATACCTATGTAGTAACTAGATTAGAATATGAAAAACTATCTTCTAAACCATGACAAATGGGGCTATGAGACTAGTTCCATAAGGTGTAGAGTGAACCTAACTTCTTATATTTACTAAAATAAATTTAAATATTAAGAAATAATAATGTATAAAGATTACAAAAATAAAATATTAAACTTAAACCATTTATTTTAATAAATATATCCCTCCCATAAGAATGTATATGACATAACAAACAGAAACACAATTTTCTTATATTGTGCTCACATTTCATCTTTTATGGGTTTGGTAGTCCTAATCCATAGGCTTCTATTTTCCTTGGATATCCAACCCTAAGGCTTGGAATGTGTAATCCATGAATAAATCCATGCTTGATAAAAAGAATCAAACCCTCACATGTAGACACCGATATATTATGCATTATAACATAATATTCTAAAAGAATATACTCCGACTTCAACCTCTACTTTACCTTGGTGACATTAAAATTCTTACTGAAATTTGATTCATATAAGGCTTTCATCATTAATTTCTTGTACTAGTGCCCTCTTTTCTTTTCAAAATGTATAAATACGTTTTTGTACACAACTTATGATTTTTCATCCAAATTAAAAATTAAAAAACTCCTCTTTTAATCTCCATTCTACACGCACTAAAAAAACAAAAAAATGACTTTTTTCCTCAAATTTATGGGGGTGTACACACAAATATTTCATTTTTGAGATGTTTTCACTTTGAAAATTAATTAAAAAAATTATATATTCATCCCAAAATTATGAAAAATTAGTGGGACCTCTTACATGGAATTAACTAACTTTCTACTCAAGGGATTTTAATTTTTTTTTAGAAAAATCAAAAAATAAGGACGGGGGGGGGGGGGGGGGGGGCAGGGCACAAAAACAATATGTTCTTATCTTTTTGACACAAAAATAGATGTTCTTTGTGTGTGCACCACATTTGAACCTCTTAATATCCACAATTTTTGTAAAAACATTAGCAGTTTATAAACTGGATTCTGAGCTCTACGATACATATTATTAGCACTTTGTAAAATTTTGAGCATATACATGCTGAATTATAGATGAAGTTTAGGTTTTTCTCATTTCAGGAAACAAATTTTCCTTGTTGACCCTCTTTTGGCCCTCCATTTCCATGCACTTACTTGCGTATGTCTTATAATAAATATCCTAGAGTAATTTCATGACTCATGAAAATACAAAATCGGTAGAAATATTTCTCCCCAAACGTGGTTTGAGGAATATAAGTTTGTGAATTTAGTGAGGATAATTTTTAATCAGGGAACCAAATAAAAAAATGAATTCCACATGAACATCTAGATGGGAAAAACATTCCTATAATAACCTTTCAATTTTTTAATTATTCCCATAAATTATGAAAACTATAGACATCCAAAAGTGATTCTTAAGAGAAACCTTATAGTCTCAAGCAAAAAACAAACATGAACTTTAATGCGTGATTTTTCCTAAATTATAAGATGTATATGGAACATTATACCAAATTTTTATCGTGTATCTCATCTAAGTTTCTCCAATATGAAAATCTATAGTCCATGACAAAAATATTTGGTGGTAAGTTTCGTCTCACAACTAAAGTGTGATTTTAGGAGAAAACTATTCTCAGTACAATTTCAAAAATGAATAAGGAATCCATTCAAAAATAGGATGTTAAATACATATACTAATGGAATAAATAACTCAAACCTAATTTCCTGTAGTCTTGCAACACCCTTAAACAATGTAGGGTGTTTTCATAAAAATGTGGTTCTTACGAGAAACCCTCAAGTCCTGCGTCTAAAAATACCTCAAACTTTGACATTTTATTTCCCAAACTAGGAGGTACACAGATAAACTATCAAATCAAAAATATTTGTGTGGGTGATATAATCATATGCTATAGGAATATTTTGGTATCAAAATCATATTAAATAATCCACAAACTTTTCTATCATTGTAAAAACATGCTTTAAGGATATGAAATTTCTTCGTATAGGTGGAAAGTTTTGATTGGGGAACCAAATCATAGAATAGAAATTGTATGAACATCCAAAGGAACATATAAACCCAATAATCACATTATTCCTTTCCCATAATTCGCCAAATAATTAATGATGTATTCATCTAAAATTGGCTCTTAAGAAATTTATTTTCATCCAAAGAGAAAAGACTAACATTAACTTTAAACTATACATATATCCATACTGAGACACATGAATAAAATACATTAGATCATATGGCTACAAAATTTTCTTTTCTATTGTTCTCAAGGATAAATATTTACATCTTACAACAACATAAAATTTAATGGTAAGTTTTATCTCGTAGCCAAAACATAGTCTAGGGACAAAAATCTTCTTAGTAGAGGTGAAAATTATTGATCACAACACCTGATCAAGAAATATATGTCATAAGAGTGTTTATATTTTTCTAAAAACCCTAATAATCACATTCATATAGGCACATAAAACCCTTGAATGATGAAAAAAAATGGAATTTAGAAGCAGTTCTTAAGTGAAAGCTTTCATTCTTAACCCAAAAACTAGCAAAAACCTTGAAACGTGATTTTTTCCCAAAGTGGAAGGCATGAAGACTAACTATGAGATCCTATTTAATGATTTTATCTGGTAAGTATATCCTATATGAATCTCTCTATGTTACAATGACATAAGTTAAATTGCATGTTTTCTTTTGTAGCCAAAATGCACTTTAGGGACAAAACATTTCTAGGTAGAAACCTTTCATTACTAATCTAAAATTGGGCATTGAATCTAGAATAGCTATGAACGGTTTTAATAAAAATAAAATGAGGAAATTTTTTTAATATAAAAAATCCTACTTCATTTTCACCCAACTATATTGGTTTAATTGTGTGAATAGAGAACATGATGTTTTAATAAACAATAATTACCTCAAATTTTAGGGTGTCAAGAGTGTTATTTTTTTATCCCCAAATTGTGGGACAAAAAATATAGTTACCAAAAGTCTTTGTACGCTAGGAGATGTGATTGGAGGAATCATTATATTTTTTCTAAAAATAAAAATTCTTCCTAGATACATTTTTATGATGATGTATCTTAATATCTTGTTGTCATGTATTTTTACAAGCCCAAAAATTCAAAATATGAGCCATTATAACTAAGCCAAATGCAAAAATTTACTTCAAAATCCTCCTAAACCCTCTCCTAGTAAGTATTTCTTCAATGTTATGATCATATGATGCTTGCAAGTTCTCAAAAATATTCTCAAAATGAATTTTCAGGTGTTTGAAATGATTTTACAAGATCAATTCTTTCATCCGACAAAAATTTTACTTTTGAAGGTTGGTTATCTAGTAGGCCTAAACAGGACAATTGTTTCCATTTCAATGCACGTGTGCATCTTTGAAAGGGTTCCAAAATATCATGATAATTTATATGTGGTATAGGATATTCAAGAGTTTTTTTGATGTTATTTAGGAATATTTTTATGTTTAGGGATAGATTGTGCAAAAACGGATTTTTTAGGTCTAAGGAGTAAAGGGTGAAATATAAGCTTTAACTTCTCTAGATTTTTGGGATATTCGTAAGGATTCTTAGTTACAAAAAATAGTAATCATAAATCTTAAATAATTCTTGACATGGTGGAATAATTTCATTTATTCCAAGGCCTAAGTGTTTCTTAAGGAAGTTTAATCTTTGAAGTCACACCCTCTTGTCCAGAAGCCAACGGATCCATTATTTTGAGATGAAAGTAGAATCAGATTCTAAAACCCATTCCATTAATATTATTATGTTCCATCAAGTCATAATAACATAAAATTTATTTTTAAAACACCTCTCCAAGCTCTAAGAATCATGTTCTACATTCCTCTCTAGTATCAAGTGTGTTTCCCATACTTAGCGCAATTTTGAGTGCCACATGTTAGCTTCTCAATCCATGGTTCAATATTGTGTCCCTATTTTCCATTTACCAAGGGGATAGAGGGGAAAAAATCCATCCAAATTTAAATCCCCCTCTCTGGTCCCTCATGTGACTCTCCTTAGTCTGGTAGAGTGCTTCACTGATTAAGCTCATTTCCCAAGGCTACACCAGATATCACCAAGTGTCGTTGTCTTACTCAAAGAACCATTAATTTCAAATATTTTAAATATTTCCAAGGGGAAAAATTTCACAAAAAAATTATAAAATGATAAATCCATTTCTAAGTTTCTTCATACGACCATTTGATAGTCCCCAAGTGCTCAAGTTACATTTTCAATCTCCCTCACATTGCACTTGAAGATGACAATTAGAAACATATTTCTCAAAGATAATTTTTGTGTCCCAATTTTACCTTTTTCAGAGGTGATATATGGGGAAAAAATGAATCATGATGAATCCATCAAGCCCTATTTTCAGTCACACACAACTTTCACTCGTATATGATCAAATTTTAGTTACCTAGGAAGACGAGAAAACAAAATAAACTCATTTTAAGCTATCTCCTCTGCATTGTTCATCAATCCTCCTTTTATACACCTAAAAAACCTTAAAAATACATTATATGATGATATATGCTTCCAAATATCTTCCAAAACATCCATGACCATGAATACTGAGTGTTGCACATAGTTCTCCATCTAGAAATCGAAGCACGAGATCGTTGTATGAAGCAAAACACAAGTTGAGATCACTAATCTTACACAGTTGGTCAGTTGGATAATTTTTTTTTGTTTTTGTCTATTCAATACTCCATTTATTTCTTCCATGAAATTTTATATAAATGAAAATAAGTCCCTTCTTCACTTCTCGAGGATCTGGTGTCGGAATCACTCAAAAATTGTTGAAAATGATCCTCCAAAAATTTAGTTTCACTTGAGCTAGTTTTAGTGGTGTGAAGTACATATTAATTTTTGTATATTGAGGAATGCATTTTTAAAAATAATTATACCCTCCTAAATTAAATTTTCAATTCCCCAAATATAAGGAAAGTGAAATAATCAGAAACTCGAAGTGAAGGATCTTCGAAAAATATAGTATTATTTGAACTATATTTCACATGGTGGAGTTGCCTATTTTTAAAGATATGCAGGAAAGAATTTTTTATCAGTATTATAACCCCTTTGATTAAAACATAATTTTACCACTATTTCAGATGAACGAATCATATAAAATTTGGAGCGGCTAATCTTGGAATAAAACCCATAATTTGAAGACCACTTTCATTGCAATCTTACACACACAGTGTACTTACTAAACATAACATGTGTCCATTGTGGGTCATGAATAAAAATATTAATTTTAAAAATAATTTTTATTCTCAACATCCATTGTACTCCAGGAAAGCAAGAAACATCAGAGAGTGAAAACAGGGGAAATTTTCTAAAAATAACACTCCTAGGCATGACATGCTAAAACTAGAAAGTGTCCAATTTGAGTCTGGAAAGCTATGACAACTCCAATTATGTTTATAATGTTTATTTGTCCATCATAATAATTTTGTAATTTCATCTCCTTGTATGAATAATAAATAAGTCACTCTAATCAAAGTCATCCATGAAATGAGCATTGTAAAGTCTGAGGAGTCAAGAGCTTCATTCAAGTTCAAGTCTCCAAGATGATGATCATCATGAGCATGATTTGAGAAGATGATGGTGAATGAATATGGATTTCATCACAAGAACTTCATAACTTGAGAATTTTTTCTAAACACTTGATCCATGTTTGATACGATTCTCATAGTTTACAAGTTAATGGAGTTGGAAATTGTAGTGTTTACATGCAGTATGGCAAATGGGAACATGAAATTTATTCTCCTTCATTTCTTTAGGTAACATCCAAGGATCAATATTTCTATAAATAAAATGTCACCTAGTTCTATGAGAAACATATGAGTAGGAGATGTATGATTCAACCTCATTTAAGAAGTTATCTAGAGTCAAGAAAGGAAAAAAGGTATGATCTTCATTTAGAGCATCATAGTCCTGAAAATGGTAAATCATTTCAATAGCATTTATTGTCACCCACTTGGTAGTATTCTTAAACACTCGTTGAAAATTTTTGGTGTGATCATTCGTTGAGGAAAAATGATATGGAAACATCTTCATTCCTTTCCAACCAGTGGCTACTTCTCGACAATTTCACTTGGGGGCAATCCTTTCACCAACATGATGAACACCTATTTCTATGAGGAACAAACATCAATAAGTTTGAGCACCAAGGATTTACCTGTCAAGATAATTGGATTTTTTTGTAAATGCCTAAGGAGAAATAAATTTAACCTCACTCTCACTATGAGATCAAGAAATAATTGTCATGGGTGATACCGATATTCATCTCAGGCTCACATTGGAATGTCTCACAAAAGTGTTCCTAAACACTCTTTTAGTAGTCTGGTGTGTTAATGCATCTTATGGTATAAGGAAATTATGATCATAATTATTTAAATAAATGGTTTCTCCATTAGACAAAGCTTCATCTTCATCATATCAATCAACCCTTCCTTCTCTCTCTCTCTTCCTTCTCTCTCCATGTTCAAAATTCTCATTAACAATGAAATTTTTATATTTCATCATATTCACTTAAGTGATCTTAGTTAAACATTGTAATAGTCATTTTCCCAATAATATCAAAAATACTTACCTCCTAGGAATATGAAAGGTCATAAGTGATGAGCACAAGTGAAGATTCATGTGGGAGGTAGATGAAAAGATAGTTTGTAACGTTATAAATTGGAATGGATTATCTGTTCCAAAGGGTTGTAAATTTTTTATTGAATGTATGTTGTTTAGATTACCACTTCTACATCAAGTAATAAAAGATCCAATTCTTATTTTTTTGTCTTATGTTCCTCTACTCTCTCTTTCAAACTTTACATATATGATAATCTTGTAACAATAAGAAAGTTGTATGCACGTTTGATAAATGAATCAATGGAATTATGTGTTTATGATTACTTATGTATTATCATGGTTTGCATTTTTACATTATTCTAATTAGATGTGGACTATCTCTAGTTATTCTATGTGAATTTTTTTAGTGCCTGATTAAAAAATTATCCCTCTCTCTCCTTATTTTCCTAACTCCCCTTTACCTATCTTCACTGTAAATTCTTTTCTTGTACTCCATAAAAGCATTTACCATAGGCTGAGTGGATTTCTCTAGTATGATTCATATTCTATTGGCCACCCCACATATTAAAGTAGTTTATATTCAATAATAGGATCTTCCCCATACACAAGGAGGGGATTATTCCCACACTATTGGTGAAAACATAATAATTTGCAATAGGAAAAATTTTTTGAGTTGTGGAGCTCAATTACTTCAAATTAGCATGTTATAATAAACTTGCAGAAAAACATAGTAACCGGCATCAGTCACCTATGACCGGCATCAATTAGGGCTAACCGGCATTGGTTACCTATGTGGGAGTGTTTTATTTAACTCTAGAGAATTAGATCTAAATTTAACATTAAAGCAAATCTATTGATTGTAATTACATAGATAAGTTTCGTAAGTTTGTATATGCCTATATAGGCATGAAAGATATGGTTTAGAAGTATGAGGATTGTAATAATTGATGATTATTGTGAGAATAATTGTGAGAGAGATAATTCTTGGAGTAGGAGAATCTTGAGAGAAATAAAGTATTGTACATCTGAGAGGTGTAGAAGATTATATATATTCATTTTATATCTTCTGAAATCTTCTGATAATAGATTGGCTTGTTTCTTGGTGGATGTAGCCCACACTGGGTGAAGCACATTAAATCTTGTGTTGATTTATATCTCTTGTTTTGTATATTTCTTCTTGTATAATATCCGCTTTTATTGCATGTATGATTAGATCTGATATATTATCTTTACAACCTTTTACTAACCCTAACAACTGGTATCTGAGTTTTGTTTGAGGGTTTTATGTGTTGATAGATTTACTCACAGAGGGTTTTCTGATTCAGTGGGAGATACAACAATTGAAGAAAAAAAGAAATAAAATTTAGTGAAGTTTGATGGCAAAAATTATCAATTATGGAAGATACAAATTAAGAATTGTATGTATCAAAGAGATTTTTACTTACCGTTGGATGAAAATTCTAGACCTATGAAGATGATCGATGAAGAATTGAATATTATTGACATAAAGGATTTTGGATCTATAAGATTGATCTTGGCAACATCTGTGGCTTCCAATATTACAGTAGATACTTCTATGATACAATTAATGAAATCTCTTGCGAATTTACATGAAAAACCTAGTGCTTCAAATAAATTTTATTTGATGAAGAAACTTTTTATTTCTAAGATGCATGAAGGTGGATCTGCATCTATTCATTTGAATTATTTCTGATATATTGTAAATCAGTTAACATGGGTTGATATTTTGTTTGATGATGAAGTGAAAGCACTATTATTCTTATGTAAATTTCTTGATAGTTGGGATAACTTGGTAATGGTTATTAGTAATATAACATCTACTAATAATATTTTGAAGTTTAATGATGTGGTTAGTATAATATTGAATTAATAAATTTGCAAGAAAAGTACAGAGGAATCATCATCTCGGAATTTTTTGAATGTAGAAAGTAGAGATAGGAAAAAGAAGAGATCCAAGAGTAAGAATAATGTGAAATCAAAGTCAAGGGATGTAAAATATAAATCCATAGGTAAGGAAATTACTTGTTGGAAATGTGGAAAGAAAGGTCATGAAAAGAAAGATTGTTGGTTAAAGAATTAAGAGAAACAACACCCAGACAAAGGTAAAGAGTCAAATAAAGAGGAAAATATTGTAAAAAAGGTAATGCAAGATGATCTTATTATTTTATTGGATAATAGAATAAAAACATGGGTTTTAGATTGAGTAGCTTCTTTCCATGCAACCCCTAATAAGGGTTATTTTAGAAATTATGTCCAAGACAATTTTGGACATGTTTATTTGGGTGATGATGAACCTTGCATTATTACTGGTAAAGGGGAATTTTATGTAAAACTTAAGAATGGAAATACATGGGTATTGAAATATGTGAGGCATGTGCCAAGCCTCAAGAGGAATCTTATTTATGCAAGGAAACTAGGTGAACCTGGTTGCATGGTTACATTAAGAGAAGAATCTTAGAAATTCACCAAGGGTGATTTATTTGTGGCAAGAGGTAAGAAGGTAAGTATGTTATATTTATCTACTTGTGTTATTGATTCCTTTTGTGTGTTATCTAATTCATAATCAAATGCATGCATGTGGCATAATAAGCTAGGCCATATGAGTCAAAAAGGAATACAAATCTTGAAGGAAAAGGGTAAGTTATCAGATTTAAAAGATTTAGATCTTGATTTATGTGAGCATTGTATGTTTAGAAAGCAAAAGAGAGTGAGATTTCTCAATGTTGGGGAAACTAAGAAGGATCATAAGTTGGAGCTTTTACACTCAGATGTGTGGCGATCGGCTCAAGTAACTTCTCATGGAGGATCGCAGTATAATGTTACTTTCATTGATGATGCTACAAGAAAGGTATGAGGTTATTGTATTAAACATAAATATGATGTTTTCGAGACTTGTAAAAGATGGAAAGCCTTTGTTAAGAATGAATCAAATTCGAAGTTAAAGTTCCTTATATCTGACAATTTCGGTGAATATTGTAGCAAGGCTTTTAATCATTATTGTTTAGTGAATAGAATACGTAGAGAAAGGATGGTTCGAAGAACACCATAAGAGAATGGTGTTATGGAAAATGCTAGAAGTATGAGGATACATGTTGGATTTCCCTTGTAGTTTTGGAAATAAGGAATTGATATAGTGGTTTATTTGATTAACCATGGGCCTTCAAGTTCACTAGATGGAGGAATACCAGAGGAATCTTGGACTGGAAAAGAGGTAGATCTCTCTTTTCTTAAATTTTTTGGTTCAGAATCTTTTGTGCATATTGATAAGGAAAATAGGAAAAATTTGGATGCCAAATCCAATAGATTGAATCTCATTACTTATGGATCTGGTGATTTCGGATTCGAATTCTAAAATTATTAGTAGTCATGACATTGAATGGAATGAAAAGAGAATATACAAGGATTAATTTTAGTACCAAGGATGAACCAGTTGAGAACTTTATGAATGAAAATGAACTCTCAGATTTAAAAATAACATCGACAGGGTTACACAGTAATCGGTTTCGGTTGACCCCTGACTGACATTGGTCAATAAAATTGGTACCGGTTACAAAATATCTAAATTGAGATTGTTTAGCAAAACTGACATGGGTTATAGGTAACTGGCATCGGTTAAAGGTGACCGGTGTTAGTCACTTTTAGAATTGGAAACAAATTTCTAGGAGGTCCAAAATGAGCCTCTGCTACCCCAAAGTTCTATGAGAAGGTCACAAAGGGTAAGTAAACCTCCATAACGATTTACACCTTATCTATCTTATTTATTATTGACTGATAATGGTGAACTAGAAATTTTTGAAGAAGCAATGCGGGATAAGACCCATGTGTATGTGGAGCATGACATGGATGAGGAGATGGATTCCTTAGAACAAAAACATACATGGAATTTAGTTAATTTTCTAGCACGTAAGAGGACATTACAGAACAATTGGGTTTACAGGATCAAGGAAGAAGAGGGTGGACAAAAAGATACAAGGAAAGTATTGTAGTAAAGGTATTTACACAAAAAGTAGGTATTGACTTTGGTGAAATATTTTCTCTTGTTATATAAATGACTTCCATATGTACTGTATTGAGTATAGTTGTAGTACATGATTTGCATTTAGAGAAACTAGATGTGAAAATGGCTTTCCTTTATGGTGATTTGGATGAAGATATTTATAGACAACTGCATCTTGGGCATGAAGTCAAGGGTAAGGATAAATTAGTGTGTAGGCTGAAAAAGAGTCCTCCAAGGAAATGATACATGAGGTTTGATAGTTTCATGCATGAGCATGGTTATTTGAGATGTGAATCTGACTATTGTGTTTATTTAAAGAAGATTTAAAATGGGACCTATATTTTTTTGTTAATGTATGTAGATGTTATGCTTATTGAAGGATCTAGTATGTAGTACATTGGTGAGCTTAAGGGAAAGCTAGCTCACACATTTTCTATGTAGGATTTAGGATTTGTAAAAAGAATCCTTGACATGCAAATACACAAAAACAGGACAAACAAGAAATTGTATTTGTGTCATGTGGCTTATATCAATAAGTCGTTGGAGAGGTTTTACATGTAAAATTCAAAACCTGTGAGTACACTGATGGCTAGACACTTCAAATTGAGAAAAGATCAGTTTCCTTCATCACATGATGAGGTCAAATACATGACACGAGTACCATATTCCAGAGTAGTTGGGAGTCTCGTGTATGTTAGGGTTTGTACCAGACCATCCATTGCACAAGCAGTGGGAGTTGTGAGATAATTTATGGCCAATATAGGTAAAGAGAATTGGAAAGTAGTCCAATGGATTCTCAGGTATGTTAGAGGGACATCTAGCATGCAATTATACTATGGAGGTTTGGATATTTCTTTACGTGGCTATGTTTATTTAGATATGACTGGAGATCTAGATGGTAGAAGGAGTAGTACTAGATATATTTTCATAGTAGGTATGATGACAAATAGCTTTATTTTGAGATTACAGAAGGTTGTTTCTTTATCTACTACAAAGCTAGAGTATATTACAGCTATATAGGCTAGCAAAGGGATGATATGGATGAGAAGGTTCATGTAAGAGTTGGGAAAGGAGAAAGATGATTACAAATTATTCAGTGACAGTCAAACTACAATTCAGGTGGTAAAGAACTTACTGTTTCATTCTATAATGAAACACATTAAGTTGAGGTGTCACTTAATATGGTAGGTATTGGAGGATGGTCGGCTGAAACTAGAGAAGATTCATACAAGTAAAAACCATGAGAATGTGCTAAAAAATCCATTATCAAAAGTGAAGTTAGAGCTACACTCCATTTCTCTTGGTCTTTAAGTTTGTGACTTGAAGTGGAAGAAACAATGCAAAGGAAAGGATCCAAGAATGATGTTGTATAGGTATAGTGCAGTAATTTATCTCCTAGTTAGAGATTGTTTTGTTGTGGAGCTCAATTAATTAAAATTATCATGTTATATTAAACTGGCAAGAAATCACAGTAACCGACATCGGTTAGGGAAAACTTGCATCGGTCACCTGTGTGGGAGTGTTTTATTTAACTCTCGTGAATTAGATCTAAATTTAGTATTCAAGCAGATCTATTGATTGTAATTTTATGGCTAATTTCCCTAAGTTTTTATATGCCTATATAAGAATGAAATCTAGGGTCTAGAAGTAAGAGGATTGTATGAATTGATGCTTATTGTGAGAATAATTGTGAGGGAGATAATTCTTGGAGTAGGAGGAGAAGCTTGAGAGAAATAATGTATTGTACATATGAGAGGTGTCGAAGATTGTATATCTTCATTATATATCTTTTGAAAGCTTTGGATAATATATTGGCTTGTTTTTTGGTGGATGTAGCCAACACTGGGTGAACCACGTTAAATTTGGTGTTGATTTATATCTTTGGTTTTATATATTTCTTCTCGTAAATATCTTATTTTATTTCATGTATGCTTAGATCTGATATATTATATGTACAACCTTGTACTAACCCCCAAAAAAATATTTTTCAAAAAAATCAATGAGACAAAAAAAATGTCACATTTTGATAGGAAATTTCATGTAATATATGGTAGCTATAAATGTTTTAAGTAAAAATTAAATTAGGAATTATTTCAATATAAAATATCCTTTCTTGATTTTTAACAATTACTTATGGTTTTTTCATGATACTAGAGAACATAAAATAGCAAATAAACATCAATGTCATTGTGTCAAAAGTGTTACTTTTCTAATTTCTCCTCATGGGACTAAATCAATATTTTCCACACATCCAATTCATCTACTATAAACTATTGATGGAATTATTATTCTTCACAAACATCACAATAATTCTAGATGATATCTGTTAGACAATGTATATTAATATACCTAAGAGAAAAAACTTCTAGAATACATCTAGAATATTCTTACAATCCATTAGATATTTGAATGATTCATCTATACATATAGTTATACATTAGGTCAATCTCTCAAATCATTTCATAGTTTTTCCTAAATAAAATTATTTTTTGGCAGTGGTAGTAAATGTAATGTTGCATGAACTGTTAATTACCAAAAAAGAATTAGGGTGTTTAGATTGTTTTTTTCCATCCACAACTCATGATATTAAATTTATACTCCCCACACATCAAATTATTCTATTATTTTGCTGATCAAACATATTGATTCTTGTAGGATATGTTGGTATCCAAATTGATTCTCCCTTGGAATTCGAGCAACATCATATATTAAACAAGATACTCAGAGACAGACAAATCATAAATCATTTTATAGTCGGCGAAGGGACTCAACTGGCTCTTTGTCACATGGGCAATATAGAAATGGATAGCACCTTCAAATGGATTTGATCTATCCTCACTACTTTAGGTTGTGCCTTTCAACCAGGTTGACATGACCCATTTTGTAACCTCTATTTGTGAACAAGAATGAAGATATCCTTCTTTGCACAAATTTGAAAGGAAACCTTGAAAAAATATTATCAATGCACCACAATTTAACTCTGAAAAATTTTCACTTCGAAAGAATGGTGATATTTTCTAAACAAGGTTAAGGTTACCAAAGACATTCTGGAATCCTAATTGCTTCTACATATTTTGGCAGTAGAATTTATTCATTTGTGGACATACAGGGAAAATAGGGGTAGTTCAAGTAGGATTCATTGTTTTTGAATAATATTTGGTGGGAGATTAAGTAGGATAAACTTGATTTTGCCAGATCTATGAGAACCTTCACAAAAATTGAAAAACTAAATGACAAAATGCTTTAGAATAACTAAAATATTCCTTCAACCAGAAGGTGTGGATCAATGGAAGCCCAAATTTTCACGGTTTCACACAATCTTTTAGAATTAAACACGAAGGCTCAAGATAAAGACAATTAAATATTAAACAACCCTGGTTCCTCATGCCTAAGATACACTCAAAGACTTACAGCCAATATTTATCAACAAATTGTCAGTAAAGTGATTTTAAATTGTTTATCTCATTACAGGATGAAGGATCTTCCTGTAATGAAATTGAAAATACCACTAAACTGTCACAAGAACAAGATCCTATGTGATTCAAAGGGATTTTAACACAAAATTGTAATAGAAACATCAAAACCAATTGAAAACATTTTGAAAGAAAAGAAGACACAATTTTTCCTAAGATCAAAACAAATTAATTCGAGATCTATTAAATTTATCAGTAGGGGAAAGTTTCTTGAATAGTCTTAGAGCTTTTTAATGGTTGTACACTCGCAACTATATTGAGGTGATCAAATCTAAAACACAAGAGATTAATGGTTTCCTAGATGGTCCCTCGGCATGATGGGATTTCTCAGAATTTCTCGTAAGAATTCAACCCCTGACCATTTGCATGACTAAATAATTTTTTTTGTAACACTAAATTTACATCCAATATTTCCCCCCAAGAAAAGAATATTCAAGGAACCTTTGTTTGTTACATGTTTGATCATGATTTCCAAACAATCACGTTTAACAGGTTTGCAAAAAAAAGTTACCTATTGTTGAAAAAGGTGAATCATTGCTTTCATCATTGTTTTAACTGGGAGAAATTTTTCATCCTTCGTGCATGCAAACTCCATCAATTCATCATTTTCTCATTCTTTCCTCTCCAAATTTGCTCTGCATCCATCTTCTCTGGTAATTCACATTTTTAAAAGTGCCCAAGCAATTCCAACTTCAAAATATCAAACTTTACATTCCTTAAACTCACAAATTAATCTCTAAATCCATTCAATTACACTTTGCAGACAAAAATGACAAGGAATTTCATCAAAAAACGATGAAAAACAATGCATATTCACATCTCCAAGATTCTTGGAGCAAAAATGGAGGCAAAATTAGATGCAATGCACAACAACTATTGATTCTTCCCTTTCTCAACTTTAGATTAGAGCCATCCACGTGGAAAAATCTTATTCTAACCGGGCCTGGGATTTCCTTTTGAATTTTATGAATTTTTCAGAAAATGCACAATTTTCACATTTTTGCCCACCCCTTCACCTTTGAAATATAGGCTCAACACGTGGATTTATCTAGGATTTTAATGGATTCATAACTCATTTACACAATTTTACCCCTTTTTATAAAAAGAAAAACTTTCCAATTTTCCTTCAGGAACCCTCTTCCCACTTTTATCTTTTGATGTGGGCCCCAGCGAATTCGTGTTTCATTTTTATACTTCACTCCATTTCACAAAAAGGATAAAATCTTCAAAAACCTCTGGTGACCCACCTCCTTGCTTTGACTTTTCAATGTTGAGCCAAAAAACTTCAAAGAGCTCTGATGACCCGCCTTCCCGCTTTTGATGTAGAATCAACATATGACATCACTTTATCCCCTGTGGGGTTGCGGATCAATTTATAACTTTTCTCCTTTTTCAAAAAAAGGCAAAAAACTTCAAAATGCCCCAGTAACCCATCTCTCCACTTCTAACTTTTTATCTAGGCCCTAACAAAGTTGTGGGTAAATTTATAACTTTTCTCCTTCGTACAAAGAGGCAAAAACTTAAAAATGTTCCGCCAACTTGTCATCCCACTTGTAACTTGAAAACCTACCACGTGTCCATCTTTGGGGTCAAAGTAAGACTTTTTCCCTGTCACTTCATATTTATTGATAAACCATTTAGACGCTATCAAGGTTGTGGGGCCAATTTGGTATTTTTTACAAATGTGACCAAAGTGGCAAAATTCACCAAAAAGACCCACCTAACCAATTAAAAATGAAAATGTATACACCATCAGGGAAAAAAAAAGAAATTCGCTCCACCTTTATAAATTTGACCAACCAATCAGAACTCAATGGGGCCACGGGGCCAAATTGATCTTTTTTCAAACATAGAAAAAAGTTACAAGTTATAAAATAGACCTAACGTGCCTCATTCAATCAAAAGATACCATGTAGTTAAAGATGTTGAGATATAATTTGATGGGGGAAAACACACCCGTCAAACTGGAAAATGTAGGGAAATCACCATTTGCACCCAAAATTGAATTTTTATTTAAAGAAAAAGAATTTGGAAACGATACAAGGCAAAAATGTGATCCATGACCATGGAGAATGATCTTCAACAACATACAAATGAAGAAAACCTTTTACGCATCCATTCAGGGAAATAGAAAATATGACAGAGGCCGTAGATTGAAGAATTTCGAGGGCAAACTAGGGTGCAATCAAATCGAGCACCAACATTAGCTCCAACTCAGGGATGGGCACTCCCGAAGAGTGCCACAAGAACAAATAGTAGACAAAGTGCCAAAAATGAACCTTTGGGCAATGGATTCATGAGCCAACCTTCCAGGAATAAACTGAGAAACCAACAAAACTGGCTGCCAAGGACTAGGGAAAACCAAAACTGACAAAACACAAAAACATAACAAAAAACACAAGACTTTACACTATACAATGGTGAATACCTCTATTCTGAGAAATCAATCAAGGAAATGTTTCAAATTCCTAAGATTAATAGGTAATTCAATCAATTCCCCATCTAGGTATTTTAAGAAGAAGGAATGTTCACAAATTCAAATGTCAATCGAATAAGGGCCAATCCACAATGCATCAAAATTTCCAAGTTTTCCCTTATCCTCATGCTTGTTATCCCATAATAGCACAAGATCTCCCACACTAAAATCTCTTAGATTCACCTTCTTATTAAACAACTTCTTCAATTTCTCTCTGAATTTTACATGCCACTGATGGTATGCCCTTCTTTCTTCATCTAACTCAATAATTGGATTGATGTGAGCATCACATGAACTAACCTCTTGATCTTCTAGTTCTTGAAGAAATTTAAATGAAGACAATTGCATATGCAGGGGCAAAAGAGCTTCAGTGCCATACACCAACTCAAATGGGATTTTTCCATTATCTCATTTAATAGTGATTTGATCAACCCAAATAACAAACTTCAACTGCTCACCCCACTTCCTTTTTTTCAGCTCCAAAGTTATTCTAATTATCTTCAACACATTTTTATTGTTGGACTCTACTTTATCATTTCCTTGGGGATTATAACTGGAATCATATGTCAAATTGATCCCATATTCATGACACATGGCTACCAAAGGTTTAGCCAAGAAGCTCATGACATTATCATCAACTATCTTAGCAGGAACTCCAAACCTGCAAATGATATGATTCAGAATTAAATCCATGAAAATTTGGTGATTTGTTTTCTTGGTGGGAATTACCTCCATCCACTTGGTGAAGAAATCAGTGGCTACTAAAATCCACTTATGGCCAACACTTGAATTATTTTAAATCTCACCAATGAAGTCCATTCCCCATTTCCTAAATGAAGCTTCAATTGATACAGGCTGCAAAGGAAGGGAGCTTGAAGCTTTCAACCTTCTAGAAAAGTGTTGGCAAATTTCACATTTTCTTACGAACAGAGTCGTATCTTTGAAAAGTGTTGGCCACCAATAACCATCCCTTAATATCTTATGAGTTGTGACTCTTCTAGCAAAATACCCCACACAAACTCAATCCATGGAGATCAACAATTGTTTTAGGGGCTTCATCTTCAATAATGCATATTAAGATAACTCCCTCAGGGTTCTTCCAAGCTAACCCAAAATAAGTAATTACATATTTTTGGGAAGCTAACTTAAGTGCTCTTTTTTTATTCTTGCTCAAATGTTTAGGGCACTGTAGATGTTTGAGATAAAAATTGTTGTCCTTGTACCATTAAGAATTTATCATATTTTCAAGGACATTTAACCTTTCTTCTTCAACTTCATTTACCTCAATTTTTTGTAGATTTATCTCTGCCATAAGTTTTTCCAGGCCCAAACCTATAACCAATTTTTTTGTTTGGATATCCATATCATAATCTTGCAATTTGTTTACACATCAGCATCTCTTTCTTGAAACCTCCATTTTTGATAGGATATCTTTCACCATGGTGTGGGGAACATAATAAATGACTTTGGAACTCAGAATATATGGCTTGAAGACCTTTTTTTCTTTTACCAAAGAAAATTCCTTCTTCTCCATGATAGTATACTTTAGCTCAGCTCCTTGTAATGCCTTACTGAAAAAGGCAATTGGTCTTTGAGCTCCCTCATCATCCTTCTGCAACAACACAAATGCAATAGTAATTTCTGAAGAAAAAGAAAACATTTGGAAATCCTTCTTATAATATGGAGCTGATAAAACATGGGCAATCTTAAATGCTTCTTTAATCCCAGCAAAATCTTAAATAACTACTTTTTCCCATTTGATACTTTGATCTTTCTTCAGCATGCTAGTGATTGGGATAGTTAGTTCAGAAAAGTTAGAGATAAATCTCCTAATAAAATTAATCTTCCCAAAAAAGGATTAAATTCCCTTCTTGGTTATTAGAATAGGGACTTTGCTGATGGCTTATACCATTTCAAGATCAATCATGACCCCTTCCTTTGACATAATGTGTCCAAGAATATTTTCTTTCTAAACTCCAAAATGAAACTTCTTGGGATTTAGTGAAATATCAAACTCCCTGCATCTTAACAACATCTGTTTCTAAGTGTTGCAGGTGGTCACTCCTTTTTCTAGAGAAAATAGTCACATCATCTTTATATACATCAATGAAATAATTAATATAGTCAGAGAAATCTACATCCATTTCTCTTTCGAAATTTGCTCCAACATTCATTAGACCAAAAGGCATTATGACATATACATATGTTCCCCAAGGAGTGGTAAAGGAAGTTTTGATTCACTCTGATTCCTTCACAACTACCTGGTTATATCCAAAAAAACCATCCAAGGTAGATAATAATTCCGAACCAGTAACCAATTGTAACACATTTTACATATTTGGGAGAGGGTAATTATCCTTCATTGATTCTCTATTCAAGTTTCTAAAGTCCACACACAACCTTATATCTTCATTCTTCTTTCTGACAAGTACCAATTTTACAACCCATGATGAGTACCTTGTGGGCTGTGTAATTCCTACATCCCTCAACATTTTCAATTATTTTTACATCTTTAGGGAAAGGAGTTGATTTATCAGCCTCTATTTTTGCTAAAACGGCCTGGTAAAATCTTCCAAGGGAATTTCGTGTTGGAAAAGATCCTCTTTATATGATTTCAGTTTAGAATAAGACCATGCTAAGTAGTCCTAGTATTTCTTCAACAATTACACATATGAATTCTTTTATTCCTTGTTCAGATTGCTACCTAGCCATATCTTACGTGGTTTATCCTTCATGCCCAGGTCGTGCTATTCAACATCGCTCGAGGCTGACATGTGTCTGTTGAAAATGCAATAAGCATTATCAAAGTTTTATTCAAGTGCTACCAAACCTCTAGGGATAGTATTAGTCTTCAACTGAATGATGTCTTTGCCAAATAAAGTCTCCTTTCCATCAGCTGCATAAACCATTGGCTCCTAATCTATACGTTGACTGAAAAAATTCTCCTTGGTTACGAAAAAACCTTTGCACCTGGGTTTCATCTTCAAACACGTTTTTATGTTTAACATTGTTAGGAATAGATGGCCTATTTAATATCTCAATATTATACTCACAATAGGGGGATAAAGTACAATTTTCAATAGTATTGTCTACTAGAGTATTATACTTCCTATCATGATGTATTATGTTGAAGGAGTTTAACATTTCAATGAAATCCTAGACTGCATGCTTATACTACTTCATTCTCTAATTTTTTGTTCGCATATAATTTTCTAACCTACTTCACAATTAGCTCTGAATCTACTTTAACAATTATTTCTCTAACACCATATTTCAAAGCAATTCTTAAACCCAATAACAGTGCTTCATATTCTACAATATTTTTAGTGCGAACAAAGTTGAGTTTAAAAGAAAAAACAAACTCTTCCTAGCCTGGAGATATCAGAACAATATCAACACCATTTCCAATTTTAGAGCAAGCCCCGTCAAACAACAAAGTCCAGGGAGAACCTACTTGTTTAAGAGACTTGCATTGATCAATTTCATTTTCTTTACCATCAGCAAATCCAACAAAGGTATCATCATCAATGTCAGTGTATAACACTTTATATGAAGCATTATTGGCATCCTCAATGAGATGTAGCATCCTCCTTTCACCATACAACTTTACAAGGCGTCCCTCAATAGGTATTGTGAAAAAATACATATCCACTTGCACACACCCACCCACACTAGTAGCCCATTTTCTTGATAACAACATTCCCCATTTGGCAGGGCAATCAACAATAGCAACATCTAGTTTTAATTTCTTTCCTGGGTAGGCTGCAAGTTACACTATCCAACCCTTGACACATCCAACCATTAGCAACTCTCTGGAATCCATGGAAATGCACTTACCATAAGTTGTGTTCACTTTGATATCTAATTCATTCATGACCTCAAAAGGGATAACATTACATGATGCTCCATAATCAAGCATACAGTTGTGTGACAACATGTTCTTAATAATCAAAGTAGTGAAAAATGGATATACATTCAGTTGGGAATCAACCAAGGATGTTCCCAAATATACTTTAGGTGGTTCACCTAGTTCTTCCAGGACTCGGGGTTTTTCCAACTCTACAATGGTAGGAGAAGTCTCAACATTGTTTACATTTCTGCCTTGGGTAATATTTTCTTCATTCAATCCCAAATACTCAAAGGCCCTTTCCTTATGCTCAGGAATCCGAAGAAGCTCAAAAATTTGAATAGAAATCTTGATCTGACTCAAGACTTGGGCAATGTTATATTTGTGCAAGGCAACATTTTGTGGAATACTAGAAAACTCATTTGATAGCAAAGGATTTTTCACAATTGAGCATGGGCAGGGATACCAGCTATATTTAGAGAAACAAGGCCTTTTCCAAATGAATCTTTCTTAGGATTTTCTTTTGGGATATTGGTGAGAACTAGATTTTTGTGTTTTTCTTGAGGCCCCGCCCCTTTGTAAACTTTACTCCTAGTGTTATATTCTTTTTCTTGGGCAACCACAACATTCATTAACATCTGCCTATCCTCCTTACAATGGATTCCTCCATCATACTTTTTAATCATTAATTCCATTAAGTATTCAAAATAATTATCAGGCAATTCAAAATCTTGTACCATATCCATTTCAAAATTATGAGATGGAGGAAATGGTAATACCCGATGAATGTAATCTAGAAATATACAACAGTTCTAGCACTGATTCATTCATTCGAAGTTACTCCTTTCCATGAGCTTGTAAAGCATCCCATCATGCCCACATCATCATCAGTGTCATCATCATCTTCGTCAACTTCTTTTTCTTCATCACATGGGGCATGTGGCAAGAAACATCTCTCACACCACTAAATTTTATTGGCTTCTTCCACAGCAACAACTCTGGCAATCAAAGGATCAGGAACAATTCTATTTTCATGGGCTTGGGGCTATCTATTTCCCGAACCCATGGGTCCTTTTCCTTTGTCATCAGATCTTTGATCACCCCTAGGATGATTTGAAAATCTTTCTTGACCTTGTGGCTTATGCTAACCTTGGGAACCTTGTCTAATCCCCTTAGCTGCTCTGGCCATTTTATAGAATATTTCCTTAATAGCTCAAGCCAAGGTTTTTACAACCTCTTCTAGATCCATAGACTTACTTGGCTGAGTCTTATTTGTATTTATCAGCTTTATACCTTATCTCTTACAAGGCTTACCAATTAATTTGATGTTAATTTTAATCTACAAAGCCATGGTGAAGGCCTATCTCAAAGTTCCTAGGTTTTTGTCCAGTAAATAATAGGCATCATTTTTTTCAAAAGCATAAGAATACTTTATCAAATAAGAAACATCATTTGGCCTCAGGATTATAGGTAGCCTATCCAAGGTCTTATTGAACTGAGTATTGAAGTCATGAATAGATTTATTAGGATTCTTCTTAATATTTTCAAATTCAGACAAAAGAAACCTATGATCTGTCTTATCCCCAGATTACAATCTAAAAGCATTTTTCATTTCTGTCCATAAGACTATTGAGTTGTTTGGTAAAGATTAATATCAGTCATGTGCATCCTCCTCAAGAGTATGAATAAATAGTTTTATAAACACATCCCCAAATTAAATCTAAAATTCTTCCATATTGACAAATAATTTCAAATGTTAATCGCAAGTGATAACATTATTCCCTTGAAATTTAAGCAGTCTATTTCTAACATCTTGTGCCACTCCATTTAGATATCCAACCATGCCTCTAAAATCTATAGGTCCAAAAGTGTTGACAAAAATTGGAGTTCTAGGTGGAGGTTGGTCCATATTGACTTTAAGGGGTGATCTTATAGGAGAAACAAAATGATGAGGGACAAGTGGTCTTTAAAACACAGGAGTGTAATTTTCAAAATTAATGTTCTCTAAAAAATCTATTTCTTGGAAGATCCTATTAGCTTTGGAAAACAAAGGGACATAATGAGATGTAAAATTTTCAAATACAAATGAAGGCCCATCTCCAGATGGAGAATTATGATCTACAAAAGACTACTTGATTCAGAAGCACTTGAGTAAGTATGGCATTCTTCAATGACAAGCTGATCAGTTTTAACAATTGATAACTCTTTTCTTGATTTTTGATCTCTAATAACTTTCCAGATTCTTCTTCCTTCAGAATTTTTCTTTCTCAATTCTGGAAACAACCTTCTAACAAGGTCTTTAATGAAGAAATATATTCTTCTTTCCAGATTTGCAAATATTAGTGATAAATTTCAATTGACAGAGGTTAAGACACTAGAATTTATCAAAAATTAATTCAACACGGAGTCGCCACTAAGGATTTTCACCTTAGTGGTGAAAATGCACTAAAATTTTTCTATTAAATGTTTTTCAACATTAAATGCATGCAAATCTTTACAGATCCAACCTTCCTTTTACCCGTATTTAACATTGATGATGTCAAATTTTTGCAATAACTACTAGAAACTAGAAATATTGCACATCGAACTTGTAAATTTGCACAATTCTTACAAATATCAATGCATGATGATGTTTATAAAATGTATTTGTACTTAGATCATGTAAGAAACATTACCAAGGCCATATATAAGATTTCCTTTGAAGATCCCCGGTAATGACACCAATCTAGTGTTGGTTTCCAAATTTATTCTCCCTTGGAAGCCGAGAAACATCATAGATTTAACAAGATACTCAGAGACATACAAATTATAAGTCATTTTGTATTCAACGAAGGGATTCGATTGGTTCTTTGTCACTCAGGCACTGCAGAAATGGATAGCAATTTCAAAAGGATTTGATCTATCCTCACTACTTTAGGTTGTGCCTTTCAACCAGGGTGAGAGGACCCATTTTGTAAGCTTTGTTGGTGAAGGAGAATTAAGATATCCTTCTTTCCACAAATTTGAAAGGAAACCTTGAGAAAATATGATCAATGCACCGCAATTTAAATCTCACAAGTTGTCACTTCTAAAGAATGGTGATATTTTCTAAACAAGGTTAAGGTTACTAATGACATTATGGAATCCTAACTTCTTTTGTATATTTTAGCAGTAGAATTTATTCATTTGTGGACATACATGGAAAATTAGGATAGTTCAGGTATGATTCATTGTTTTTAAATATTTTTTTATTAGATATTAAGCAAGATAAACTTGATTTTGCCAAATCTTTGAGAACCTTCACAACAAATGGAAAACTAAATGACATAATCCTTCAAAATAGCTAAAATATTCCTTCAACCAGAAGGTGTGCATCAATGAAAGCCCAAATTTATATGGTTTGACACAATCATTGAGAATTCAACATGAAGCCTCAAGCTAAAGACTCAATTAAATGTTAAAAACCCATGGTTCCTCATGCCTAAGATACACTCAAAGGCTTACAGACAATATTTATCATCAAAATGAGAGTAAAGTGATTTTAAATTGTTTATCTCATTACATGATGAAGGATATTCTCGTAATGAAATTGCAAATGCTACTAAACTATCAGAGGGATGAGATCATGTGTGATTCAGAGGGATTTTAACACAAGATTGCAACAGAAACATCAAAACCATTTGAAAACATTGTGAAATAAAAGAAAAGATAATTTTTCCCAAGATCAACACAGATTAATTCGAGATCTATTAGATTTATCACCAGGGGAAAGTTTCTTGAATAGTCTCATAGCTTGTCAATGGCTATACACTTGCAACCATCTTGACATGATCAAATCTAAAGCACAAGAGATTAATTGGTTTCTTAGATGGTCTCTCAGGAAGATGGGATTTCTCAAATTTTGTCATAAGAATTCAACCCCCGACCATTTGCATGACTAAATAATGCTTTTATAACACAAAATTTACATCCAAAATTTCCCCCCAAGAAAAGAATATTCGAGGAACCTTTTTTTGTTACATGTTTGATCATCATTTCTAGAAAATGACGTTTAACAGGTTTGCAACAAAAATTTGCCAGTTGTTTAAAAAGGTGAATCATTGCAAATATCTCTATCATTGTTTTAACTGGGAGCACATTTTCATCTTGTTGGTACCCAAATTTAATCTCCTTCAAAGGCTGAGTAGTATCATGTATTTAACAGGACACTCAGAGGAAAATAGATGATTATGTACGTCATTTTACAGCAAGGGAAGTAATCTATCTGACTTTTCAGCACTCAGGCTTTAAAAAGGAGTGGGTAGCACCTTAAGAGGATTTGATCTATCCTCACTATTTTAGGTTGCACCTTTCAATGAAAGTAAGAGAACCTTTTTTTAGCCTATTGTTTATGGAGGAGATGGAGATGTCCTTCCTAATGAAGTTTTTTAGGAGACCTTGGAGAAAATATGATCAATGCAAAAAATCTTACTCACACGAGTTGTCACTCTAGATAGTGGAGATATTTTATTGGCAAGGTTCATGCTAATAAAGACATTTGAAATCTCGATTCTTTCTACATGTTTTTGTAATAGAAATTATGCTTTTGTGTACACACAAGAAAAACATGGGTAGTATGGTTAGGATTAGTTGTTTTAAATGAATTTTGGTGGGAGGTGAGGCAAAATGAACTTGATTTGCTTGATCTCTGAGAAATTTTAAAAAATGGAAATTCTAATCAACAGAACGCTTCAAAATAGCTAAAATGTTCCTTTAAGTAGAATATGTGCTTCAATAGAGGCCCATATTAGCACCTTTTCACACAATCTATGAGATTTTAACACAAAGGCTCGAGATAGAAAACCCATCAAAGTATTGAGATTCAAACCCAATCACACCTGAGGTTCTCCCAGAGGCTTACAGAAAATCTCTATTAAAAAATGAAAGAAAAGTGATTTTAAATTGTTCATTTCATCCCCAGATTAAAGATCTTCCAGGAAATGAAATTACAGATGCCACTAAACTATCACAAGGATTGAGACCTGTGTGATTTATACAGATTTTGATACAAGATTGTAATAAGAAGAAGAAAATTTGTTTGCAGACATTCAGAAATGAAACAAACACATTTTTCTCAAGATCAACACATAATAGCTCAAGTTTGATTAAATTTATCGGCAGAGGAAAGTTTCTAGAACAATCTCAGAGTTTTTCAATGGTTGTACACTTGAAACCACCTTAACACGATAAAACATAATACAAAAGAGTTATACGGGCTTCTCAGATGGCTTCTCAAAAGACAGGTTTTGTCAAGTTTTCCTCTTGGGAATTTTCTTCGACCTCTAACACTCTAACCTCCCCCATTTGAATTAAAAATTTGTGCCATTTATAACATTTACAACAAAGACACTTTTTCCCCCAAAAAATCATGACATTGAGTGCTACCAGTGCCTACCATGATCACGATCATGATTTCTAGAATCAGATCTACAAAAAGTCACCAAGTGCTTAGCGGGTAAATCTCTTCGAATATCTCCCACATTCAACTCCTCTTTCTAGTAGATCACTCTTTCTTCAACTTTTCAACCACTTATGCCCCTAATCTATAAAATTTGGTTCCTTGTATGCTTGGGAGAAGAAAAATAGAAAATCATATCGAGCCTGAGAGTTAGACCATTTTATTGGCAAGAGACATATCCAGATCTCCTCCACTAAACTTAGATATCAAAATTAACTCTCCTCTCTTTTTGGTGTGTAGGAAATACCAAGAAAGCAAAAAGACTCGCACTTCCAGGCGTGTTTCAGTAAAATGTGGGGAAAATTAGATTTAGACTTTCAATTGTAGTTGATCTTTACTTTGAATTTTGGTTGTCCATGTGGAAGATTCATTTTAAGATGAGCTCGGGTTCTTCTTTAAAATTTTTACAACTTTTGGAAAAATGTAAAATTTTCACATTTTTCTCTGCACCTCCGACTTTGAGAAATGAGCCTAACACGTGTCCTAATGTGGGTCCTAGTAGAACCACACTTCCTTTTTTACTTTTAACTCTTTTCTCCTAAAAGGAAAATTTTCCAAAATTCCTTCGAGGGTCTGCACCTCCACCATTGACTAGAGCAAGCTTTGAGCTTTCCTCTATCTGGCTTGCGGGCCATTTTGATGTTTTAATCTTTTGAATATCAGGGGAAAAAATGCAAGTTACCCCCGATGGTCCACCTCCCACCTCTTAACATTTTCAAAGCTAACCTTGACCTCCTTCTTGTCAAGATTGTGGGCCATTTTGAGATTTTACTCCTTTTGATGACAAAAGGCAAAAAATCCAATTTACCTATGATGGTCCACTTCCCCACCCCTTTGACTTTTCAAACTACCACGTGTCACAATGGAACATCTTGAGATGATCCCCAAAGGTTGAAACCTTGAATGAGTGTTGGCTCGTCACATGTCATTATGATGCAACTTCAAAAACCTTAATGTTTCAAAATACTTTGGTTGGGGTCCGCTTCCATTTTAGAATATTATTCCATTTTTCCAAAAGGGAAAAACATTCAACTTACATCCAAAGGCCCGCATCTCTACCATTAGCTTTGCCATGTGTCCTCCTACGGGGTCAAATTAAAACTTTTTCCCCGCCACTTAAAATTTACTTTAATCAAAGCCTGGTGAGGCCATGGGGCGAGTTCAAAACTTTTTCTGAAGTATCCAAAAGGAAAAAATTCAAAAACAAACCCACCGCTCCCCATCCAGTTAGAAGAAGTCACGTAAGCACAAAAAGAACCAATCACCAATGTGCGGAGCCACAGAACCAAATTTTCCTTTTTTCCAAGAAAGCAAAAAGTTATCAGTTAAAGCATTTTCCCACTGTCCTGTGACCAACCAAAAGAAGCCACATTCCTTGTCGATGTAAGGATGCAAATTTGACTAGGGGAAACACCCGTCAAACCATAAAATGTAGAAACACGACCATTTGAGCTCGAGGATGAATTTTTTTCCAAGGACAGAGGATTTACAAAACTTGCAAGGCTCAAATACGCTCTTCATAGCTACATCCATACATTTTTCATCAAGTATTTGGGGAAAAATGAAAAGGGCAGAAAATCCTGACTTTAAAAGTGGAAAGAACGAGAAAGCCTAAGTTTTTGAATGAATAGACGATGGGAGACCCAAATTTTAGACCTCTTCGGAGAAAAAGAGAAACAAGGACACAAATTTAGATCGATACATGATCTTCAGCCCAAGGAAATATTAATTATGGAAACAAAGGAAAATATAGACTTCCAAGGCACAACACGAGGGGAAAAAATGTGAGAAAGGGCATAAATCTATAGATTTTCAAAGGAAAAATGGAGCAAGACTATTTTGATCACCAACATCGGCTCTGACTCAGGGATGGGAATTCCCTATGAGTGCCACAAGAAAAATAGTAGAACAAGTGCCAAAATATCCATTGGGAAACAGAGTCATCTCGTAGAGCAGAGAAATAGAGCCATCTCCCAAAAAAGAAATAGAAACCATAAACCAACAAAACAGGTCACCAAGGACTAGAATGAGCAAAATCACAAAAAAAAAGGGAACAAAAAAGTAGTTATGCATTGTACAAAATATTTTTACCTTTATTCTAGGGAATCAATCTAATAAATGCTTCAAATGCCTACCATTAATAGGTAATTGAAGACAATCACCATCCAAACCCTTCAAGAAGAAGGTGTGTTCACCAATTATAATATCAATGGAGTAAGGGCCCATCCATAATGAGTCAAATTTTCCATGCTTTCCCTTATCTTCATGTCTTCTATCCCATAACAGCACAAGATCTCCAATATTGAATGCTCTGGGAGTGATCTTCTTGTCAAATAAATTCTTTAGATTTTCTCTAAAATTTACATGCCTCTGGTGGGATGCCCTCCTCTCTTCATCAAGATCAACAATATGATTAATGTGGGCATCATAAGGACTTACATCTTCATCCCCCAGTTATTGAATGAACTGATATGAAGATAGTTGCATATGAAGGGGTAGCAGGGCTTGAGTTCCATATACCAACTCAAATGGACTCTTTCTAGTAGCTCTCTTGACAGTGATTATATAAGCCTAAATAGAAAACTTCAACTGTTCACCCCATTTCCTTTTATTCAACTCCAAGGTTCTTCTGATAATATTCAACAAGTTTTTATTACTAGACTTAGATTGTCCATTTCCTTGGGGGTTGTAATTAGAGGCATATATCAAGTAGATACCATACTCTTTGCACATTTCTACTAGAGGTTTAGCTCTAAAACTCATGGCATTGTTAGCTACAATCTTGACTGGCACCCCAAACCTGCAGATAATATGGTTCAAATGAAATTCCATGACAATTTGGTTTTTTTCCTTCTTGGTGGGGATTGTCTCAACCCATTTAGTAAAGTAATCAGTGGCTACAAGAATCCACTTATGGAAAGCAATTGTAGGGTCTGAAATCTCACGAATGAAATCCATTCCCCATTGCTTGAATGGAGCTTCAATTGATATAGGCTACAAAGGAAGAGAACCTAAAGATTTTAGTATTCTAGAGAAGCATTGAAAACTCTCACATCTTCTAACCAACAAGGTTGTATCCTTGAAGATATTTTTCCACCAATAACTATCCCTCAGGATATTTTTTGTTGTGACTCTTGCAACAAAATTCCCCCCACAAACTCCTCCATGGAGATCAAAAATTATCTTGGGGGCTTCTTCTTCAGTAATGAACCTTAAAAGCACTCCTTCTAGGTTCCTCTAGGCTAACCCATAATCAGTAATGACATATTTCTAGGAAGCCAACTTAAGGGCTTTTTTCTGGTTCTTACTTAAATACTCAAGGCAGTTCAGATGTCTGAGATAAAAAATTACATCTTTGTACCACTCATAACTCATCAATTTTTCAAAAACACCTTCTCTTTCTTATTCTACCTCATTTACCTCGATAGTTTGCAAGTTTCTCTCAGCCATAAGCTTACCTAAGTCCAAACCTCTCACCAACTTTTTGGTTTGGATATCCATATCATATTCTTGCAACTTGTTCACCCTGCACCTTTTTCTTGAGACTTCCATCTGTGAATAAATGTCTTTCACCATGGTTTGGGGAACATAAGCAACAATCTTATAACTCAAAATGTAAGGCCTGAAAACCTTTGCTTCTTTTACCAAGGAAAATTCTTGTTTCTCCATAATAGTGTACGTCAGCTCAGCCCCTTGCAAGGCCTTACTCAAAAAGGAAATTTGTCTCTTATCCCCCTCATCATCCTTCTACAGTAGAACAAAAGCAAGAATGTTCTATGATGCAAAGGAAAATAGTTGGAAAGGCTTCTTATAGTCTGAAGCTTCAAAAATAGGTGTATGCTTTAGTGCCTCTTTAATCCCATTGAAAGCTTGGATGACAACCTCCTCCCACTTGATGACCTAATCCTTCTTTAAGATGGAAGTGATTGGAATGGTCAACTCAACAAAGTTTGATATTAATCTCCTGATGAAATTTATCTTCCCAAGGAAGGACTAAATTCCTTTCTTGGTTCTTGGAATTTGGACCTTACCGATGGCCTCTACCCTTTCTAGATCAATCATCACCCCTTCTTGTGACATAATGTGACCAAGAAACTTTGCCTTTTTCACTCCAAAATGGTAGTTCTTTGGATTGAGTGAGATGCCATATTCTCTACACCTTATCAACATCTTGTTCAAGTATAGTAGGTGATCACTTCTCTTCCTAGAAAATACAGTCACATCCTCTTGATAAACAACAATAAACTCATTGATGTAACCAGCAAAAGCAACATCCATTGCTCTTTGAAAGCTAGCTCTAGCTTTCATCAAACCAAAAGGCATCCTAACATACACATACGTTCCCCAAGGAGTAGTAAAGGTTATCTTGATCATTTTGTATTCTTTCACCAAAACTTAGTTATAACCAGATAAACCATCTAGGGTGGAGATCAATTTAGAACTAGTCACTAACTACAACATATTTTCCATATTTGGTTAAGGATGATTATCCTTTGTTGATGTTCGGTTTAGATTCCTAAAATCTACACACAACCTGATCTCACCATTCTTCTTTCTCACTGGTATTATCTTTGCAACCCAAGAAGAATACCTTGTGGGCTGAATAATCGCTCCATCTCTAATCTTCTTCAGTTCTTATTGAATTTTGAGAGATAGAAGTGGATTTATTGGCCTCTTTTTCTCCCTGAATGGATTTACATTATACTCGAAGGTAATCTCATGTTGAAATAGGCACTCTCTATATTCTTTTAATTCAGAATAAGTCCAAGCAATGCAATCTTGATATTTCTTCAACAATTGGATGTATGACTGCTTCTCCTCTTTGCTGAGATTGTTTCCTAACAAAAATTTTCTTGGCTTCTCCTTCATACGAAGATTACACTCCTCGACATCCGTCGAGGCTATCATATGTCTATTAATAATGCAATTAGCATTATCAAAATTTCATTCAAGAGCAACCAGCCCTTTAGGAATGGTGTTAATCTTTGGCTAGATAATGCCCTTGTCAAACAAGGTTTCCTTCACCTCTGTCACACATACCATTGGCTCCCAATCAATACTTTGATCAATAAGCTCTCCCTTGTTCTGCAGAAATATTCTGATCTAAGCATCATCATCAAAAACCTGCTAGTATTTAATGTTTTTAGGGATAGAGGGTCTTATTAATACCTCAACATCATATTCACAATATGGGGACATTTCACAATTGTCAAAATGAGACCCCAACACTACAAGATTTTCTTCTAAGTCATTGATCTTCCTATGATGATGCATAATATTGAATAAATCAAACATCTCAATGAAATCCCAAACTCGATGTTTGTATTGTTTCATTCATTGATTTTTTGTGGCATACAATTTTCTCAATTGTTTTACAATTAATTTTGTGTCTCCCTTTACAATGATGTCCTTGACACCATATTTCAAAGCAATTATTCAACTCAAAAATAGTTCCCGCATCCCATTTCACAACCTAACCTCATTACCTAAACCTTACACAATTATTTATTAATTACCTCATAATTGATAAATCCACATCGCCTTACCCGCCACCTCACTTGGCCACCTCACCATGACCTAGCCCTAACCCTAAACTAACCTAATTAGGACCCATGACTTGGTCTAGACTCACATCCATAACTAATGCCTCCTTACTCGCACCCAAAGCCGACCTTCTAGCCACTTGACCAAGCCCGCAACTGATCCCTCGGGAGAAAAACAGGGAAGGTGGGCTATTTTACTAAAAATAGCCTACTTTTTCCTAACCGATGCCGGTTCCTACTCGACCGCCGTCGGTTACGCAACCGCCATCGGTTCCCTGTAAATGGGCTCCCCAAACCAAAACAACGGATCGGAATTTCATTTTGGAGATCAGTCGAAGGATTTCTGGATCAACAGAGAGCATTGCGAGCGAGGAACAGAGTCCAGATCTTCACTTGACCAAGCAGAGACGAGTGAAAATACTAGACGTGTTTACAGCAAAGGAGATCAACTTGCACCTTCGTAAAAACCAGTAAGTTACATCTTGCATGTCCTCCATTATAACATTTCTTATGCTTTTGGAATTACAGTCCTCCCAAATCCGTTTCTGAATCCATTATCCAACGTACCATTGCCTCTAACTATCATTCTTTTGCTTCTAACCATCCCATTTCCTAATACTATCCAAAAACCAGCCATTACAAACACCACAACCAGCCCAGAAGATCCTAGAACCCACCGGTATCGGTTATCAGTAACCGGCATCGGTTATAGGTAACCGGCATCGGTTCCTTTGATCAAAAACCAGGAAAAACAGCCTTTCCCCTACCCAGTTCAGCCAAGCAATTTAATTGATATTTTACAGTCTTTTGTGTTAATTCACGTTAGCAGGGAAACTGACCACCTTCGAAAGGAAGTTTTACATTTCCTGGGCCCAAGGCAGTTTCCTCATTTATTGTTTAATCAAATCTTGTGGTCTTGTGTTCTTATTTGCAGGTAGTCCTTCCCAGACAAAAAGGAGTTCTCCGCAGTCAACCTGATCTTTCTCTACGGTACGCGCACATCATCTCGACATTCTACAGGTATTCCTCCTAACCCTAACCTTATCTGTTTCTAAAAGGAACGAAGCATTTCCGAGTGAAACATTTTGGCACGCCCGGTGGGACCCATTTTGGGTTTATCTTTATTTCTTGCTTGCTTTCATATAGGGAGCATACTTGCTGTTTTCTTCTTCTAGAGATATTCACAAGGTATTTTATTATTCTGGTAAAAGAACTTGCTTTGTTTTTGCATCTTGCATTAGTAAAAGTCATCTCTTTTGCTTCATCGAATATCACTTTCGATTTGGGTTTTAAAACACATGCATTGCATTCCTGCCTGTTGTTTTTCAATTCTAGTGAACATAGATTAAGTAACAGGTCGTACACGTGGGGGTGATATCCACGGTATTGACAGGAAATTAATCTTACATTCACTGCACAACACATACCGAATCACTTCACAATTAACACAACAGCTCAAACATCCCCCCTTTTTCCGCGGTATTCCTCCGCCCGATTGAGGTAACCTTATAAGCCAAAACAACTTGACATTTCCCCTAAGTCTCTTGTTTAGGATTCTGACATCATTCTACGTCTAAAGGCATAAGCCCACAATAATTAAAATTAACCCTAAGGTTAATCTCTGGATTTGCGTGTGCATCTTGCTTGTTTGCTGTTCTGTTTTCTCTGTCATACTCTGTCTTTTGTGATCAATAAGTTGATAAATATACTCAACGTTGCTAAAAATCAAATTAGCAGCCCTTTGTATCTTCTTATCCTAGATTTTTGACACCGGCATCGGTTAAGGGACCGACGTCGTTTCCCCTGTGACCGACAGCGGTTAGTAAACCGATATCGGTTACTGTCTCCATCAGCCCCTGACAAACCAGCAACTTGCCAAATTCATCATTCTGGGGTTGTTTTTGTTCTTGATAGATTGAAACTTTACCGTGAACTGCTGTCCATGGTTGTTATCACTCGAAAACAAGCCGCCGCCATGGTTTCACACGCTTGCTCTGTTTCTTTGCCTGAATCACCCCCTTCACCTTCTATGGGGAATCCTACTGATACCAGTGAGGTTCCAAAAATTCCTGTGGGAGATAAGGACTTTGCCAAGTTTCTGGATGCTAATTCCAGCGCTGTACAATACTATTTGTCTCATACCCCTGACCGTACACCTGATGGTCAGCTCCTTGTAGGTATGCCTATCAGTATAGCTGCTCATTTAGCTCCCACTCCTCCTGATAATACCGCCTTGCTTCCTGCATCTCTAGCCCCGTCTCCCAATCCGACAGCTGCAGAGGTTCATACGACCCCGATTAGCTTTCCTTTTGTTAATCTTGGACCCCACGTTTCGTTACCACCAACTGCCCCTACCTCATCTCTTTTGCAGACTGCTCCATTCATGACTTGCTCTCTGCCACCTATCCACACGAGCTTTCCTTCTCAAGCTCCGCCTACCTTTTCATTCCCATACACGTATCCAGTAACCTCAACACCTTATATGGGACATCCCTATTCTGGTGCACCATCATCTCATCCAACCACTGATTTCATCAAACAAATGATGGACAAAATGCAAAATTTGGAGGCTTCGGTTTCGGGAAGTCGTAGCGCCTTGACATACGAACAAGTTTGTCGGGAGCCCATTCACCCTTCTGTCCCCCTTCATTCATATCCTCCTCAATGGGAGTTGCCGAAATTTACTCGTTTTAATAGTAAAGAGGATCCTCAACAACACTTGCGATCATTTAGACATGCTTGTTATTTGATTGCCCATAATGACGCCTTGTTACTCCGCACCTTCCCTATGTCCTTATCAGGACCCGCCCTGGAGTGGTACAGTGCTTTAACCCAGCACTCGATCTTCTCTTTTAACCAACTAGCCCAATCTTTCTTGGATCATTTCTCCATTAACATTGCTAAGAAAGTATCTATCACCGACCTTTATGCCATCCGACAATTTGAGGACGAATCTATCGCAGATTTCGTTGGACGATGGCGGGGCCTTATCAACCAACTTACGTATGCCTTGCCTCAAACCGAACTTATCGAACTCTTTACGCGGGCCTGCGCTAAGCACATCTCCCCTACCCTCCAAATCCAAACTTTCCGTACATTCGACGAGGCCTTTACTATGGCTCGAAAATTAGAAATTCGAGCCTTAGAGGAAGAGAAATTGCGGTTGCGCAACAAGAACTCCACTTTCCGAACTCCTGATTCTACCAATAAACCAAATACCACCACTCCTCACGCGTCCACCTCTTCTAAATCAAAAGGAGCTGTCCACGCGGTGATGGTCAAATCCCAACCACCGTCCAATACTCCACCAAAAACCACCTATAAATACAAAGCCGAACCCATCAACTACACTCCCTTGGGAGAAACCTATGGTGTCATCTTGGAAAAATTGCTCAAAGCAGGAGCCATTACCTTACCTCCTGTTAAACCTCATTCTGGGTTTGATTCCACTCGCGCCATACCTTCCTGGTACAAAGAAAATGACTTTTGTAACTTCCACCGCGTGAAGGGACACAGTCATGAAAACTGCAAGATGTTGAAAAACATAGTGCAGGAAATGGTTGATGCGGGGGATATAGCCCTCGATAATCCTAACGCCCCTGCTAACCGAAATTTGAAAATTTTCAACAAGCCATTCCCGAATCACTCGTCCAACAGTAACGTCAACCAGGATATCTTAGCCGAGGAGAGTGTTCATGAGATCCATGCAGTATTCGATACCCAGCCAAAAGCCTCTATCGAGAAAATTTTGAATCAAGCCTCTTCACTAACACAGGAGCCCGAACCTCCTTTACCACCATCAAGCCAAAGTGAAATCATTCCTTTACCCATAGAAGAGTTAACTGCCCAGGCTTCCCTTCCCATCAATGAGTCTTCTTACACCACATCCCTACAAGATTATAAGCGGATGTTGTCTAATTTATCTATTTCCCAGACGTCTCCTTCTACCACTCTTGCTACACAAGAGGAAGGCCCGCCACTCCTTTTGACATCCTTAGATGAGAAATCTCTTACACTAACATCACCACATTCTTTAAACGTGACAGATCTCCTCGAACACGCCCTCCTACCTATTAGTCCCTCATCGCCTAAATCTTTTCAACGACCGGTTGACCTCTTAACATCTATTGATACAGTGCCTCATCTACCTCCTGTGTCACACCCGCAGTGGACTGGAATTACAACCCACCTTTCTTCCGTACCAAAATTACAAATCACACCTGGAGACTGTCATTCCACAGAAGATAGACAGGCCCTATGGGAACGTTTGAGTACCCCTTTTTCTACTCAAATGCAAATGACTGATCCTGATGTCTCCACCATCTACCCGAAGTGCTTACAGAAGCTTAAAATGCCCCTGTTCTCGCCTTCACCCCCCTCACCTCTACCAAATGCCCCGTCCACTTCTATCAACTTAACCAGATCTTCCCCTACGCTTGGGACCTCACCAATGCCCAGTCTAACACACCCGCCTAAGCGACTCGATCTATCCAAAAATAAATCCGTTCCGCCACCTAGGAGACGAACGCAATCCGGGCCTCTATCACAATTAAAACCCTCATCGTCACACCCACCTTCCATATTGGGACCTCATCCCTCCACATTACACCAATATATCATACCTCCTTTGTTTTCTGCAAAACGACCTACGCCTTCTACACCTATACAGAGATCAAAGGGTATCACAACATCGTTACCCCGCGTATCCGGTCCACCTATCAACCCTAAACCAATCCCATCATCAAAGGATTTATTTTCTGTCACTCCCCTTTCTCCGTGGTTGTTTCCCGCTACCACGCCATCTGTAGCCTCATCATCTAACCAGCTGAACGTAACTTCTGTGTCCAAGAAACCACGTTTAGTGAAAAACATGTGTCAGCACCCCTCGGCTAAACCACCACCTGTACGAACCAACCACGCCCAAACATTACCAAAACCCGCACAACCAATACCCTCATCCGATTTTGACCCCCTCAAAGGATCTTACGCCAAAATCCTTGCTATGTTGGTGGAGAATGCGACCATTTCCCTACCTCCACTTAGACCTTATGACCCGTCTAAACCCCGACCTATGGGTTACGATGAGTCTAAAATCTGCGCTTATCACCGCACACCAGGACATGATGTGGAGGGATGCAAAGCTCTAAAAACCATCCTTCGTCAGTCACCTCTCCCGGATAGAAAGATTAAGAAAGACAACTTACGAAGGGAGAGACCTCTAGCGTCAATTCCCTCTACTATATCATCTATCCCCGCCTCACCAAGATCTATCATTATTACAACCCCACCTCTTGAAGACCATGAATTATCCCAACCATCTTCCTCATCTCAGATCTACGAGATTAATATGATTAGTGTCGCTACTCGAGGACAGAAAAACAATGGGAAAGCGAAAGAAAACACACCTGCGGCATCTCTTTCTCCTTCAACCATCCCGATTACACCACCACCTAAAGTGGTTATTCGCGGACCCGCCTATCCCGTCTCTAATGGAGTTGCCCACCGAACCATGATCAAACAGCTTCATCAATCGCCCGTAAAAATGACACTATATGATCTCATTCAGACTTCTGAATCTCATCGACAAGCTCTCGTTGAGATCCTTCAAGGGATAGAGGTTTTACCCAACGAAACCCTGCCCGTGGCCTCCATTCTAACACCCAATCACGTTTCCTCTCTCACCAAACAATCCATCTCCCCCACCACTTCTGTCTCAAAACAACAAGCCGCTGCAGTTAGTTTCTCGGAAGATGAAATTATCGACTTTGGTGCAGAAGACCCTGACCCTGCCCTTTTCATTTCCGCTTACGTCCGAGACATTCGAGTACGTCGGGTTATGATTGACGGGGGCGCTAGCCTAAACATCATCTCTTCAAAAGCCTTCCAACAAATGAACATCCCTTCTAGTTGCATGTGTGCCAACCCCATCATGTTGCGATCATTCAATGACGCTATTACTTCTACCTTAGGCACCGTGATCCTCAACATTCGCGTAGGCCCACGTACTTTACCCGAACTCTTCTATGTCCTTGAAGGAGAGTTCCAATATAATATATTGCTGGGTCGTCCTTGGATCCGAGCCATGGGATGCGTTCCCTCAACATTACATCGATGCATAAAATTTGAGTACGAGGGGAAGTCCTACACTGTAAAAGCTGATCCTCCCCCCTTCAAAACTTGCAATATGTTATACCGCCCAAACGATGTGCTTATACCAATTAAGACACCCATACATTCAACCCAACCATCCTCTTCAAATGTACCTCAACCATCCACCTCAACTGCACCTACGCCTTCAACTGATGAAACCACCGTCGCACAAACCACTTCTCTTCCCGCAGCTAACATCCCAACCTCCGACCCCTTAGTAGATGTTTTTCATCGCCTCACGCTGGGGGAGTACCGCCTATATAACGTTAGTTCTTTCCCTACCCCGCAGGAGTACGGACAATTACATGCGCATCCCACCTACGACCGTCGCGTGGGGGAGGTAATCTCTTACGGACCACCCCATTGCCGCACTAACCTAACGTATGGGGGTGTTGACGCATCCTCCATTACCCCTGAACCTCCTCTTGGTGTGGTTCCCTTCCAATCCGATTTTCAATACTTGACAAATCGTCGTTTCGCCCTCACCTTCTTGACTCGCTGTGCGTGGAAAGGCTTTGGTTTTGGCCTTTACGAACAAGGCCGACATACACTCATTCCCGTGACCACACGCAAACATAATGATCGAAGTGGTCTCGGTTTTTCCGAAACACCTACACAGGAGACACCTCCTGTCAGCTGTATCCTGGAAGAGGAAGACGTTGCCCCTACCGAACCATCATCACCCACTTTGCCATCATCACCCACAGAATCGATGGACCCTGAATCTATCCCTCCTAACTTTTTTTTTTTTCATAAATGCTATCTTCATAGGTCCTCTCACTTATCAACGCGATAATGAGGACCCATCTTCTCTTCCCCTTCTGTATCCAGACATGATCGAAGAGGATTCGCCTTTGATTAATGTTGTTGAATGCCAGGATGACGACTCCATCCTCACTTACCTGGGCGCGGATGATTCTTATATTCAACGCGCCTTACCATCTGAAACCCAAACTATGCTGAACGAATCTACTATAGAAATCAACATCCACACGGAGGAAGATCCTCACATAGTGAAGATTGGACAATCCCTTAACACATCAGAACAAGCCGCCTTTTCTACCTTTCTCCGTGCTCGCAACCAAGCTTTCGCATGGTCTTACGCTGACATGCCAGGAATTGATCCTACCATTGCCGTCCATAACATCACCCTAAACCCCGATTCCAAACCAGTCAAACAGAAATTGAGAAAAATGCATCCACGCATTGCTCTCTTGGTCAAAGAGGAGCTCCAACGACTCCTTTCTGTTTCCTTCATCTTGCCTATTGACTATCCTCAATGGATTTCTAACATCGTACCTGTCACTAAAGCGACAGGGGGACTTCGGATATGCACAGATTTCCGGGATCTTAACCTTGCTTGCCCCAAGGATGACTTCCCCCTCCCAAGTATTGATCAACTTGTTGATCTCACTGCGGGCCATGAAATGCTTTCTCTCATGGATGGCTTTTCAGGATACAACCAAATTTTGGTTGCCCCTGCCGATCAACACAAAACTGCCTTCATAACTCCTTGGGGAACCTTCTGTTATCGTGTCATGCCATTTGGCCTTAAGAATGCTGGTGCTACCTATCAGCGGGCTATGACCTACATTTTTCATGACATTATGCACACTATCCTTGAAGACTATGTCGACGATCTTCTCGGCAAGTCTAAACATCGTAGTGAACATCTCGATGTTTTAACCATTATTTTTGATCGCCTGTTACAATATTCTGTCCGCCTTCAACCGAAGAAATGTGTCTTTGGTGTTCTTTCGGGAAAACTTCTTGGCTTTATCGTCTCTTTGCGTGGCATTGAGGTCGATCCATCTAAAGTAAAAGCTATCCTAGAAATGCCCCCACCCAAAAACCTCAAACAATTGCGTAGTTTGCAGGGTAAACTTCAATCCATCCGGCGTTTCATCTCCCAACTCTCGGATCGATGTCACCCTTTTCATCACCTTCTAAAAAAGGACGTTGCCTTTCAATGGAGTGAGGAGTGTCACCAAGCCTTCGAAGCTCTCAAAACGTATCTCTTGCAGCCACCCGTGCTTATCCCACCCCAGGACGACCGCCCTTTCTACCTTTATCTTTCCGCCACTGACCATGCTATAGGAGCTATGCTCGCACATCGAGACTCGGCACGCCGAGAGCAGGCCGTTTATTATATAAGTCGTACCCTCGTGGATTACGAGACTAGGTATACACATGTAGAAAAATTGTGCCTGGCCCTATCATTCGTCGCCACCAAACTCCGACATTACCTCCTGAATCACAAAACTTTCGTCATCACCAACACAGACCCCATTCATTATATGTACGCCAAACCACACCTAAACCAACGCATCGCTCGATGGCTCATGCTCCTCGCCGACCTTGACCTTGAGTTTATACAACAGAAATCAATCAAAGGACAAACTCTTGCAGACCAACTTGCGGAGGCCCCTCTACCTGGGGAACAATTTACCAATTTTACCTTCCCCGACGAACTCATCGCCACTCTTTCGCTCGGAGAAGAGTCGTATCAAATGACCCTCTTCTTCGATGGATCTAAGTGCCAGCGCGGCGGAGGAGCCGGCGTTGTTCTCATCCCTCTTGACGCTGAACCTATGCCTCTTTCATTCCGGCTTGATTTCCCCTGCACTAATAATACAGCGGAATACGAGGCCCTTGTTCTGGGTCTCCAAGTTGCGATACACTTAGGCATTAAATCTATCAATATCTTTGGTGACTCTCAATTGGTAGTCAATCAAGTTATGGGCATCTACCAATGTAAAAACGAGGAACTTCAGAAGTACAAACACCACGTGGAATCACTTCTAACCTTATTTACTCACTATTCTATCCAAACCATTCCCCGCTCCACTAACAAATTTGCAGATACTATGGCTTGCTTAGCCTCGCAGATTCCCGCCGCACCAACTGACTCTGAATTATTCGTTGTGGTCCAGCAACTTTTTGCACCATCCTATTCAACCCCGGTAGTTTGCATGATAAATACTGTGTCTACTAATTCGCAGGATACTTGGTACCACCAATTTCACGACTACCTTACAATCTCGGTTCTCCCACCTGACCTTACTAGTAACGGAAAACGTGCTTTTCTTAAAAGTGTTTCACGTTATGTTGTCATGGGAGGACTCCTCTATAAACGTGGCTTTGATGGCATCCTCCTTCGCTGTCTGACCAACGCTGAGGCCACTCATACCATCCAACAAGTACACGATGGGATTTGTGGTGGACATTTTAGTGGCCTTGCCGTGGCTAAACGAATCCTTCGCCTAGGTTATTATTGGCCTACTCTCAATAACGACTGCTACGAATATGTTAAGCGCTGTGTCATGTGTCAACAACATGCCAATCTTCAACATACTCCTAGCCACCCGCTACAAGTCGCTCGTGATCTTTGGCCTTTCTCACAATGGGGTTTAGACCTTATTGGTGAGATTCACCCGACCTCTTCACAACGTCACCGTTGGATAATCACAGCGACCGAATATTACACAAAATGGGTGGAGGCCATCCCACTCATTTCAATCAAAAAAGAAAAAATTGTCGAATTCATTAACCATCACATTATCTGTCGTTTTGGTATTCCTCATCGCCTAATAACAGATAATGGTAAATCTTTCAAAAACAAGTTGTTACAAAACCTTTGTGACAACTTTGGTATCAAACTTAGTTTCTCATCGCCTTACTATCCGCAGGCCAATGGTCAGGCTGAATCTTCTAATAAAACTCTAACCAAAATCCTCATGAAAGTTGTCAATGAATCTGGAAGAAATTGGCACGATCACATCCCCTTTGCCCTTTGGGCTTATCGTACTAGCATTCGTACCTCTACTAATGCCACACCTTTTTCTTTGGTATATGGTACCGAGGCTGTTTTGCCTCTCGAAATACAAATACCCTCCCTTAGAATATCTCTTCAGGATATTCTCACCAACGATGATTTCCGCCAAGAGCGGTTAGCCCAATTGGAGCTTCTTGACGAACGACGTCTTACAGCTCTCGATCACCTTCAAATCTATCAAAAACGCATCAAGCGTGCTTATGATAAGCGACTTCATGAGCGTACCTTTAAGGTTGGTGATCTTGTCCTCAAAGAGAATCAACATGTCACCAAACTAGAAAAGAGCAAACGTGGAAAATTTGCTCCCAATTGGATTGGGCCTTATATAATCACTCACACCTATGGATCAGGCACTTATCGTTTAGCTTCGCTTAATGGTAAACCTGAGCCTGAACCCCTTAATGCCTTACATCTTCGCCCATTCTACTGTTGAATCTAGTGTTATATCACTTCTTATCTACCTACTGCTCGTCCCTTGAGCTCATTTACCGCTACATACACTTTGTTTTCTATATCTCTAAATAAAATCGAAATCACTTCGCACCTCCCCTTGATAATGCCTTCCCCTTTTTTAGTCTAGTCCATGACTTCAAAGTATTAAAATAAGCCGTATTCTTATGGGATTTTCTTGAGTCAAACTTCCTACTAAACTAGATGCTTCACGCCAAAAGAACATCTAGTCATCTAAAATTAAATATAGACTGCTCCCTCGAAGGACAGCTATATGCCAAACTATTGCTGCTACTATAAATAGACTGCTCCCCTGAAGGACAGCTATGCACTAAAATCATCTCTGCTACTATAAATAGACTGCTCCCCCGAAGGACAGCTATACACAGTCAGCCTTTATCAGAAGCTTCTCGCATTGATCAGCTTCGTGAAGACCTCAAGAATAAAACAATCAATATCCCTTGTAGACTTCCCGCATCGATCAGTCTACATTCAATAAAATAAAAGCCTCATTCAAAAGAACTTTTTGGGTCATGGACTTGTCTATTTAGGGTAGGTTCTCTTTCGTTGTAACAAGTTCTTTGTACCTCAGCTATATCATCCACATCACCTCACCATTTGTTTCAACTCAAGGGACGTAACGTACACCTGATATATTGTGATCATACAACTCTTTTCAACTATGGACTTCTCGTCTATGCACGGCACTTAGGGCTTCAGGCTCGTTCTACGTTGTGTGGTTTGTTTAGCTCTTTTCACCTACGGAGCACTCTTTCCGCTTTGCCTCGCATCTAGAATTGTGTGTTGATCTTAATCAGGACACTATTCCCTACTACTTGGGTATGCTAACCTTTGCTTTACCTATACCTACACCAACAACATTATCCTACCAGCACCAACAACATTACCCTACCAACATCAAATTTTTTTACCAAACGACAAATTGCCTAAACCATACCAAATTGCCTAAATTCACCCCTCCCTGATCCTAAGGGAGAACTACATCGGTCTGAGGCCCTTCCTTGCTTTGTGCAATGGGCTATGTAGGCAGCACTTCGGAGACATGGGGTCTCCCAAGGTTAGCTCGACCATCCCCTACCATAACCTATCATGTGTGGTAAATATAAATATTTTGGTGTATTTCTATTTAATCACATTCCTCTTTGATCCTTTTTCAAAACACCGAAAGTCAAAACGACAACATTCTTATTATTATAACGCAAATCAACATACATATCTCGTTTTATTTAGATGTTAAACAAATACATCTTCTATATCATCGACACGCAGGTCGGTACTCTTATTTATCCTCATACCTTGCTAACATTTATTTAGACCCTCACGCCTCATCCCGACCTAGGTGATGATCGTGATCGTCGACCCCTCTCGCCAGGCCTCTCTGTCCTCAAAGGTACCGCGGCTATTGGTACCGCCCACTGATCTGCCAATCTCTCCTGTAACATATGAATACGCCCTCTCGCATGGAGAACTCCAGCCTCTAGTCTCGCCGCCCGTGACTCCGCAACCACTAACAATCCTCTTGTCTCATTCACCTGCGTTTGGAGCTGCTGAACCAAACGCTGCAGACGATCCCTCTCTGCTGTAATCACCGCTATGTCAGGGCGCTCACGTACACCTCGCAGTTCTGCTACCCACCATAATCTATAGGCCTCTGTCATTCCTGCATCCATTACACTGCGATCGGCAGCTATCTCCTCGGGCCCTTCTGGAGGTGTTGGCCGGGGTGGTGAGAATGCTGCCTCGGCATCGATCCTCATATATGGTCTATAAGCCTGTGGTATGTCCTGCACAAATCCAAATTGTCGCCGCACGCGATCTATAGGAATCCTCTCATATTCACCTGGCCTGTGCCCCGCGATCCACCTCAATCGCTCTACACCTCTCAACTCCTCAGCTATGTTCTCGGTTACCATATAGTTCCCGTAGGGCCTCCAACAGATATCCGCAACCGTCAACCTCTCCCATACCTACCTGTAATACTCAATGTCACCCGGCACGGCCTGAGATCTTGCCTCTTGTTCTGTCTGGACCCATCGTCGGAATCCCAACCTCTGTACTCCGGTCTCTCCTGCCTGGATGGATCGGCCTATTGGTCGCACAAAAACAATGTGCTCATAGGCCCAACAGTGTAATAAGTATGAGCAATCCAACGTTGTCCTGTGATTTCACCTACAAGCCCATAAACCCCTGTATAGCTCCGCCAAATATGCAGGTGCCCATGCAAAAGTCACATTCCTTTCTATCATCTCCCAAATAACACCCATCAATGCCTTTGGAAATCTTCCCCCTTCTGCCCTCGGTAACGCATAATACCCTACCGCTATCATTAAAATCACTGCTAACCTTGTCTCCTCAGGGTGTGCTGCATACATTACCCCATATGTGAATGACAAACCTCGCTGTGTTAAGTCCCGTGCATATGGACCAAACACTTCTGTTATCACTGCCCGCCCCACGCTAGGTAGTGCCTGATATACTGGTTCTCCTGTAATAGGGAGTCTCAATATACGAAACACATCTTCCAAAGTTACTGTCATTTCACCTGTTGGCAGATAGAAGGTATTTGTCTCAAGATTCCATCTCTCAATCAGCGCCTGTAACATACCATGGTTACGTACGATTCGGGAATAATAACGGATTCCACTTATCCCCAAACGATTTATCAATGTCCATTCCGCTGGTGTTACATCCGCTCGGATTCGCGACAACAGCGCTGGCACACTATCATTCATCCTCAACCCTGCCTCTGCCTGCATACACCAAAACAACAAACAACCATTCAATCCATTAGGGTCTTTTTCAAACATTCTGGAAATTTCTCCAGTAACCGGTACCGGTTATAGATAACCGATATCGGTTGAATAACTGATACCGGTTCTCTCTAACCGCTACCGGTCACTGTCAATTTTATACACCTTCCCTAACAACAACCACCTACGACAATAATTTGCTCATTTATTCGTTTTTATACATACAAACATACCTGGAACCCCTGATTGCCTACCCTGTAACACTTACCTCACCTGCAACCCTTGTTATCATGTTTTCTTTCTCATATCTACCCACCTACTCTCCCCCATCTTATTCACGAAACATGCAGTAGTCAAATCACAAACAAAACAATACCTCTTGGGTTGCAGCAGCTTGAGGTGGCCCTTGTCTTCCCTCATATCCTTGCTTGCTGGATGCTTCTCCTCGTTCTGCCATGATCACCACCCTTTTCAACTTTGTCTTTCTACCTTCTGAACCTCAGATCACATTTACTTTCCTTGTCTCTTTTCTCCTTCTCACCCAAATCTCTCATGCAAATACCTGTCTCAGTCATCAAAAAGCGTCGCGTTCGCGTATTTAACCTCTTGCATGGCTCTAAAATTAAAACTTAAGTTGCCACCCTAGCTTTTTTATTTTTAGAAAAGCTCATACCTAAATAACCGGTATCAGTTACTTAACCGATATCGGTCTATTAGATACCGATATCGGTTGCTTAACCGCTATCGGTTACACACCTATCTTTTCTCAACAGCGTTCTTTTCTTCATTTCTCACCTAAATTTTTGTCGCGCCCGCCTCTTTTCCTGCATAAACCACACAATTTACCACATTTTGTTCATCCACCACATATAACATTACATTTTCATTAAATATCATTTATTTTACACAAATACACAAACCATCAACTACGGATATCAAGAAACTATCAATCTATACATCATTTGGATCTAACTCATCAGTTACATATATCACAATGTCACAAAACCACCAATTCATCACATAACCTGACATTCATATATACGTACAAACAAACAAAAACATCAGCATCATCCATCTATCAACATGTCAATTAAACTCATCACACATTCTATCTATTACCATCCATTAACCACATATTTCAACACATTTTGAACACTGCATGTGGATCAAAACATCGTCTCTATATATATACAAATTTTCAAAAATACAATGTGCCCTACATCGGGGCCTCTGTGATCTCATACAATACCAAAGCCGGCACGCAGGCCGCAATACCTACCAAAAATCTCGACTCGGCTCGCAGGCCGTCTCTCATATCAAAAATATACTCGGCTCGCAGGCCGGTATCAAATATACAACCCGTACTCGGCTCGCAGGCCGGTATATAATAAATACATGAATCAAAACAATGAATAAGTGTAGGCACGCAGGCCTCTATCAATACAACCAGTTCGCAGACCGGTGCCCATGTCCCTATACAAAACCATGTCGGGGATCTATCAGCTCTCCCCACCGCCCTCGGCACCTCTCCCCGCTGGTCCCTGTGGTGCCTCTCACCTCCTGCCTGTCACGGACACGCCAGCTGTGGCTGCTCCTCCCTGAGATCTCTGGCTGTGCGAGGTCTCTGCTCTATGAGTTGCATATGCCTGATACTCGACTCCGGTACTATCAAGAATATCCTGATAATATCGGGCCTCTGCTCTCACCTCCATATAGCGATCTCGCGCCACTGAAGGAACTGGGGCTGGTCCCCTGGCACCTAACACCAATACCCCCTGAGCCTGTACCTGCACCTGTGGCCGTGGTGGTATCTGGGGCTGTGGCTGTGCTGCTGCTGGTACGACTGCCTGTACCTGTACCTGCACCTGTGGCTATGTTGCTGGTGGTGGTGCTGCTTGTGCCTGTACCTGAGCCTGGGCTAGCTGCCCCTGTAAGACCCCTATCTGTGCCTGAGCAGCAGCCAACTGTCCCTGTAATAGCTACACCTGCCCCCGGAGCTGATCTTTCTCTGCCGTAACTGCAGCCAAGTCTAGCTGCGCAGGAGGTACTATCCTCGCTGCTCTCTGCCTAGCCCACCATACCCTGTATGCTCCCGTGCACCCGGCATCATCCACACCCTCACCTGCTGGTCTCTCCGCTACCCAGTCTGGATCCCAAGGCTGTGGCGCTGGCAGTGGGGCCTCTACATCATCCCTCCTGTACTGAGGGAAGGGAGGTGGCTCATCCTATCGCAGCCCCATCTGCCTGCGTACCCTCTCTAGGGGTATCCGCTCGTACTCTCCCGGCCTCCATCCTGCTATCCAGAATGTATACTGGATCAGGCGCAGCTGTACGCGGGCTCCTCTGCCAGGCTGGTGACCTCTGTAGGGTCTCCATACAATGTCTACTGCTGTAAGGCCCTCTAGCAAGTGTCTATAATAGACCACATCCCGACCTGCAACAACTGCTCGTGGCTGGCCCACGACCCCCAACCACCTCTGAAAGCCATATCGGTATACGACCTGTGGCCCTGGCTGCTGGGGTAGCCCTACTGGCCTGATGCATACGATGTGCTCGTATGCCCAACAGTGCAACAAAAATGTAGAACAAATACCAAATCACCTCCTCCGGCGATAGCCCCATAACTCCCTGTATAATTGCACCAGATACACTGGTGCCCATGTAAAACAGGTGTGCTCCTCCACCATCTCCAGCAACACCCCCATCAATGCCCGTGGGAAGCGGCCTCCCTCTGAATCCAGGAGGGCGAAGCAGGTGATCCCTATCATCATCAACACGGCAAGCCGTGTCTCATGTCTGTGTGTGCGGTACATATCACCATATCCAATGCTCGCGCTATGATACGTAAGAAGCGCGGCTGCATCCCCAAAAACCTGCAGTATGCTATCCATGGCAGTCTCTGAATCTACCTGGAAAACGGCCTCTCCCTCGATTGTTAGCCGCAGGATGCGATACACATCCTCTAATGTGACGGTCATCTCCCCGGTCGGCAGATAGAACACATTGGCCGCCGGATCCCATCTCTCGATGAGGGCAACCATCAGACTGTGATCTCTCTCTATCGCTCTGTACCTCTGGACCCCACCGAGTCCCACCTCGCACATGATGGCCCAATGCGCCGCTGATACGTGTGGCCTCATCTGACTTAATAATGGAGGCATCCTATCACGCATCGTCAACTGCTGACGTGCCTGCAAAACCAACCCACATTCTTAGACCCACTCTTTATTATAACATCTACTTTACCATCTAAACCCCCTTTTGTAACACCCAAAATCTAACCCCACACCTCACCCTTCTCCACCCCAACCAACTCAACCCAACCCACCCACTCAACCACCCAACCCACAAAAACCTAGACCCTAAACCCTAAACCCTACACAACCAACTCAACCCACCCCAACCAACTCAACCCAACCCACCCAACTCAACCCAACCCACCCACTCAACCACCCAACCCACAAAAACCTAGCCCCTAAACCCCCAACTCACCCAACCCAACCCACACACTAAACCAACCCAACCCAACCCTACACAACCCACTCAACCACCCAACCCACAAAAACCTAGACCCTAAACCCTAAACCCTACACAACCAACTCAACCCACCCCAACCAACTCAACCCAACCCACCCACTCAACCACCCAACCCACAAAAACCTAGACCCTAAACCCTAAACCCTACACAACCAACTCAACCCACCCCAACCAACTCAACCCAACCCACCCAACTCAACCCACCCCAACCAACTCAACCCAACCCACCCAACTCAACCCAACCCACCCACTCAACCACCTAACCCACAAAAACCTAGCCCCTAAACCCCCAACCCACACCCTAAACCAACCCAACCCAACCCACACCCTAAACCAACCCAACCCAACCCACCCACTCAACCACCCAACCCACAACAATCCCCCACCCATCCCAACCCCACCGATACCGGCCGATGCGCGACCGACACCGGTTTCCCCCAAACACAACCTTACCATCTTTTTTCGACCGATGCCGGTCGCCTAGTGACCGACATCGGTCACTGTCTCCTGCCCGAGCCGAACCCCCGCACGGCCCCCAAAAACCATTTTTCACCTATTTTTACCCATCTACCCACCCAAACACCCCCAAATTTTACACACCTAGCCGCCTTACCCTATCTTACCTATCTACCCTCTCTCTTTTTCAAATTACGTCTATTTTACTCGTCATTTCCTAAAACAACTAAATTCCTACCCAAACCCCCAATCTCACTTAATACAACCAAATGCATAAAATTACGAGTTTAGAACCTACCGTTACGACGACACGTCGTCGTGGTGGGATGGGTGGTGGCGGTCCAGCTGGTCCAGCTCCTCCTGCCTGTGCCATGGCTCCAATCTTGATCTGCTGGGTCCCCGGCCAATCCCCTGCTGCCTCCTCAACTATTCGGGCCCACTATCAACTCTCTCCACTAATCAAATAGCTCCACCTCACTCAATACCCCTCCAAATCAACTCTCCACATCAGACAAGTCAATTTGGATTGCAAATAACAAAAGTGACAATGACAGGCCGTATTTTTCTTTTTATAGGTTTTTCGACCTTAACCGATGTCGGTTTCTTTTTTGCCCTAAGAAACTGGTATCGGTCCCTTAACCGATATCGGTCATGCGGAATCGACATCGGTTTGATACCCAACTTTCACCCCATTCTTTACCGTTCTTTACTCCTTGCCTCTTTTTCACCAATATCACCTCTGTCCACCTTTGCTGCACAACATTCGTTCACTGGTCCGGCCTGACCTAAGGCCTCAACCTACCAATTGGCCCGACCCAAGGCCTCACCCTACCTATTTGGCCCGACCCAAGGCCTCAACCTACCAATTGGCCCGACCCAAGGCCTCGCCCTACCTATTTGGCCCGACCCAAGGCCTCAACCTACCTATTTGGCCCGACCCAAGGCCTCAACCTACCTATTTGGCCTGACCCAAGGCCTCAACCTACCAATCGGCCCGACCCAAGGCCTCGCCCTACCTATTTGGCCCGACCCAAGGCCTCAACCTACCAATTGGCCCGACCCAAGGCCTCGCCCTACCTATTTGGCCCGACCCAAGGCCTCAACCTACCAATCGGCCCGACCCAAGGTCTCGCCCTACCTATTTGGCCCGACCCAAGGCCTCAACCTACCAATTGGCCCGACCCAAGGCCTCGCCCTACCTATTCGGCCCGACCCAAGGCCTCACCCTAACCATTTGGCCCGACCCAAGGCCTCAACCCAACAACTTGGCCTGACCCAAGGCCGTATCACTTCCATACCATACCCACAATCAACATTTTATTTTATCCATCCATCATGTACCTTGTGTTCAATCGAGCTCACCTGTTCGTGTTTTAGCACGATTAGGGTCCTTGACTTGATCTGTCAACCAACTTTGCCTAGACCTAGACCGTGACGTTTATCTCAACCAAACCAACCATTTGGTACTGCCGAACATGCCTAAACGTTCCTGTACCTTACCTGTTATATACCCTGGAGCTACTTCCTATGCCTTGGATACCAGGATTATATCACCCTTGTTTGGATAAACTATCGACCTTTGCCTACACATCGCTGGTTTGCTGGTCAAATCATATACCCTAGTCGTATTGTTGCATTTCAACATGCGTCTGCTTCCTTGGACCTTCCCTACCACCTTACCATCCTCTCTACAACATGTACCCTTTATCAACCCTATCCCTAATTTCCCGTTCACTCCATCGGTGATAGATTTGAGGGGGATTACCTATATCCTTAACATGAGAAACCACTTCATATTATTGTTCGCGCAGCTTTAACAAAACAAGCTACACGACAATAAGGGGCTAATGTAGACACCAAATTCATGTCTTACAACCCCTTGTGACCCGCATCCCATTTCACAACCTAACCTCATTACCTAAACCTTACACAATTATTTATTAATTACCTCATAATTGATAAATCCACATCACCTTACCCGCCACCTCACTTGGCCACCTCACCATGACCTGGCCCTAACCCTAAACTAACCTAATTAGGACCCATGACTTGGTCTAGACTCACATCCATAACTAATGCCTCCTTACTTGCACCCAAAGCCGACCTTCTAGCCACTTGACCAAGCCCGCAACTGATCCCTCGGGAGAAAAACAGGGAAGGTGCGCTATTTTACTAAAAATAGCCTACTTTTTCCTAACCGATGCCGATTCCTACTCGACCGCCGTCGGTTACGCAACCGCCATCGGTTCCCTGTAAATGGGCTCCCCAAACCAAAACAACGAAACGGAATTTCATTTTGGAGATTAGTCGAAGGATTTCTGGATCAATAGAGAGCATTGCGAGCGAGGAACAGAGTCCAGATCTTCACTTGACCAAGCAGAGACGAGTGAAAATACTAGACGTGTTTACAGCAAAGGAGATCAACTTGCACCTTCATCAAAACCAGTAAGTTACATCTTGCATGTCCTCCATTATAACATTTCTTATGCTTTTGGAATTACAGTCCTCCCAAATCTGTTTCTGAATCCATTATCCAACGTACCATTGCCTCTAACTATCATTCTTTTGCTTCTAACCATCCCATTTCCTTATACTATCCAAAAACCAGCCATTACAAACACCACAACCAGCCCAAAAGATCCTAGAACCCACCGGTATCGGTTATCAGGTAACCGGCATCGGTTCCTTTGATCAAAAACCAGGAAAAACAACCTTTCCCCTACCCAGTTCAGCCAAGCAATTTAATTGGTATTTTACAGTCTTTTGTGTTAATTCACGTTAGCAGGGAAACTGACCACCTTCGAAAGGAAGTTTTACATTTCCTGGGCCCAAGGCAGTTTCCTCATTTATTGTTTAATCAAATCTTGTGGTCTTGTGTTCTTATTTGCAGGTAGTCCTTCCCAGACAAAAAGGAGTTCTCCGCAGTCATCCTGATCTTTCTCTACGGTACGCGCACATCATCTCGACATTCTACAGGTATTCCTCCTAACCCTAACCTTATCTGTTTCTAAAAGGAACGAAGCATTTCCGAGTGAAACAATGTCCATTTGGACACTCCCACCGACACTTTCAGCCCATTTTCTAGAAAATAGCATGCCCCACTTGGCTGGGTAGTCAACAATGACAACATCAAGTTTTAAATTTTTACCTGGGTAAGCTGCAAGTTGTACCACCAAACTCTTCGCACATCCCACTACTGGCACTTCTCTAGAGTCCATGGAAGTTCACTTACCATATTATTCTTTTACTTTGATATTCAGCTCATTCATGACTTCCAGAGGCATGACATTGCATGATGCTCCTGAGTAAAACATGCAGTTGTGGAGTAGTATGTCCTTAACGATCAAAGTTGTGAAAATGGATCCACATTCAGCTAAGAATCAACCAAGGATGTCCCAAAATAGACCTCAGGTGGTTCACCTAATTCCTCTAATGCTGGTGGTGCCTCTAACACTTGAATGATTGGAGGAGTCTCCACAATGTTTACAATTCTTGCTAGGGCAGTCTTCTCTTCTTTCAACCCCGAGTATTTGAATGCTCTGTTTTTGTGCTCAAGAATCCTAAGCAACTCAACAATTGGAATATAGAATTTGATTTGACTTAAAACTTGGGAAATATCTTATGGGACATTATTTGGCAAGGCAATATTAGAAGGATAGCTAACACACTCAGTAGGTGGTACAATATTTTTGACAACTTGGGCATGAGGAGGGGTATGATTTTTGTTTAGAGCTATAGGGCATTTGGTAGATGCATATTTATTAGGAGCCTCTTTAGGAATTTTTTAAAGTAAGGGATATTTTGGATTGGATTGAGGCCATGTACCTTTGATAACCTTACTTATTGTGTTATATTCCTTTTCTTGAGAAACAACAACAACATTCACCTGTAACTATCTACCTTCCTCAGATGGGATTCCTCCATCATACTTCTTTATCATTAGAGCCCTCAAATATTCAAGTTCATTATTGGGAAATTGAAAATCTTGCACAGTATCTACTTCTAAAGTATGAGAGGGAGGAATAATAGGTACCCTATGAATGTAGTCCCAAAAAGTGACAGCAATCTGAGCACTTATCACCTCAGTTGAAGTTTCCTCTTGTTGTGATTATGATTATCATCAAATTCCCAAGTTTTAAGTCAAATCATCATCAACTTATTTCCCAAGTTTTAAGTCAAATCAAAATGATGATGATAATCATAATGATGTTGTGATTATGATTATCATTATGATTATCATCATCAACTTCTTCTTATTGCTGATCTTCTTCATAAGGATAATTGGGCATGAAACATATTTCACACCAATCAATGACATCTATCTCCTCCACAACAACAACTCTGGAAACCAAAGGATCAAGAACAACTTTGTTTTCCCTACCTTAGGGCTGCCTATTTCCAAATCAAACATTTCCTTTTCCTTTTTCATCATATTTTTGGTGATTTGTGAACCTTGCTTAGCTATGTTGCTTGTGTTGACCTTCCTAGCTCTGCTCAATCCCCTTCTCTACCTGGGCTAGTTTGTAGGAATTTTTTTTAACAACCCCTGCCAAAGTTTTCAGAACTTCCTCCAAATCAGCAGCTTTACTCGTCTGAGGTTTTTCTGGGTTAATTAGTTTTACACCCTCCCTCTTTGGAGGCTTCCCAATTGCCTTGATATTGTTTTCAATTTGCAAAGCCATAGTTAAGGCCTGCCTCAAATTAGTAGGTTTTTTGTACCTAATTTAGTAAGTAGCCTTTTTATCAAATGCATCTGAATATTTGATCAAACAAGATTCATCACATGGCCTTATCCTAATAGGAAATATCCTCAAGGTCTTATTAAACGTTGTGTTGAAATCATGTACTGGCTCATTCGGATTATTGTTTATGTTTTCAAATTATATCAAAAGAAACCTAGGGTCAGTCCTATCACCATATTGCAATCTAAATGCATTTCTCATCTCAGTCCAAGAATCAATAGAGTTATCTGGAAAAGTCTTATACATATCCCTAGCATCCTCTTCCAAATTATGGATAAACAACTTGATATATACATCTTCATGTTCAATCTCAAATTCTTCCATCATATTGATAAAAATCTTTAAATGTTGATCACCAATTATAGCGTTGTTTCCTTGGAACTTTGGTAGTATGTTCCTTACATCTTGAGGAACTACATTTCGATAACCATCCATTCCCACAAAAATTATAGGACCAAAAGTGTTTACAGCAAATGGAGGTTTGGGTGGTGGTTGGGCCATATTTTTTTTAGGAGGTGACCTTGGAGGAGAAACAAAATGATAAGGGGTAGAGGGTCCTTGGAACACAGGAGTACAACTTTCAAAATGGATACCCCCTAAAGGACTTGTTTCTTGGAAATCCCTATCAACTTCAAAAAACATAGGGGTAGAATGAGAAGAAAACCATTCAAAATCAAATGAAGGCCCCTCTCAAGTTGAAGAATTCAATCCCACAAAGAGGGTACCTAATTCAGAAGAACTTGAATAGTAGTCTTCCATGATAGGCTGATCACTTTCATCAATGGTGATCCCTCTTCTTGTTTTTTGATCTCCCACAACTCTCAAGGATTTTCTTTCTTCTCATTTTGCTTTTCCTAGATCTGGAAATACTATCCTAGTAGGATCACTAGCCAAGAAATATATTCTTCCTTCTAGCTTTGTAAAGATTGGTAACAAATATCACTTGATAGAGGTTAAGACACTGGTACTCATCAAGAATCAAATTAATAGGGATTCGCCACTAAGGATTTCCACCTTAGTTGTGCAAATGCAGTAAAATATGATTATAGAACCAGGGTCTGAAAAATGACCTATGATCACTATATTCCCCAACAACGGCACTAGAAGCATGTTGGTACTCAAATTTAATCTCCTTCAAACGGTGAGAAACATCATTGATTTAACAGGACACTCAGAGGCAGATAGATGATTATGTATGTTGATTTATAGCCAGGGAAGAAATCTTTCTAACTTTTTAGCACTCAGGCTTTAAAAAGGAGTGGGTAGCACCTTACGAAGATTGGATCTATCCTCACTATTTCACGTTGTGACTTTCAACCAAGGTAAGAGAACCATTTTGTATCCCATTTTTTATGGAGGAGATAGAGATTTCCTTCCTAATGAAGTTTTTTAGGAGACCTTGGAGAGAATATGATCAATGCAACAAAATCTAACTCTCACGATTCGTCACTCTAGATAGTGGAGATATTTTTTGGGCAAGCTTCAGGCTACTAAAGACATTTGAAATCCTAATTGTTTCTACATGCTTTGGTAATGGAAATTATGCTTTTGTGCACACACAGGACAAACAAGGGTAGTATGGGTAGGATTAGTTGTTTTAAATGAATTTTTTGTGGGAGGTGAGGCAGAATGAACTTGATTTTCTAGATCTCTGAGAACTCTTACAAAATGGAAATTCTAATCAATAGAATGCTTCAGAATAGCTAAAATGTTCCTTTAACCAGAATATGTGCTTTAATGGAGACCCATATTAGCACCTTTTCACATAATCTATGACATTTTAACACGAAGGATCAAGTTAGAAAACCCATCAAAGTATTGAGATCCAAAACCAATCACACCTGAGTTACACCCAGAGGCTTACAGAAAATCTCTATCAACAAATGAAAGAAAAGTGATTTTAAATCATTTATTTCATCCCCAGATTAAAGATCTTCCAAGAAATGAAATTGCAGATGCCACTAAACTATCACAAGGATTGATACCTGTGTGATTTATACAGATTTTAATACGAGATTGTAATAAGAAGAAGAAAATTTATTTGCAGACATTCAGAAATGAAACAAACACATTTTTCTCAAGATCAACACAGAATAACTCGAGTTTGATTAAATTTATCAGCAAGGGAATGTTTCTAGAACAATATCAGATCTTGTCAGTTCCTATACACTTGCAACCACCATGACATGATCAAACGTAAAACAAAAGATTTATACAGGCTTCTCAGATGACTTCTCAAAAGATAGTTTTTGTTAAGTTTTCCTCTTGGAAAATTTCTTCGAACTCTAACACTCTAACCTTTCCGATTTGCATGAAAAATTTGTGCCATTTATCGAGCCCCTTTTCCCCCCAAAAATCATGACATTGAGTGCCACCAATTCCCACCGTGATCACAATTTAAGAATCAGATTTGTAAAAGGTTACCAGGTTCTCAGGGGGTAAATCTCTTTCAATATCTCCCTAATTCAACTCCTCCTTCTGGTAGATCATTCTTTCTTCAACTCGCCAACCACTTCCACCCCTAAACTATGAAATTTTGTTTCTTGCGTGCTTAGGAGAAGAAAAATGGAAAATCATATCGAGCTCGAGAGTCAGATCATTTTAATGGCGAAAGATGTCTCCAGATCTCCTCCACAAAACTTAAATATCAAAACTAACTCTCCTCTCTGTTTGGCGTGTAGGAAATACCAAGAAATCATGAAGACTCAAACTTCAAGATGTGTATTAGTAAAATGGGAGGAAAATCATATTCAGACTCTCACCTTCCATTGATCTTTACTTTGAATTTGGGCCGTCGACGTGGAAGATTCATTTTAAGATGGGCTCGGGATTCTTCTTTGACTTTTTACAACTTTTGGAAAAATGTACAATTTTCACATTTTTCTCTGTGCCTCTTCCCTTGAGAAATGAGCCTGACACATGTCCCAATGTGGGTACCAGCGTAACCACACTTCATTTTTTACTTTGAAATATTTTCTCCTAAAAGGAAAATTTTCCAAATTTCCTCCAAGTGTCCACACCTCCACCATTGACTAGAGAAAGCTTTGACCTTTCCTCTATCAGGCTTATGGGCCATTTTGATGTTTTAATCTATTTAATATAAAGGGAAAAAAATGCAAGTTACCCTCGATGGTCTGCCTCCCACCTCTAAACATTTTCAAAGACAACCCTGACCTCCTTATCAGGCTTGCGGGCCATTTTGAGATTTTAATCCTTTTGATGACAAGAGGCAAAAAATATAATTTTCCTTCGATGATCCAATTCCCTGCCCTTTTGAATTTTCAAACTACCACGTGTCACAGTGGCACATCTTGAGATGATCACTAAAGGTTGAGACCTTAAATGAGTGCGGGCTCGTAACATGTCATTATTGCGCAACTTCAAAAAACCTTAAGGTTTCAAAATGATTTGGCAGGGGCGCACTTCCAGTTTAGAATCTTATTCCATTTTTCCAAAAGTGAAAAACATTCAACTTACCTCTGAAGGCCCACATCTTTGCCATTAGCTTTGCCACGTCTCCTCCTGTGGGGTCAAAGTAAGACTTTTTCCCTGCAACTTAAAATTTTCTTTGATTAGAGCTTGGCAAGGCCATGGGGCGAGTTCAAACCTTTTGTCGAATTATCCAATATGAAGAAGATCAAAAATAAAACCGCCATGCCCCATCCAGTTAGAAGAAGCCACGTAAGAACTAATCAGAAATGAGCAGAGCCACAGGACCAAATTTGCATTTTTGCTAAGAAAGGAAAAATCGTTAAGTTAAAGCATTTACTCATCGTCCCCTGACCAACCAAAATAATCCATGTTCCCTATCAATGCAAGGATGAAAATTTGACTAGGGGAAATACCCGTCAAACTGTAAAATGTAGAAACATTACCATTTGAGCCCGAGGATGAAATTTTTTCCAATGATAGAGGATTTAGAAATGTTGCAAGGCTCAAATACGCTCTTTATAGCTACATTCATACATTTTTCATAAAGTATTTGGGGTAAAACAAAAAGGGAAGAAAATCCCAACTGTAAAAAATGGAAAAAATGGGAAAGCCCGAGATTTTGAAAGAATAGAGGACAGGAGACCCAAATTTCAGACCTCTTCAGAGAAATAGAGAAATAAGGGCACAAATATAGATCTATATGTGATCTTCGTCCCAAGGAAAGATTAATTATGGAAAGAAAGGAAATTAAAGACTTCCCAAGCACAACACGGGGGGATAAAATGTGACAGAGGCCATAAATTAATGGATTTTCAAAGGTAAAATGGGGTGATACTATTTTGAGCATGAACACATCCTCCATGCATGTAACCTCCATCATTTCATAATTTCCCATTCTTTTCTCTACAACTTTTCTTTGCATCCAGCTTCTCTGGTAATTCACGTTTTTACAACTACCTGAGAAATTCCAATCTCAAAATATCAACCTTTACATTCCTTGGACTCACAAATTAATCTCTAAATCCATTCAATTGCACTTTACAGACAAAAATGATAAGGAATTTCATCAAAAAATGATGAAAAACAATGCGTATTCACATCACCAGGAATCTTGGAGAAAAAATGTTGGCAAAATCAGATGTAATGCATAACAACCATTGATTATGTCCTTTCTCAACTTTAGATTAAAGTCATCCATGTGGAAAAATATGATTCGAAGCAGGCCTGGGGTCGCCTTTTATATTTTATGACTTTTGGAGAAAATGCACAATTTTCACATTTTTCCTAGCCCCTCCTCCTTTGAAATATGGGCTCAACGCGAGGCTTAATCTGGGCCTTTGAAGGAGTCACATCTCATTTCTGCAATTTTACCCCTTTTTACAAAAAGGAAAACTTTCCAATTTTCCTCCGGTGAACCGCTTCCCGATTTTATCTTTTGATGTGGGCCCCAACGGAGTCATGCTTCATTTTTATACTTTGATTCCTTTTCAAAAAAAGGTAAAAATCTTCAAAAACCTTTGGCAACCCACCTCCCTAATTTGACTTTTCAATTTTGAGCCAAAAAACTTCAAAGAGATCCGACGACCCACCTTCCCGATTTCGATGTAGACTCAACATGTTACATCACTCTTCCCCCTACAAAAATTTATAACTTTTCTCTTTTTTCACAAACAGTTTAAAATCTTCAAAACACCCTGACGACCCGCCTCTCCACTTCTAACTTTTGATGTGGCCGCTAGCGGAGTTACGGGTAAATTTATAACTTTGATCCTTTGTACAAAGAGTAAAAAAACTTCAAATTGTTCGGTTGACCCGCCATCTCGCTTGTAACTTGAAAAAATGCCATGTGTCCATCTTCGGGGTCAAAATAAGACTTTTTCCCTTCTGCTTCATATTTATTAATTAACCACTTAGATGCTATTGGGGCCGCAGGGTCAATTTGGTATTTTTTACAAATGTGACCAAAGTGGAAAATTTCACCAAAAAGACCCGTCAGGCCGCAACCAATTAAAAATGAACACGTATACACCTTCGGGAAAAAAAAGAGAAATTCGCTCCACCTTTATAAATTTGCCCAGCCAATTAGAACTCAACGAGGCCAAAGGGATAAATTGATCTTTTTCCAAACACAACAAAAAGTTACAAGTTATAAAATAGACCCAACGTGCCTCATCCAATCAAAAGAAACCACATAGCTGAAGATGTTGAGATATAATTTAACAGGGAAAACATGCCTGTCAAACCATAAAATGTAGGGAAATCACCATTTGCACTCAGAATTGAATTTTTCTTTAAGGACAAAGAATTTTTAAATGATACAAGGCCCAAATGTGATCCACGAACCTAGAGAAGGATCTTCAATAGCATACAAATTAAGAAAACCTTTTATGCATCCATTCAGGGAAATAGAAAATACGAAAGAGCCCGTAGATTGAAGAATTTTGAGAGAAAACTAGGGCACGATCAAATTGAGCACCAATAGGATACATTAAGTAGATGATTTTTCTTGAGAGACTTAAGTTGAACAATTTTTCACAAATTTACAGGAAGTCTCTCACAATCCATGGTAGCTATAATATACATATTTTATATTAGAATAAATCTAATCATTGTGTCAATCTAAAATATCATTTCTTAGTTTCTTCCACCTATTAATGGTGTTATTGTAGTCGTAGAAAATGTAATGTTTGAACAAGCATCAATTAACATCAATGTTATGTTTTCAAGAGTTCTCTTACATTATACACACCTCATGGGATGAAATTAATAACTCCCACACATTCAGGTTGGCTAGTAATTGCTACTAAACATTTATTTTACTTATCAAATATCCATATCCTTGTAGGATACATTAGCTATACAACACACCTTGAGAGTAATGAGTGTAATAAATTACAATAGTTTCTATGTTGAGAACATATCTTCCCTCTTATTTATGTGGGAATGAGTTTTCTTACTCTCTAATTACACTTCTCATTAAATGAACATCTGTACTAGTTGATTCAAGAAACATCTTCATACAACATAGAAGTTGAAATGAGAATGGGTTCTTTCTATTGATTTTGCAAGATACATGTTATAAATATCATTTTTATATGTTATAGAACATTAAATGAATTTTTTTTCTTTTCGTTGGTTTCCAAGACACATCTTTGGTTATTTGGCTAAACATTGTGTGATAATTTAATATAAATTGCACATTTTTACATGCGTATAAGGGTATCTATAATAATGGTATATTTGAAATCATACACAATGTACTTGATTTATTTGAAAAAATGACATGAATATATTTATCCCCATGGAATTTGATAATTGCATTGTATGCAAAAAATGGATTTCTAAAGGATGCTTCCAAAATCCTCAAAGTAATGTAACACTCATAAATATACCCTAACCTTGTAAAATTATTTTTCAAATTATCATGCAACCATGCATTTTTAACCATTAAAAACTTTAAAGGAAATGAGCCAGTAAATTTAATGAGTTTTTTACATGGTTGACATTCTTGGTTGTGCTAATTATCGTGAGAAATCTAAAAAAAATAGTATCAAAGTACCATTGGAACATGTTTTTTGTATGTGGATGTGTATTATTAGTTCAAGGAATAAGGGATTACAATCAGATCAGGTGATACTTCTTGTTTCTAATTTGTATTATAAGAAATGTGGTAAGTGTATAACTATATATATATTATCTTTTTTACATAAACTTCAAATATTTCCTCTCAATTATATGTATTGTATCTAATTTGATTTTTGTGTGAGTATATAGTGATACCATGCCAGATTTATTTCTTATTTATTGTTTTATAATAAATATAGAGGACAATTAAAGATAGATATTTCCAGATTTTCAATAAACTCTTCAAGTTTCGTAATTGTTAATTACATACTTCCAGAAATTCAGTGACAAGAATAAAGAGGCCTTAGTTACTCTCAACACCCTAAATCTTATTTACAATGAAGATAAAAATTAAGGACAATGACTGTAACTTAAACATGCTAATTATATCAAAATCGTGGAATCTATTCTAAAATACATTAAAATTATTTAAACTAAACATTCACGTATAAAAAAAATGATTATGTATTATCATTGGGTTTTATACGTGTAACTTTCATTGTGATTATTTTTATGTAAATATTAATTTTTTAAACAAAAACTTTTAGTTTTGACCAAAAATAAAATATATTTATTTAATCTAATATTACTCCTAAAATACTATACATATTTAAAAAAATCTATTACGTTGTACTCTCTACAAAATATACAATACATTTAGTAGTAACAAATAAAACATCAGTAAGTGGTGTAATCAAATCATATTCACTAAGATCATTCTTTTTTGGTAGTGATCTCAATATTTATAAAATGAACACATTTTCCCATTTTTAAAAACTAGCTAATAAAAGTAGATATGAATCTCATCTAGCTAACAATTAATAGTAATCGATAACACAATCAACTACCCATCTCAAAATTAATCATGATAACATGGAAATTAGCTTTCAAGATGAATCCCTTCACTTTTTTATTCTTATTAAAGCAAGCATCATTGGGGAAGGATTTCATAATAAGTATTAACATGACTAAAGGTCCTTGGTTATATAACCAAGTATATAGAATGTATATTGTACTTAAGCAATTGAGGCAACTGAACTCAACATACTAATTCAAATGAATGTTGAGTGATATTTTATAAAAGGCAATGAAAATATAGTGCAACAATATTTTGGGATTAAAATACCCACTGCCATTATCATATCATTGAAATCTGTTACTAAAGATTAAATGCCATATATTATTAATAACCTAGTGAAGAATGTTCTATAATTATACAATAGAAACAACTCGGAGATAAATGATAAATAGCAATTGACATATATTAATAATACAAACACATCATTACATTTTTATTATAGCATACTACATATCACACATCCTCTAAAAATGTCAAGGGAGTTCTCAATGTATCTCTTATATATTTATATTTACAAAAGAGATACTTTAGCAGAATGATCAAGTGATATGTGCTAAATGCAAGTTATTTCATACAATTAAAGAACATTTAGTAGGAAACACTATTAAATTTATTCTATTTCAATTTATAAAGAATAGTGAAGATTTATAAGAATGTATAAATAATACCAATCGATATGTTTTGAGTTCTCTATTTTCTTATTTTACTCTAATTTTGAATCAAAAGAATTTAAATAAATAAAGGAATATTAAAAATTCAAAATATCCATCCAAACTAGTTTCAAATATAGTGTGTGTTGTAAAATGAAGATATAACAGTAAATTTCATTTGTAGAAACAAGTTTATTTTAAATCTAAGTCAGTTAAAATATATTTTAATATGTTAAATGTGTAGATCATTTCACTATCCTAAATGGAAAATGTCTTAGAATATGTTGAATACAAGTGGATAAATGTATATTTATCTATGTGAAACATGGATGAGTACTTCACGAATTTTTATTTCCAACTTGAAATAATTTGTAATGATTGAATAATTTGTCACTAGATTAGGAAAACTAATCTTCATTTTTTTGAAGAACATCATTTTTGTAAACACTAAATTCACAAACTTGGGTAAGAAACCACACAATTTTTTTAATTAAGCTCAAATAATAATGCATTATGATTTAAATTATCTGAAAATTTCAATTGTTGGCTACAGGTTACTTTCTTTGTATGAAGTTAAGGATATTTTCCATATTATAAAATTTATTCATGCATACATAGGGGACAATAATTGTATTGTTATGATTGTGTGAATAATAAGCTAGATCATAAACATGTCTACCCAGAATATAGTAACCATTTCTTACTTCTATACCATTTAGGAACCTAAAAAAAATGATAACTAGATAATAAAGGAACCTTTTAACATAATTGAATATCATAAACTACTTAATAGATCTAAATTTTTAATGTGATTTAAATATTTGGAGAAACAAGATAATTAAAAAAAATTCAATAGTAGAAAAACTAGATTTTTTTTCATTATAGAAAACTAAATCAAGAAAAATTAAGAGATAGACACATTTTTTTCTCGCCATACAGTAATTACTCTAAGATAAATTAATTCAATATAAATTTAATCATTGGTGAATCCTAACTCTTGATCGAACACATAGATCATTATTTTACATATTCTATTGGTATTATTAATCTACAAACCCAAACCATATCTATATCATGGATCATAATATTCTTCAAGTCTGCTTGTATGAATTACTTCAAATGCACCCACCTTGCAAAGATTTTCTCCAAAAATCCCTAGACACTATGTACCCCCCACACAATGTGCTACCTACACAAGTAAATGCAATTTCAGGTCATATATTTGACAACCCTATCAATCCTAGTTCCACAACCAATCAATCCATATTTGATTCCATTCAAGATTTCCACCATTTATTTCAAAGCAATTTTCAAGCTATGGAAACAATGATTACGCCCCTCATACCTAAAATTTAACATCTCAAGGATACTTCTCAGGCCCACGCTAGTTCTTTCTACACCTCGTCATGATCCAATGTCCACTACATGTGCTCAAAAAATTAAGGTAAAGGTCTTACCACAACAAGAATCTTTCAATTTTGATCAAAATGTTAAATACCATGATATTCTTCCTGATATCCTTAATCACTAGTTGATCACCTTGCTACCTACACATTATTACCCTCCTTATTGGCTTACAAAATACAAATGGTACCCATTTTACAATTTTCCTTAAATTAATGCACATCATAACAGTGATTTTTACACTTTAAAGTGAAGAATTGGGAACCTTGACCATTAGGGTTTTATTTCAGTGGCTACACAACATTATGTTACATGCACATCTCTAATTGATAAATCTTAATGGGATCCCAAATCCGATCCCTTTATGTTGAGTAAGAATCAAATAATAGTAACTAATTTTCCTTCTAAGGTATGTCAATATCCACCTATCCAACCCAGTATCATCCCGCCTATAAAAATATTAACCCTATCATCTCCTCCTATTAAGTCATCTACAATATTCCTAATCTTGAATAATCCACCACCATCCAAGGAAGCATAGCCAAATCACTTGACACAAGTTGTGAGTTTTCACGTAATTATATATCATATGTTAGACCCAACATTTGATTCTAGTCATACTCTTGCTTCTACCTACCATTGGGACGAAATATATTTTCTTATGACACATTTCAAACTCCACTTCCATGGCATAGTCTTTCTCACATAATCACATAGATTTCCATCAATCGCACAATTGGGGGAATTTAAATTACCCCCTCCTTATAATCACATGTTGTAATCACATTTATCTACCCATATTATTCACATACACATCTATATATTACTCTTGTTTGGAAATTTACGTCTATATTTCTAGCAGAACTTTCTCTCCTCTACACTAAATGCACACCTTTCTAAGTCTATCTATGCTCTTATGATAATGCTTACATCTTTTAATACTCATGATTACTTATGGATCATTTTATTCATGATACACATATTACTTTCTCTATATGGTATACATCCTTTCATGCACTATACTTACCCTCACTAATATTGCTAACAATGATCACTTCTATTTACCTAGAGCTCCTAATATAAACACTTGATGGAATCAAAATTTCTCCCCCATCCCTATTTATCATATGTATTCATCACATATTTACTATGTTTGACACTCATTTCTTCATGATACATCTTTATTAGAACGTTATCATAATCACATACAATACATTCATTTCTTGACAACACACTTTTGTTATATGGTTCATGCTTGACTGTTGAGGGTAAAATTCCTCCATCAACCCCGATTATTATATCTTCACTACTCATGTTATGTGCTTCATGTCTATCTTTCCATATAAAAATTTGATTACATGATGACACACTCTAGTTCCATGGTTCATAATTGACTGTTGAGGGTCTAATTCTTATAATGAACCTCACATCACATATTTTTCACTCTCAGTGCTTCACAATACATCTTTCGTAGCATCTATTATCACTTGTATACCATACCATACCATAATTACCCAATGATGTACTCTAGCTCCATGGTTCATACTCAACTTTTGAGGGTCCATTTCTTAAATGAACCTCACATCATCTACACTTCATGCTCTACACTTCACGATATATTGTTTCTAGTATCTACTATCAATCGCACACAACACCTTCATTATGCAATGACACACACTTGTTTTATGGTTCATTCTTGAATATTGAGGGTCCATTTTTAAATTAGCCTAATCTCACACACATCCAGTGGGGGAATTCTTAACCTATCATCTTCACATCTTACATATTGTAACACACCTACACACAGAAGACATACGCACATATTGTTTATATTTACTCTTCTTAGTTTATATTATTTACATGTTATAGTTTTTTTTCAATGCTAGTTGTATTCTTAATATGTTACAAACACATGTGTTCACTCAATATATTCAAGTGAATGTAGTACTTTTACATATTTTCATGATGGATGATTCTCAAAACTGCTATTTACCAGTCCCATTGACGCTTCGAGGAGAATCTAAATTTGTTACTCACACAACCTAACACATCACAAGTTCTATTATTACAACATTTAATTACTCTTATTACTATCATATAATTTTCACTAATAGATAAATGCTTTGAAATACTACTCATCTTTCTAGCATACTCATGGGTACTTCATGTGTATCATTTACCTTACAAAATAAAATACAACCGTGGTTATTTGTCACATATTGCATTCTATTATTTCCTAAAATTTTCTATTGTTTACAGGATACACCTTATGTATTTTTTTCCCATATTTTTGTTATGGCCACTTCATACCCTATCATCTTGTGATATTATGAGAAATTTCCCATATATGCATCCCACTACTCGTGGTCCATCTTGTCTTCCTAGTTTTTTTTTAAATTTTCTTCTATTGCATGTTATTTTCTCTACACTAACACATGTATCTAGCCTCCTTTGTTTACATGTGCCTTTTTTTCTACCTTGCGCATTACCTTCCCTCTGCAGGTCAGCACTTTCAAATATGCATATCAACCTCCAATCCTCTCCTTTATATCAGATTCTCCTACATTCATCTCATGCACGCAAATAAAGGGGGTATCTATTGTGTCAATAAATCACCCTTCTAGTATCTCATAGCTATATATCAAAATAACACAACAAATAATTAGCACATACGCATAATAAAATAATGGGCTAGAATAAGTCTTGGACTCAAAACATATAGCATACACTAGCACCCAGTCCTAGACATTAGAAGTGGGAGCCTGTGTCCCCCCTGGGCACTTGTTTCCTGAGAAAAAAACTATAAATTTATCATTTTCATTACATTTTAAATGAGCTTACAGTATAGTTCTTCAGTAGTAGGAACTTACATCCAGTTACAGAATGCATTGAATCACTTGTAATAGGAACAACATGAATAATGGGTTATAAATCAGGTATGCACCTTCTACGTTGGTGCTTATAGGGAAGCATCATGGAAGGATAGAAAAACTATAACTCTCTCCCCAACTTACTATTCTTGGTGTGATATATGCCAAAATACTCATTCTTGGTGTGAGATGACCCAAAAAACTTACTTTTGGTGTGAGATCTCCCAAAAACCTCACACTTAAACAACAATCTAGAAACATCTACAAAGAAAACAAGATAACTCTCTTACACATTAGGTCACTCTTTCCATTACATAATTTCTACTTAAATATATATTACTTTAATTTTTCATATACAAAACTTTAACTATTTTCACGATCTTCTTTTGCAATTCCATCTTTAATACACAACAAGAAGTAGATCACATCAGCAATCACAAGCTCAAATAGCATGTGAATATGCATACACTTCACCCATAGGTTCTACTTCCCTTTCATAGTATATGTGTTTCAAATTTTGATCACTTCAAACTTTACTTTTCCACTCATCATGCTATTGGAAACACTCTTCTCTACAAGATTACAAGGTAAGCATCTTCTATTTACTTTGTGTTATTGAGTATTCACTAAATAACATAAAGTATGGGGAAAATTTAGACACAAAATCTATGCACTTTAGTATATTTTTAGGTCCTAAAGCATGCTAATGTATACATGATCCCTAAAAAATAAAAATAGTAGTTAATAACTCATTTTAGGCCTTTTGTTTTATCTTTTTCATTCTTATTGGATTTAAAAATCCTACATATTTTCCATAACTTATTTATCTTTTATGGCCTCAGACATTAGCACGAAGTTAGGTCAGAAGTTCCTAGGTTCCCCTGACCCTCTTGAGTGGTCTTGACAATTTATATCATTTTATTACCCTTTTGAGTCTCTTTTACTTCTTGGGAATATTTTAACACTTTGGGTGAGAAATTCAATTTTACATGATGAAATTCAAACAAGGTAATCATATATATAATTAGTTACTTCTCCAAAATCAGGGGATAAGAACTAAAAATTATCTATTATAACCTAAGATTGTATCCAAAGGCACAATAAAAATTCAAAGGAATACATCTAGCACATCCATAAAAGGGACAAGGGATGCATCAATCTACATACAGAACATGGGAGGGGATTTTCATTTTATTCTATCTCACTCATTTTCATACTTGGAGAATTCCTTATCTAGCCCATTATCATAGTGTAACTTGCACAGGGGCATTTGAGGGAATCATTACACACACATTCACACAAAAATACATGGAGTATAAGATGTAGTGAAAATTTCAATCATAAGATAACTCTTCAAGTGAGCAAAGGGGTCCTTCTGACTCCCTATTTTGCATGTTATTTATTAGGTTTGATGTGGTTTGTGGGTAATTACAGCTAGATACTTATATTTTAGGTTAGAAATATGACCAATGTCATTATAAAATAACCATAGTGATAAAAAATACCAATATAGAAGCTCTTTCAGCTTGGAAAAGAACAAAACCTAATCATTTTAGAAAACACTAGTGACCATATTAGTCACTAGCACCCAATCACTCGTCTCCTCCTATGGTAACTTTTTTCTTGCATATCTTTGAGTTCCAGAACGTCCATTGAGTCTTGAAGATACTCTTTCTATTTTTTCCCAACACCTCCTCAACCCATATCACTCGTAACTAAGCTAAGTCATTTATTTCTCTCACTTACTAGGGTTTCATATTGTATATGTGTATTACTTTTGTATTACTGTATTTTATCACTTATACATCATTAGTCATAGTAGTTACTTTGAAAAATATTAAATTCATTATAAATTAAATCATGGTTTAACAATAGAGATAAATACTATAAGTTGATTGTTGATAGTGCCAACATAAATGTTGTAGCTTATTGTGGAATGGTTGAAAATTTTAGAATGAAGAATATTTCACATCCTAGCCCATATAAGGTGTCATCGTAACAAAAATAAAACTAGCTAATGGTGAATGAGATATGTATATTCAATTTCTATGGAAATATTTTTATGAAGTGTTATGCAATGTGATGCTAATGGATGTTTTTCATTTAATGCTAGGGAGACATTGGAAGTATGATCAGAAGGAAATTCGTGATGGGTGTTAAAATTTTATATACATATAAATGATTAAAAATAAATTTTACTCGGTGTTGTTGAAATATTAGGATAAAGAAAAACTTCATAGCAGGATATGCACAATAATATTAGTTGTGTTGAGAAAAGATTCTATGATAGAAGTGGAGAGTGAAAAGGATAGTGTTACACTTTTTCCAAATGAGGTGTGTAATGAGAATGTAAATAAGGAATGACTCCTAAATTAATTGTTTGGACTTTTGAATTAATATGTGGATATAGTAACAAATAATTTAACATAAATACTATCACCATTGTAGTCTCAAACACCAAATTTACTTGATATTATAGTCATGTTTTCCAAATAAGGCACCATATACAATGAATCCTAAGGAGAATGTGGAGGTTATTTGAAAAGTATAGGATTTTACATATAGAGGCTTAGTCAAAGAACACTTAAGCCCATGTGTGGTACATGTAGTACTATCAACATATAATGATCGATAATGACATATATATGTAGATTCAAGATCCATAAACAAAGATATAAATAAAACATAGATTTCTATTTATAGAAATGGGTGACATAATGATTTGTCTCAGTGGTATATGATACTTAATTAAGATTGTCTTCAATATTGGTTACAATTAGATCCACAAATGATATGAGTAGAAAATGCATTCGAAAACAAGGAAGGATTATATGAATTGTTGCTAATGACATTGCATCTTACTAATGCACCAAAATTTATGAGGTTTGTGAATGAAGTGTTAAAGACATTATTTTGACATTTCTCACTATATACTTGGATTAAATCTTTGTGTTTAGTAAGATAAAGGAATAATACCTCAATAATTTACACAAGGTGATGGAACACCTATAAGAGGAAAGGTTGTTGATAAATATAAATATGTGTATTTTTATCCACAAAAAGTTAGTATAGATGGGTTTTTTGTTATTCTAGGAAGGAATGTGGATGGACCCAAATAAGGTATGCATAATAATATAGTGGTTATCTTTGAGGAATGTGATCGACGAAAGAATATTTCACAGACTATAAATGAAAAATAGGATTTTGTTTAAACTTTCAATTGAGTATACACAAAAATAAAGGAAAACATGAGAAGAGATCATAAAGAATTTTCTTGGAAAGAAGAATAATAACATGTCTCCTAATAAATCAAATATATGATTACAATAGAAGCATTTATAGCATTTCCAAGCTATGATCAGGTTTCTCAAGTAGATTATGAGAAATTAGCACATCCGTAAATATAATGTTGATACAATAGGGAAGAGCCTATTTTAGTTATAATAATTTGAATGAATTCAAAAGGGTATAATTACTCTCTGATTAGGATTTTTATGCTATTATTCATACATTCAAGAAGTGGAGGAATTATTTATTACATAATGAATTTTTAATATACATGGATTACCATGCATTGTAGCTCTTGAATTTTAAAGTAAAATTAAAATGAACGTATATGAAATGGGTATAATTCATACAAACTTACTCTTTTGTGTTAAAGAATCAAATTTGGAAGTCAAACAAGGTTGTAGATGCCTTGAGAAGAAGGTTATTGTCTATTCATATAATTTATAAGGTTTGACATGAGTAAATAATTTTAGGTTCAAGATAAGAACTTTAAGGATGCATGGAATTCATATGAAACACCAAAATGTTCAAACAAGATGTGATGGCTGCATTATTTCAACCAAGGAGGAATGATTTTTCATAGGAACACAATTTTGTATACACAAAGGTACAATGGAGGAGAACCTTATCAGAGACAATTAAAAAATATGTCTTAGAGGTTAATTCGGAGGGTTTAAAACATTATCAAAACTGGAAGAACATTATTAATGGGCAAGAATCAGTGTAGATTTGTGTAAATATGTAGATTATTATAGATTTTTCTAGCTGGAAAATGGAATCAATAGAATATAGGGTTGTATCATCCATTACCTATACCAAAATACCATGGGAGACTATCAACATGGATTTTTGTCTTAAATTTCTACGAACGCAGAAGGGGAAATACTCTATATTTTTTGTAGTTAGCATATTCTCAAAATGGGATCACTTTATTGCATGTAATCAAATGAGTGATACATTCAAAATTTTAAATTTCTTCTTCAAGGATATTGTACATTTTAATTGGTTATTAATGACCATAGTATATGATAGGGATATAAATTTTCTAGATCATTTTTTAATGAATTGTATCGAAGAAGATGGGAATAAGGAGTAATTTCATCTCAACATGTCACCCATAAATGAATGGGAAAACATAGGTGGTGAACAAATATTTGGGTAAAGTATTGTGTAGTTTGGTAGGAGAAGTCAAAGTAGTGGAATGTGGTTTTTTCTAACTAGATTTTTCCTATAATTATTATATCAATAGAATCACATAAAATATTCATTTTCCATTTTTCTAGGGGAAATTCCAAGAAGAGTAACAAAATTTTGAGAAGTGGTCGATCACACGAGTGCCTAAAGAAGAATAATATTCATATTATAAGTGAGAGCTACGTGAATATATGTACAAAAAATATAGAAAAAATTAACTCTCATTATAAGGATAATATAGATGAGTGGTGTAAAACTAAGGATTTTGAAGTTGGAGATCAAATTTTGGTGCACTTTCAAAAAGAGGGATTTTGACCAGGGAAATAAAACAAGATCAAATTAATGAATATTAGGGGATACAAGGTTATGTGGATAATGGGATGCAATTCCTATGTTGTTTAGTTACCTAAGGAATTGGATATCTCATCGATATTTAATGTTTCCCTTTTATACAGGAAACTTTTTAAGACCCCTTACAAAAATCCAACTTGGATTTTTTTGGGATAATTTGTAAAAATGAATTTCATGTTGATGACGAATAAGATAAAAAATGTAAATAGTGATGCATGTGAATAATTTATTTAGTAAAAGGTGCATTGGGAATAGCTTTTAGTAGTAGACCATAAAATAATCTGCAAACACATTGGTTACAAGGAATTTCAACAAATAAGGCATTTATATGTGTAAAAACTTCATCTGTACAAACACATAAGTCAACATACATTTCCATATGCAGATACCAATTTACATATGCATATACCAATTTACATATGTAACTAGGAATATATATATTCTCACTCTAATCTACATATCTAATTAGGTAGCTACATATATGGCCAGACAGATGAATGTACAGATACCTAACTACCCATGTAGCTTCCCAATTATATATGTGTTGATGGCAAATCAAAGCACCCCTGAATGTCTATAACTCGATGGGTTGAGACTCTCAGTGCGATTGCATAACATGGAGCTTTTCACAAGTGTGGGACCTTGCAAAAAATGGAAAAGCTCTCCAGATGAAGGCCGTTTCCTATTCCTCTATTCAGATTCACACGTAAAAATACAGAGGTTTTAATCAAAACCTAAACTAACTTTCCAAGGAGACAGGGTAAGAAGATGCATAAAATAAAACCTAAACTACAAAGGTGATGCACCGAGGAATGAAGAACACCTGTCTTGCCAATAAACACAAACCATAAAAATGCAATGCAAGATCATGCACAGATAACTAGATTTGCAGTGAAAGATCAAGAGGATGCAAATGAACTCAGGGAGGGTTGAGAATCATCCATAGACATGCATTATTTTCTCCAAATATTGATACAACACACTACAAAATGCCAAGAGGCAAATTTGCATTACAGTTTTTAATGGGAGGTTTGAACTCCACAAATTCACTTGCCAAAGAGAAGAAGGGAGGGGCAAAACAAGAATGTCAAACCTCTAGAAAGAAGCCCCTCTTTACAATTTATAGGAAGAATGAGAGAGGGAAGAGAGAGAGGAATTCCAAACCTACCCCAACCACCTCCAGGTTGCATTTAATTTATCTCATTATGGTGGTAGGTGAGAACCCTAGCAAACTTAAAAAGTGGCAAACTGTATTTTGAATTTTTAAGAAATTTTTCCCACCCAATTAAATATAACTAGTCGTATTTGGATAGAGGACCTCGTAAGCTTTCCAAAAAGTTCAACCTTGCGTGAATCAGAGCTCCCTGTGAAAAGTTATGTCCGTCTGAATATCTGAGTCAGGGTCTGCTTCCTGTCAGTGCTCAAAATTTTGCGCCTCTTGAAGGTGCGCCATAGGCGCATCCATATTCATGTCGACATACCCTTACATATGCCAAGGCATGAATTTTTTCATGTCAACATTCTATGTCATGTGCCCTTTACGTGCGCCAAGGTGTGACTTCTGCCATGTTGACACTCTCCTACCTGCGCCAAGGGTGCATCCATTTTCGTGTCGACACCTTCTATCATGTGCCTCTTAACTATGCCAAGGGCGCATCCATTTTCATGTCGACACCTTCTATTGTGCACCTCTTACCTACACCAAGGGCGCATCCATTTTCGTGTCGACACCTTCTGTCGTGCACCTCTTACCTGCGCCAAGGGCGCATCCATTTTCGTGTCGACACCTTCTGTCGTGCACCTCTTACCTGTGCCAAGGGCACATCCATTTTTGTGTCGACACCTTATGTCATGCACCTCTTACCTATGCCAACGGCACATCCATTTTCATGTCAACACCTTCTATCGTGCACCTCTTACCTGTACCAAGGGCGCATCCATTTTCGTGTCGACACCTTCTGTCGTGCGCCTCTTACCTGCACCTTCGGTTGTTTGTGACGCAATAAAAATTAGGCTCTGAGTTTCTTTGATTTCCATATTCTTTTGTTTGTCTATATCTACCCGAGGGGGAGATATTTACAACAATATGTGGATGGGTTTCTATTAGCAAGTGTCTGTCTGTGCATGAATTTGAGCATATGTTCATGTAACCACCCGATTACATGTACATATAAATGTCAATATATGTAGGCTCCCAGCTACATAAACCATCTGATGCCACGTTCCCTCCCTACCGTATATATATTTATATACTTGGTACCTCATTTTCCCTTATTTTTCCTCACTTACTCCTCCACACTCCATGTCAGCATTTACCTCCACATTCATATGGATATCATACCAAGATTCAAATTCTAGACATATTCATATGAAATCCAAATATTGCATGCTATTTGACATCCTATAAGTCTCAAGTTCAACAAAAATTCAATTCAAAAACCTTATGTTCCCATAAATTTCCATATTTGATCAAACTAAAGGACACATGCAGTGATTCAGTAGATAAATGTTGTTTTCAAGGGATAGTTTACATGTCTTAATATCACATTGATACCATTTTTTAAAATTTATTTTATCCAATTATAAGATATCCACATATGTCTTCACATTCAAGTTGTCATCATGAGAATTTTCTTGTTAAACATCTCTAAAAGATATCAACTTCTTAACAGGGACTCCACACATGAATGTTAACCCTTTGAAAAGAAAATCCTTACTCTCTGACCTGAATACAAATTATTTGGACTCCCACTTCGGTGTATAGGTTAAAGATAATAATATTTCTTATGTTTTTTTTTCTATTATTATTACAATAAAATAATAACATGTTTTTTCCTTTTTTCACATATCCGTAACTCCTCTAAATCGAAAAGGGTATTATCTATGTATTTTGTTCCACACACATTTTTGTAGGCCATGATTGAATTTTTTCATGCTAGGATAGTCTTTGAGGGAAGACAAACTGACATTGCATACTATATTTTTTTCTACATCCTCCATTCTCTAATTTGACAACAGTTATATTGGCGTACAAATATATCCAATAGAATATGACATGATTTTGTATAGACTATTTTCGATGAGACTACAATATTTTCATGTTATAATTATATAATTGCATTATATTATGTAGCCTTTCATGAGTTGCACTCACATATTACTAATATTTTGACTGCACTTGATGAAAAAATGAGAGCAAACTCAGTTTCAAATGATAAGAAATAGGTAACTTTAAAGTGTAAATTATTGAAAAAGATATTCATATATTTATTTTAAAAATAGAGATAATTTTCAATATTCTTTAGAAGATAGAATTTCTATCCCATACAAGAATACAAGCTATAGTTAGAGGTCATCAACCTCTTGAGGATTCTACACATTCACAGATGGATGTACAATCATCTTTGAATCCTACAAAATTGAGACAAAAATGCATTAGGATTTCTATTACACCCCATTAATTATAAGCTCTATAAGAAAACTCATCAATTATTCCAGGTATTACTACTATTTGTCTATCAATATATGAATAATGGAACATTGTATTAAATTTTTTATTAACATAACTATATACTTATTTTTAATCACTACTCCATATTTATAGATCACTTAGATAGTTTTAATAAAACTTTCCCACATTTACATGAACCAATGGAATCTGAAAGGATTAAACCATTGACATGGGAAGAAACTACACGTAGACATACTCTATAAGTTAGGTAGATTATTAATATAACTTCAAAATTTTAATTTTATGCTAAATTTTCTAAACAACAAATTCTTATTTTTGTGTTCGTTTCACATTTTATTTTTATAGTTCCACTTCCCACTTCTAAAAATAAGGTGATGCCACCACCACAACCATAAAGACAAGTAGAAACAAGGGGGGAATTAATATATTTTCCATCTCAAAGTGGTGACATGGTTCATCTAACAGGAACAAATTTTCCAAATTTCCTTGTTGGTGGTCTACATAGTGCAATGGGTACCACTATTTTGCAACAAATTTATCTTGATGGTGATTTCTTGGGTATTGTTATCACTTGGATTAGGCACCCGCTAAATTGTCAGATGATCAAATAAAAAATGGTAACATCCCCAAGGTGTGGGACCTTGGATACTTGGGATGAACCTCTAGAGAAGGTTGGCTTCCTTCTAAACTATGTGCATTTAATACAAGATCAGAAAGAAAAATCTATAGTTCTAGAAAATAAACTATAATATCCAAATCTTTGGAGAAAAAGGAAGGGAAATAACTTAAAATATCTAGAAAATGGTGATGCACCAATATTTTATGGAACATGATGATCATATTTCAAAAGCACAAAATACTTTAATAGAATGATAATTATATGCACAAATTTCTATTCCTTGTCTCTAACAAAGAACGTTTATGAAGATAAAACTTAATAATAACAGAATAAATTTCCCTTATTCCACAATTGTATCAAATAACTCTCACTAATCATAACTTGCAATTTCTCTAAAGAAAATATACTCCAATGTGAAGGAAAAATATATCGCCACATATTACGAAAAAAACATTCACTAGTATAAAATGAACTACTAGAATAAAAAGCACATTAAATTAGATGAAGGAAAAATATTAGTTATTTATATAGTATTGAGGCTAAATCATGTATACGAGTACTAAAAAATGGCAGAGTATCCTTATGAATGATCAAATATTCATTTTCTAACTAATGGATATGTCATCACCAATCTGGCACTATGATAATTCTTCACCAGGAACTCCTCGTGCTATGATTATTTACTAATGCATAGATTTTAGTTTGGCGGATGTAATTTGGAAACACAATAACAACAAACATAACACAAGAATGCCATAGACTATGATAAGAAGGAATGATGATAAATCTGAAATATAAGTGTAAATTATAATATCAACATGAAATTGTTACAATCTCACCCATGAGGTACTTCAAGTGTGACTAAGTTCACTTTCCTTCCAACAATAACTATGGGAGAAACTTCACAATTACACCTCTTAATGGCTTCTTTAACACACCTTCAAAATGATGGCTTCCTTTACACACTTACTCATACAATATTTCTCACTACTTCCTTCTATGCTAAATGAGGGGGGGCGGCCTCTTTATTTATAAGAATTCAGGCTTATCCACCCTATCTCTAAGATAGGATAGGAAATCTCTTCGGGCCAATCATATTCCATGCCTAAACTCTTGCCTTTACATGTAGGCTTATCTTCTAAGATAAGATAAACCTTATCATCCCACATGGGTTCCAACCTTTTTAGACTTTTCCACAAAGAAAATACACAAAATATTTATGACATCAATCTTTTTCCTTATTACAAATATAATATTTCTAATTCCTAATCATGTAGACCCTACTTCTCTACTTATCCCAACTTTGACATTTTAACTTCACCGGACCACTTACAACAAATATTTACTTTTTACAATATTCCTATTTTACTTTGATTGTTACCATAATCTACATTATTGGCGGCACCATACTGACAGTGTCGTTATCTTCTCTTGGATGCCACTACTAATTATACTTAACAACATCCTATTCCCAATACATACATTAATAAAATAGAAATTACAGAGGAAAATTTTAATGTCGAAATTTTCCCCCTTCCTAACTTCTACTCCGTCCTCGGAGTAGACTCTTATGGACATTCTGAAGCTGGTGCCTGGAAAATCTTTAACTTGTCATGGTTGACCCATTTTGTAATGGGAGTACCATCTAATTCCTCCAGTCGATATGTACCATTTTCATGCACAATTGCTATTTTGTAGGGCTGCATCCATTTTGGAAGAAATTTTCTTTGTCTTCATTTTTTTATATCTGGAATCATATACTAGAACCAAGTCATTCACATGAAATGGAGACCAACGGATATTTTGATCAAAGTATTCCTTCTGCTTCATTTTATTCTTATAGCTTGTATCCTTCGCTATTTCCCTCATTTTCTCTAGAAAATAAAGATGTACCAACCTTTCTTTTACTGAATCACTTCCATCCATCCTTTCATTTTTCATAACTCTCATAGTGGGAATATCAAACTCAGTAAGAAGAACTGGATCAATGCCATAAGCCAACTGAAATGGGGAGTATCATGTTGATGACTTTGATGTTGCCCTATATGCCCACAATGTTGCATGAATCATTTTATCCCACTTATGTACCTGCAAGGCTACATCTTTTTCTAGAATTTTACACAACACAAAAAAATTTCATTCCACCTATCCATTTGTGCTTGGCTGGTATGTTGTTGCATTCATGTGCTTAATAGAAAACTAATTGACTAGGGATTCTACCACCTCATTAATGAAGTGGATTCCTTGATCTGTTAGAATTTCTAATGGGAAACCAAATCTGGTGACAGTGTGTTCATCTATGAATGTTTCCACTTCATCCATGGAATTTGTTTTCAATGGCCTAGCTTTAACCCACTTGGTTAAATAATCTGTGGCAACTACAATATACTTTTTTTGGCATGGGGTAGTTGGAAGTGGACCTACAATATCTATTCCCCACTTTTCAAAGGGACCAAGTGGAATAATAGGGCATAATGGAGCTGATGAAGTCTTATGGTTACCATGTGTTTGAAAAATATCATATGTCTTACAATAATTATAACAATCTCTAAAAAGAGTGGGCCAGTGATAACCTGCATCCAAGATCCTTCTTGCTATAAGTTGTCAAGAGAAGTGTCCTCCACATGTACCATTGTATAATTCTTCTATCAGCTCCTTCCCTTGATCATGTCCAGCTGCTCTCTTGTACTATCCATCAGGTCCTATTTGAATTAATACTCCATGCAGAATAGAATATGGATGACTGGTTTGAGTAATCTTCCTCTTAGTCTTTGCATTTGCACCATCAAGAAACTTGAATTCATTCAGATAATTCCAAATATCTATGTATTCACTAAAGATTGTGTCAACAGATAAAAATGTTGGATCTAGGAAATCATCATCATCATAAGGTGAACTTAAACCATCATAGGCTCAAGAGAGTGCATCTGCATTGACATGCTTCTTTCCTGGCCTATCTATAATATCAAATTCAAATTCTTGTAGCAAAATTATCCATCTTGCTATCCTCCTTGATGGGTTAGGCTTATTTACAATATATTTTAGAGCCTGATGATCTGTTACAACTATAAATTTCTTCCCTAGCAAGTAATTTCTAAACTTCTTTACAACAAAAATGATAGCTAGAGCCTCTTTTTCAATTACAGTATAATTTACCTCAGCTCTGCTCATTTGTCTGCTCCCAAAGTAAACTGGATGATCATTCCCATTTTCATCCTTTTAGCTCAGATTACTTCCTATTGTTGCATCTGAGGCATCAATATACACAATGAATTGCTTGCTCAAATCTAGATTCTTTAAAACAGGTGAAGACATCAGGGATTCCTTCAGTTGTTTAAAAGCTTCATGCACCTTATTTCCTTGTTCATAAGTAACATCCTTCTACAAGAACTGGGTTAGTGGCTGCGCAATCTTTGAGAAATTCTCGGTGAACCTTCTATAGTAACCCACATGGCCTAAAAATTATCTCAACTTACTTCTATTCATGGGAAATGGTAACTCTTTAATTTTTGAAACTTTATCAGAAGCAGTACCAATACCATCTTTGGATACAACATGCCTTAACAAAATACCTTTAGAACATCCAAAGACACACTTTGTAGGGTTTGCTAAGGCTTGCGCTTCATCTAACCTTTGAAATGTTGTCTACATCTGGTGCAGGTGGTCCATCTTGCTCCCATAGATGCAAAAATCATCCAAAAATACTCTAATGAAGTTCCCAATGTAGGGTTCAAACACCCTATTCATCAAACATTGGAATGTTGCTAGAGAATTACACAACCCAAAAGACATAACTCTATAAGAAAAAATTCCCCAAGGAGTGGTGAACGTGGTCTTCAGCTGATCTTTCTCTACTATAAAAACTTGGTTGTATCCGCTATATCCATCAGCAAAACTATAGCACTCCTAGATAGCTACTTCGTCTAATATTTGATATGAGAATGGAAGAGGGTAATGATCCTTCTTTGTTTCCTTTTTGAGCTTCCTATAATCAACACAAATGCGTAGTTTCCCTTTCTTTTTTATTGAGATCACAATGGGAGAAACCCATTCTAAATTCTCCACAACAAATATTAATCCTGCATCAAGCAACTTATCTATTTCTTCTTTTATAGTCTTGGAAAAATTAGGATTCATTTTATATTGCATTTGCTTTATGGGATTAGCACCATCTACCATCTCAATAGAATGTTCTACCCAACTTACTTGATAGAGTTCCTTGTAATCAAAAGTGAATATGTGTATGTACCTTCAAAAGAGATGGAGGTAGGATTCCTTCTCACTCTCCATCACACCATCACCAATCTTTATTTGTTGGAGACGATCATCAATTTATTTTTCATATAATTTTATGGGTTCATGATTCGGTATGACTGGAAGGATATCCATGACTGAAACATCAACCTCACTTTCCTCATCTTTTGTGTCCACTTCACTGGTACTAGAGTAATTAGAGGATGTTTAATCATCATTTTCTTCGCTTGAATCCACAGGTTCTGTCTTATGATGCTGAGGGATCACATTTATATTCACCCTCTCTCTACCACATCCAAGTGTCATGAAGCCTTCATTCCAGTAGTTTCTTTCATGAACTCTCCTTAGCCATGGTCTTCCCAACAACATTGGGTACGAAACAATACCATTTTTCACCACCTAAAAGTCTACTACACATACAACACCAATAACAGATATTGCCACATTTAAAATTACACCTTCTGGATTAGCTTTTCACTTATTTAATGACCTTAACATAAGTGTTGAGGGGCGATCAATTTTTAAACCCAACATATTCATTACAGACTCGGTCATTACATTAATTGCAGCACCTCCATCAACTAAGACATCATGAATTGTAATACCATTACATAATACCTTAGCTTGTGCAGAGTAGGGATCTGCATCTACCTCCAAAAGAGTGACCTCAACCTCCTTCCTTCATCGAGAATTGAGTCAACTTTTCAGCTCTCGCCTCTTCTCAGAAGACATAGCCAAGAGTTGACCATATGTAATATTTGTAAGCCTTTTGGACAAATATTCTAAGATGGATTATGGTCCTTGTCCATGTGAAATCAGAAAAATCCTGCACACCCAACTTTCTTCTCCTATGTTTCTTACTAGTTTCTCATTTCATCTTCTTAGGATCATTTCTATCTTGGTTATCTTTTTCTTTCTTTTTATTTGTTACAAACACATCTACTTCATTATTTATGCTCTTATCTACTACATCAAAAGAATTCACAGGTGTTTTTCCTTTATCATTATCTGTTGTACCAGATGTAGAAGCTCTATCTGGACAATTATAATTATAATGACCCTTTTTATAACAACCATAACATATAACTTCAAAAATATTTCTTATTGGACCTCTATCTCCTCCTTGAGAACTAAATTCTTCTCCTTGAAGAATATCAATAGTTAACTAGCCCATCTTCCTAAGCAGATATTAATACTCAGTAGATTTACTAGGAGAAATATTTGTGCTCACCGAGAGTGGTAGTGGATGTTAGACCAAAGGTGCTGGTGTAGGCTCTACTTTAGCAACAATTTCTTTGGGCTCCTCTTCCATGCTTTCTTCTTTCCTTCTTGCAATCTTCTTTGCTTGTTCAATGGTAGCTGGGCATTCATACTTCACTCATTTTCTGATCTCTGGCTTCATCCCAAGAATGAATTTTTTATAGAGGAGATTATCCATGTCATTCATTAACCCATCTGCTAATCCTTCCTTCTAGATCTGGGCATAGAGCTTCCTCCTTAGCTCTAGAACACGAGCATGATAATCCCTTATCTCATCCTTCTGTCCTTGGGCTAGCTTTATGATCTTGATCATGAGATCTGCATATTTATGTTGTTCACCTAATTCTTCAAGAAAACTTTTAGTTAATAAATCCCATGAGTTTTTCACATTATCACCTAGTGTTTCAAGCCAACTAAGGGCTGAACCATCCAAAAAGGTAGGAAAAAATTCATTCCATTATTCCCTTCGTATAAGGCCATTATAAATACAAGATCATTTAAACTCTTGAATGAAAGAGGAAGCATATTCATTAGATTGGGCTGAAAAAACAGGAATGTTCCCCATTTTCAAAAGTAACCATAGTGAAATAACAACTCACAAGTACAATCAACAAGACTTATGTACACAAATAATTAGAATCACTATAATAGAAAATAGAAATGACCATGGTAAACTATGGTAAAACTTGACTTACTGTGGTAAAAACTGATTTTACTGTGGTAAACACTATTCACAGTAAAAAGTGAAGTTACTGCGGTAAATACTATTTATGGTAAAAAGTGACTTTACTGCGGTAAATACTATTCATGGGCAAAAGTGACTTTACCATGGTAACTACTATGCACAGTAAAAATAAGGTTACCCTCCATATGTTTTCTGACTAAGTGGGAATATCTTTCTAGAAAATCCACCAATGAGGAATGGTCCCGGAAATGGAACAATAATGTCATCACCAATCCGGCACTATGATAATTGTTCACCGGGAACTCCTCATGCTATGATTATTTATTAATGCAAAACTTTTAGTTTGGTGGATGTAATATGGAAACACAATAACAAAAAACATAACACAAGAATACCATAGTCTATGATAAGAAGGAATGATGATAAATCTTAAATATAAATGTAAATTATAATATCAACATGAAATTGTTACAATCTCACCCATGAGGTACTTCAAGTGTTACTGAGTTCACTTTCCTTCCAACAATAACTATGTGAGAAACTTCACAATTATACCTCTTAATGGCTTCTTTAACACACCTTCAAAATGATGGCTTCCTTTACACACTTACTCATACAATATTTCTCACTACTGCCTTCTATGCTAAATGAGGGGGGGTGGCCTCTTTATTTATAAGAATTCAGGCTTATCCACCCTATCTCTAAGATAGGATAGGAAATATATATTGGCCAATCATATTCATTTCCTAAACTCTTGCCTTTACATGTAGGCTTATCTTCTAAGATAAGATAAACCTTATCATCTTACATGGGTTCCACCCTTTTTAGACTTTTCCACAAATAAAATACACAAAATATTTATGACATCATTCTTTGTCCTTATTATAAATATAATATTTCTAATTCCTAATCATGTAGACCCTAATTCTCTACTTATCCCAACTTTGACATTTTAACATTACCGAACTACTTATAACAAATATTTTCCTTTTACAACATTCCTATTGTACTTTGACTGTTACCGTACTCTACATTATTGGTGGCATTGTACTGAAGGCGCCGTTATCTTCTATTGTATGCCACTACTAATTATAGTTAACAACATCCTATTCCTAATACATACATTAATAAAATAGAAATTACAGAGGAAAATTTTAATGTCGACAGATCCTCTTATTTATAAATTAAGAAGGCTATGAAATTATAGGAACTTTTTATAATCATTACATACGAAAAATAGGATACATTTACATTTGAGAAACAGTCTCCCACAAAAATTTCCAAGTGGTTGTGCAAGTTTGACTAGGTCAAACCTACAATTTGAATGGAGTTTGTGTCTTGGAGACTGTGTGAAAATGACAGCCAAGCTTGACTAGGGTTGGCACCACCCTTTTCTGATCTATGTCGATTTCATCTTCTTCTTCATTAGATAACTTGTTCATATAGTTAGGAAATAATTTGATGATTTCTTAGACATCATTATCATCAGGTCTGCATGCATAGTGGTTTAGGACCTTGAAAAATTTTGTTGTTCTGTTTAATTTTCCAAGTAATTTCTATGTCTGATTTATGGTTTTACTTAGTTGGCTCAAGAATTTGTTGTACGATACCATCTTATGAATGGATTCAAGAGAAAATGACTTTTTTACCTTAGTATATTCATTAACTAAAATCTTGAAATTGGAAATAACTCTATCTGTTGGGATCACATCAAGATCTTCATTAAGTAGCCTATATTGAATGATGTTGAATTCATCTGTGATATCATTAAGGCCATAAATTTCCTTGTTTACTCCTTCATTCAACTTTGTCATTACCTCATATAGCGTCCTAGTAAGGAGATTCATTTCTTCATTGTATTCAAACAACTTTAAGGATTCATCAATGATCCATTCTTCTAAGAATAGATTAGATTTGACTCTCTGCACCTCCTTCCAATATTCCAATGTGAGTTCCAAATTATCACATCCTTTTTTAAGAATTTCATACATCTTAGTGACGATGTGTTTCTCTAGTTCAATATTTTTATAGAAGATAATAACATCCTCTATCACTTGTTTTCCTTATTTTAGCACGAAATAAATCCATCCTCAAACTTCTCGACCTTTCTATCTAATTTACTCAACTACAGAGAAAGAAATTTCATGAAAACTTGTAGATACGAAAAGAGACGTTGTAAGAGTTGGTTTCATGATCTTATGGAGGATCGTTGTCAATTGTTCTATCTTGTCTTTTACCTCATCCTTATTGATCTTATCCTTATCAAAATTTTGAGAAAGTTACTGAGGGAAACCTAGACATCCTATTTTGTACCTTTTTGTGTGGCCATATCGAGAGAGAAATTTAAAATTTGATAGGATGTTGCAGTGAAATTCTCTTTTTATTTTTGTGTAGCTAGAGTCTCTTTCTCAAAAAATATTTCCTTTTTCCAATCAACTAAAAGGTGATAAATAACCCTTGTCCTCTTTTTTTGTTTTTGGGGAGTCCGATCAAAGATGTTAAGATATATGTCATCTCAAATAGGAAATTACTTCTTCTTGTTAGTTTACCCATTCAACCATGCATGAGTAGATGAATAAAACATTTTTTTAGAGGATGACATGGGAAATTTCATCACAATAGTAAATTTGATATGTGATATAAGGGAGATTATTGACATTACTTTCAATGGAAATAACACGGTGACAACTAAATATAGATTGGAAAGGATTATTGCATGGGTGATGAAACGAGAAGAATGATGGGAGAGGAAGTGTGGAGAAATTTTTGAGGAAGGGGAGTTCCTAGGGGAAACACACATCCAAAACATCCCTGGATGAGAGAGAGGGAATTGAAGAAAATACCTAGGCCATGGTAGTAAACGAGGTGATGGGAGTGCGAGAAATAGGAGAAGAAGAAATGGAAGATGTAGGAAAAAGGAGAGTGAGAGTTGGAGGATATGGAGGAGCTAAAAATTGGGAGGACGAGAAAGGGGTTGAAGAAGGTGACTGCAATTCTTGAGTTGTGTGTGGTGGGGAGGAAATAATATCAATAACCTCTATAAAATGAACCTTGGAAGTAGAAAATTATGTGGAGGGAATGTTAGAATACGAATTAGAACCTATGTATAAAACGGTGATTTTGTGAGGCTCGAAATTGGGTTTTGTACTAGAGTTACCTAATTTTGAAGTGGTGGGGCAGCCCATAGGTGGTTGTACCTATTCCTTGATAATAATAAGTTTCTATGATTCCTTTCCATGTGAATCTCAATGATATCATCCATTGGTGGGTCTGGTTAAGAATATGAGTTATGGGATCCTTCGAAATGTTTCACTTTTGGAGTGACCAATTGATCCATGGTAATGGTTTCTCTTTGACATTATTTTGATCATAAATGGGGTTAAAGACATCTTCATCATCTTTAATGCCCTCAGGAACATCTACTATTCCATACTTAGTCACTTCCTATAGATTCAACATTTAATAATCTCTTTCTTACATGGTAATTTTGTCAATGCAATTTATCAAGATGTCCTCCAACTGAGGTATGTGAACACCAGTGGGTCTTATTCTACCAACCATACCCCAATAATCAAAGCTAACTCATCGATGATAGGGTTTCAATTTCATATTGGCCCATTTCTCCCTCGACATTATTTTCTTTGTAACAGGATGCAAACGTTTATTGAACAAAAACTATTGGGAATCAAACCCATGTCTTATGCTTGTTGTGTTGAATTTTTTAGAGATATAGAGATTGCCAAAATAATTCAATAAAAATAAAATTATCCATGGAACACCTTGTAATTAACCCACATTGAGATATGTGAACATTGCGAAGTGTAATAAAATTCCTCCCCAAGTCTTGATTACATTTCAAGAACTATCTCATATCCTTTGGTTATAGAGATCCTTGTAGAAAGAATATAGGATGGTAGTGAAGAAAGCATTACTAACCCTATTGAAGTCACTTGGACCCTCTTTCATTGTAATTTGAGGATAAAATTCATAAATATGCGATTAATTTTGGGTTCCCTCAGATTAAAATCCATGATAGTTCCTCATTCCCACAACAACATAAACAAGATAGGAAGTTATGTAAAAATTTCTTGAGGTTTGGGCATCTAACATCTGGGCATGTATAGCTTCATTGATGATCTCTTGCAATTGAATGAGATCAGAATTCATATGAATAGTAGAGATGTATAAGTACATCAATTATTGGAAATATTTGGAAGATGGGAGCCCTATAAATCTACACAACAATTTCATGATTTCATTCACATCTTGGATGAAATACGAGTGGTTAATAGGCTTTAGAACTATGGTCATTGAAGGCTTGGGCATTGCTAAATATACTATTTTAAGTACCTTCACACAATTCTTAAAATCTTTTTTCCAATGCTTAAGAGCAGATTTGGGAGAAATTGGGACATACCCCTCGACATCAAGAAGCTTTAACAAATATTAAAAATAGTCAATTTCCAATCTGATTATAATTATTCCATCATCATCTCTAAATTTTCAGGGGTATTTATCATAATGTGTGTAGCTAGGAGAATAGATTTTGGACATTGCATTAATGGTGGAAAGGAAGCGGTAAGGGAAAGTACACTATCATAAATACTCTTCATTCAATTATGGTCATACAGAGCTATAAATATACTCCAAAATTATCACAAATTAATGTTTATGAGGTCAGTATCCCTAATATTATTAACATCTGATGTGATACTAGAAGGCAGACCCACCCCTTGGAAACTATACTTCATTTTCTCTTTCCCATTAGATGATGATTCAAACTTTTTCCTTAGGAAATGTCCCTAAAAATTTTACAAATTATTTTGAAACTTGATGGTGGAAGTCATCCCCTAAAATGTTGCAAGGAACCTTTGAAAAAAAATTAGCATAACTTGAGCCCTTTTTTATATCCATGTAGTCCCAATTTGAAAACCCAGCAGAATTCAACCCTTACTTTGCATGTTTCACACTATAATAACTTGCAAGGTTCCTTTAAATCCTCGACTTCTAATGGCAAAAGTTGAATCTTTTTTTGCAAGAACGAACCTCAATTTGGTCTATGATGGAATTGAAAACACTTTTTATAGCGTGAACTTTTGAAATAACATTTAGGTGATAGATCCTCCTTCAATTTTTTTTAAAAATTGATACTTTGAAACCTAAGTTTCACCAAAAACATAAGTTATGAAGGATAGAAAAACATTGAAATGTTAATCCCAAAACACAAGAAGGAAAACCCTAAAAATGAAACAAAAATCAAAACACCAAGGGAACCAATAATGTCAGGTAAAATATGGAAATGAAAACCCAAAAAGAGAGCATGAAAACCTTGTAAAAATGATTAAAACATTAAAACTTACCTGAATAACAAGTGGGTCAAAGATGAGAAATGGGATTTTTTACCAAAAAAACACACAAGGAGTACAGTCAGTGGTGGTTAAAGCATTTCTTAAGGGCATTTGTTACATACAATTCACATGCCTAAATGATCCTTTGAAATATTGCATGCCTATAAATAAAAAATGGCAAATCTAATTACTTCATGTAAGTTATCTGTAGAAGGATAGGTTGCATTAAAATTCTAGTAGACCTGGGAAACCCCTAACAGTTAAACTAAATTTTGATGTTTAGGCATGGGTTATTGTGGATACTTGCTATAAGAATTACCTTTTCCCTTACTTTGATCCAAAACCATATATGCACTTAACTTCAATGTACTTCAGGGAGTCTGAAGTTCACCAAAATGGTTTGCATACAGACTAGCAATATGGGTTCTACCTACCGGAAGTTGTCCTTATTGATTAAGCTAAAATGTGAAATAAGATCATGGAATTTGACTTGTTATCGTTAACATGTAAACTACAATATGTAAGTTCCAGTACAACAATGGAATGCACTTGGGGAATTGAAAACTGGGACAATAAAATCACCAAATCCTGGCACTATGATGAATTCTTCACCGGTGAGAAGCCTCGTAGCTATGATTCACAGTGACTAATGCATTGACTATAGTTAGAGTGGATGTAAGTATGGAAACACGAAAACAGACATAGCAGAAGCGTTGCACTAGACTATCACCAATCCGGAACTGATGATAATTCTGAAATCATCCGAGTAAATTATCCTCGTAGCTATGAAATTATTTACTAATGCACAACCTTTAGTTTGCTTGGAGTGTAATCTGGAAACAAAACTTGCATTCCGAACACAAGAATACCATTGACTATGATAAGACAGGAATGACGACAAATCTGAAATATCAAAATAAATTATAATATTAACATGAAACTGTTACAATCTCACCCATGAGATACTTCAAGTGTTATTGAATTCACTTGCCTTTCACCAAGGACTATGGGACAATTACACCTCTTAATGGCTTCTTCAACACACCTTTAAACTGATGGCTTCCTTCGCACACTTACTCTACAATATTTCTCACTACTTCCTTCTATGCTAAATGAGGGGGGTGGCCTCTCTATTTATAGAACTTCCAGGCTTATCCATCTTATCTCTAAGATAGGATAAGAAATCCACTCTGACGAATCATATTCCATACCTTAACTCTTATCTGTACATGTAAGCTTATCTTTTAAGATAAGATAAACCTTATCATTTTACATGGGTTTCCACATTTTTAGACTTTTTACAAATAAAATACACAAAATATTTATGACCTCACTCCTTGTCCTTATTACCAATATAATATTTCTAATTCCTAATCATGTAGACCCTACTTCTCTAATTACCCAAACTTTGACATTTTAACATTACCGGACCACTTACGAAAAATATTTACTTTTTACCACAACATTCTTATTGTACTTTGACTATTACCATACTATACATTATTGACGTCGTCGTACTGGCAGCGCTGTTATCTTCTATCGGACGCTACTACTAATTACACTTAACAACATCCTATTCCTAATACATACATTAATGAAATAGAAATTACGGAGGAAAATTTTAGTGTCGACATCTTCCCCCTTCCTAGCTTCTACTCCGTCCTCGGAGTAGACTATTCTGGTGCTTGGAAAATCTTCAACTTGTCGTGGTTGACCCATTTCGTAATGGGAGTGCCATCCAATTCCTCCAGTCGGTACGTACCATTTTCATGCACAGCTACTATTTTGTAGGGCCCCATCCATTTTGGAAGAAATTTTCTCTGTCTTCTTTTTTTGTATCTGGAATCATATACTAGAACCAAGTCATTCACATGAAATGGAGACCAATGGATCTTTTGATCAAAGTATTCCTTCTGCTTCATTTTCTTCTTATGGCTTGTATCCTTTGCTATTTCCCTCATTTCCTCTAGCAAATGAAGATGTACCAACCTTTCTTTTACTGAATCACTTTCATCCATCCTTTCATTTTTCATAACTCTCACAGTGGGAATATCAAACTCAATAGGAAGAACTGGATCAATGCCATAGGCCAACTGAAATGGGGAGTATCCTGTTGCTGACTTTGATGTTGCCCTATATGCCCACAATGCTGCATGAATCCTTTTATCCCACTTATGTACCTGCAAGGCTGCATCTTTTGCTAGAATTTGACACAACACAAAATTTGTTCGTTCCACCTGTCCATTTGTGCTTGGCTTGTATGTTATTGCCTTCCTGTGCTTAATAGAAAATTTATTGACTAGGGCTTCTACCACCTCATTAATGAAGTGGCTTCCTTGATCTGTTACAGATTCTAATGGACAACCAAATCTGGTGACAATGCGTTCATATATGAACCTTGCCACTTCATCTATGGAATTTTGTTTTCAATGGCCTAGCTTCAACCCACTTGGTTAAATAATCTGTGGCAACTACAATATAATTATTTTGGCGTGAGGTAGTTGGAAGTGGACCTACAATGTCTATTCCCCACTTTTCAAAGGGACCAAGTGGAAGAATAGGGCATAATGGAGCTGATGAAGTCTTACGGTTACCATGTGTTTGACAAATATCACATGTCTTACAATAATTATAACAATATTTAAAAAGAGTGGGCCAGTGATAACCTACATCCAAGATCCTTCTTGCTGTATGTTGTCCAGAGAAGTGCCCTTCACATGTACCATTGTAGAATTCTTCTAGCAGTTCCATTTCTTGATCACGTCCAACTACCCTCTTGTACTATCCATCAGGTCCTATTCGAAATAATACTACATGCAGAATAGAATATGGGTGACTGGCTTGAGTAATCTTTCTCTTAGTCTTTGCATTGGCACCATTAGGAAACTTGAATTCATTCAGATAATTCCAAATATCTATGTATTCACTAGGGATTGTGTCAAGGGATAACAATGTTGCATCAGGGAAATCATCATCATCACAAGATGATCCTAAACCATCATAGGCTCGAGAGAGTGCACATGCATTGACATGCTTCTTTCCTGGCCTATCTATAATATCAAATTCAAATTCTTGTAGCAAAATTATCCATCTTGTTATCCTCCCTGATGGGTTAGGATTATTGACAATATATTTTAGAGCATGATGATCTATTACAACTATAAATTTCTACCCTAGCAAGTAATTTATTAACTTCTTTATAGCAAAAATGATAGCTAGAGCCTCTTTTTTAGTTACAGTATAATTTACCTCAGCACTGCTCATTTGTTTGCTCCCAAAGTAAATTGGATTTTCATTCCCACTTTCATACTTTTGGCTCAAAGTACTTTCTAGTGCTGCATATGAGGCATCAGTGTACACAATGAATGGCTTTCTCCAATCTGCATTATTTAAAACAGGTGAAGACACCAGGGCTTCCTTCAGTTGTCCAAAAGCTTCATGTGCATTATTTTTTGGTTCATAAGTAACATCCTTCTTTCAGAACTAGGTTAGTGGTTGTGTAATCTTTGAGAAATTCTTGATGAATCTTCTATAATAACCCACATCGCCTAAAAATGATCTCAACTTACTTTTATTCATAGGAAATGGTAAATCTTTGATTTTTGAAACTTTATCAGGATCAGTACAAATACCATCTCTGGATACAACATGCCCTAACAAAACGCCTTTAGAACATCCAAAGACACACTTTGTAGGGTTTAGTGAGCCTTGTGCTTCATCTAACCTTTGAAATGTTGTCTCCATCTGGTGCAGGTGGTCCAACTATCTCCCATAGATGTAAAAATCATCTAGAAATACTCTGATGAAGGTCCCAATATAGGGTTCAAACACCCTATTCATCAAACATTGGAATGTTTCTAGAGCATTACACAACCCAAAAGGCATAACTCTATAAGTAAACGTTCTCCAAGGAGTGGTGAACGTGGTCTTCAGTTGATCTTTCTCCACTATACGGACTTGGTTGTATCCACTATATCCATCAGCAAAACTATAACATTCCTGGCCAGCTACTTCGTCCAAGATTTGATCTAAGAATGGAAGAGGGTAATGATCCTTCTTTGTTGCCTTATTGAGCTTCCTGTAATCAACAAAAATGTGTAGCTTCCCATTCTTTTTTATTGAGATCACAATGGGAGAAACCCATTCTGAATTCTCCACAGCCAATATGAATCCTGCATCAAGCAACTTATCTATTTCTTCTTTTACAGTCTTGGAAAAATTAGGATTCATTTTATATGGCATTTACTTTATGGGCTTAGCACCATCTACCAGCTCAATAGAATGTTCTACCCAACTTACTTGACAGAGTTCCTTGTAATCAAAAGTGAATATGTGTATGTACCTTCGAAAGAGATGGAGGTAGGATTCCTTCTCACTCTCCATCACACCATCACCAATCTTTATTTTTTGGAGATGATCATCAATTTCTTCTTCAGATAATTTTATGGGGTCATGAGTCGATGTGACTGGAAGGATATCCATGACTAAAACATCAACCTCACTTTCTTCATCTTCAGTGTCCACTTCATTGGCACTAGAGTAATCAGAGGATGTCCAATCATCAGTTTCATCACTTGAATCCACAGGTTCTACCTTATGATGCCGAGGGATCACATTCATCTTCACCGTCTCTCTACCACGTCCAAGTGTCATGAAGCCTTCATTCCAGTAGTTTCTTGCATGAAATCCCCTTATCCATGGTCTTCTCAGCAACATTGGGTATGCAACAGTACCATTTTTCATCACCTGAAAGTCTACCACACATACAACACCCATAACAGATATTGCCACATTTGAAACTACACCTTCTGGTTTAGATTTACCCTTATTTAATGACCTTAACATAAGTGTTGAAGGGCGTTAAATTTTTAAACCCAACATATTCATTACATTAACTGCAGCACCTCCATCAACTAAGACATCATGAATTGAAATACCATTACATAATACCTCATCTTGTGGAGCACAGGGATCCACCTCTACCTCCAAAATAGGGACCTCAACCTCCTTCCTTCGTCGAGGATTGAGTCCACTTCACAGCTCCCACCTCTTCTTAGAAGACATAGCCAAGAGTTGACCATATATAATATTTGCAGGCCTTTTTGACAGATCTTCCAAGATGGAGTATGGTCCTTGCCCCTGTGAAATCAAAAAATCTTGCACACCCAACTTTCTTCTCCTATGTTTCTTACTAGTTTCTCCTTTCATCTTCTTCAGATCATTTCCATCTTGATTATCTTTTTATTTCTTTCTTTTTGTTACAAACACATCTACTTCATTATTTCTGCTCTTATCTACTACATCAAAAGAATTCACAGGTGCTTTTCCTTTATCATTATCTCCTTTACCAGATGTAGAAGCTCTATCTGGAAAATTATAGTTATAATGACCCTTTTTATAATAACCATAACATACAACTTCAGAAATATTTCTTTTTGGACCTCTATCTCCTCCCTGAGAACTAAATTCTTTTCCTTGAAGAAGATTAATAGTTAACTGACCCATATTTTTGAGCAGATCTTCATACTCAGTAAATGTACTAGGAGAAATATTTGTGCTCACCGAGAGTGGTTGTGGATTCTGTAGTAAAGGTGCTGGTGTAGGCTCTACTTTAGCAACAATTTCTTTAGGATCCTCTTCCATGCTTTCTTCTTGCCTTCTTGCAATCTCATTTGCTTGTTCAATGGTAGCTGGGCGGTCATACTTCACTTGTTGTCTGATCTTTTGCTTCATCCCAAGAATGAAGTTCTTACATAGGAGATTATCCATGCCATTCATCAACCCATCCACTAATCCTTCCTTCCAGATCTGGACATCGAGCTTCCTCCTTAGCTCTAGAACACGAGCATGATAATCCCTTATCTTCTCCTTCTCTCCTTGGGTTAGCTTTTTGATATCGATCATGAGATTTGCATATCTCTGTTATTCACCAAATTCTTCAAGAAAACTTTTAGTTAATAAATCCCATGATTTTTTCACATTATCACCTAGTGTTTCAAACCACCTAAGGGTTGAACCATCCAAAAAGGTAGGAAAAAATTTAGTCCATTGTTCCCTTCTTATAATGCCATTACAAATACAAGATCGTTTAAAATCTTGAATGAAAGAGGAAGCATATTCATTAGATTGGGCTGAAAAAATAGGAATCTTCCCTATTTTCAAAAGTAACCACAGTGAAATACCAACCCAAAAGTACAATCAACAAGACTTATGTGCACCAATAATTAAAATCACTATAATAGAAAATAGAAATGACCATGGTAAACTATGGTAAAACTTGACTTACTGCAGTAAAAACTGACTTTACTGTGGTAAACACTATTTACAGTAAAAAGTGAAGTTCTTGTGGTAAATACTATTCACAGTAAAAAGTGACTTTACTGTGGTAAATACTATTCACAGCAAAAATTAATTTACCATGGTAACTACTATTTACAGCAAAAATGATTTTACCATGGTAACTACTATGCACAGTAAAAACAAGGTTACCCTCCAATTGATTTTTGACTAAGTGGGAATATCTCTCCAGACAATCCACCAACGAGGAATGGTCCTGGCAACGGAACCAAAATGTCATCACCAATCTGGCACTATGATGATTCTTCATCGGGAACTCCTCATGCTATGATTATTTACTAATGAACAGCGTTTAGTTTGGTGGATGTAATCTGGAAACACAAAAACAAACATAACACAAGAATACTATAGACTATGATAAAAAGGAATGATGATAAATCTAAAATATCAGAGTAAATTATAATATTAGCATGAAATTGATACAATCTCACCCATGAGGTACTTCAAGTGTTATTGACTTCACTTGCATTCCACCAATACTATGGGAGAAACTTCACAATTACACCTCTTAATGGCTTCTTCAACACACCTTTAAACTGATGGCTTCCTTTACACACTTACTTATACAATATTTCTCACTACTTCCTTTTATGCTAAATGAGGGGGGTGGCCTCTTTATTTATAGAAATTTCAGGCTTATCCATCTTATCTCTAAGATAGGATAAGAAATCCACTTTGACGAATCATATTCCATACCGTAACTCTTATCTGTACATGTAAGCTTATCTTTTAAGATAAGATAAACCTTATCATTTCACATGGGTTCCACATTTTTAGACTTTTTACAAATAAAATACACAAAATATTTATGACCTCACTCCTTGTTCTTATTACCAATATAATATTTCTAATTCCTAATCATGTAGACCCTAGTTCTCTACTTACCCAAACTTTGACATTTTAACATTATCGGACCACTTACGACAAATATTTACTTTTTACCACAATATTCCTATTGTACATTTGACTATTACCGTACTATACATTATTGGTGGCCTCGTATTGGCAGCGTTGTTATCTTCTATCAGACGCTACTACTAATTATACTTAACAAAATCCTATTCCTAATACATACATTAATGAAATAGAAATTACGGAGGAAAATTTTAGTGTCGACAGACTCAACTTGCAGTTTACATGCAACCTGTAATTTGAGTTTCGACTTCGAATTTGTGCTAATTTCCTATCTATTTTGGGTTTAGGGTTTTCGAAAGTAATTTGCATGAAAACTACAAGTTGATTCCAAAAATATAAAATTTAAAATACATAAGAAAACTTAAAAAACATAGGTAATTTTCTAAAATAATTTTGTGAAAAATACAAGTTGATAAAAATAAGATATTGCAATAGAATTTTCAAAACGAAGAAAAATTTGTTAAGGGAACTTATAAAGTTAACATTTTAGGCGACCTCCAGGGAACGCTTTCTTACCAAGCATTAATCCACTAGCCTTATGCAATCCATTGGGCATATGAGTCACCTAACCTCAAGAATATGCAAAAATTGTGAAAGCCCGCAAACAAAATAAATGAAATTGAAGCAAGATAAGAAGGAAAAAACAAGAAAGACAATTTGTAGAGAATTTGGAGGAATGGAAAATAGACTAATATTGTAGAAGCTTAAAATACCTCAATAGAAATCCTTGAGGTGTATCCTATTAAATAGGATTTGTACCATTTCTCCATCAAGTCTGGATATGCAAAATGAATTTACCTCTTTGCAATTAATGATCAAGTATGGCCCACTCTAAAGGGAATCTAACTTTACATGAATTCCTAGCTTGGCCATGTCCGTATCCCATTTAAGAACTAGGTATCCATCATAAAAAGATCTATGAGATACTTTCCTATCAAAAAAATTCTCCATTTGGGATTAATGCAGCTCTAGGGTCTTTATCACTTGGTTTTGTGTCTCTTCCAATTACATAAGTTCAGCAAACCAAAATTTTATAGGATCACTCTCCATCATTTAAAATTGTTTGACTAGTTCCAAAGATGAAAAATCCAAAGATAAAGGAATCTTTTCTTCCCTCCTATACACTATCATAAAGGGAGAATTTCCAATGGCCCTTTTTAGAATGATCTTATATGTCTAAAGAGAAGACTTGAGTTACATGTGCCAAGTTCATTGGTTACTTGCCATTATCCTCATAATAACTTGTATCCAATTCTTATTGCTGGACTCATCCCAACCATTACCCTACGGATAATAGTTTGATGAGGTTTTTAGATAAACACCATTTTTCTAGGTCCACTCACTAAGCTTTGTGCCTACGAATGCCTTGGCATTTTCTGAAAAAAAGAGTTAAAGCTAACACCAAACCTTTTCATAATAACTTCAATAAAATCCAAAATTTATTTCTCATTCTCTTCCTTAAATTCTACAACCTCTATCCATCAGATGAAATAATCAATCATAGTTATCACACACCTATGACCATCACTAGATGGAGTATTTATCATTCGAATAAAATTCAAGCCCCATTACAAAAAAGGTTGATTAGTCTGGATTAGATGGAAAGGAAGAGAAGATATCCTTTGTTTCCATTTGAAAAGGGAAAATTCCTTACATTTCCCTACCCACATATGGGCATCCTTGAATAGATCTAGCCAATAGTAACCAGCCCTCATGATTTTCAAGTAACAATTATCCTTGCTGAGTAATGACCTCCTGACAACCCATTATGAAATTCTTCTGCTACTTTACCAAATTGATCTTGGCCTATCCACCTAAGAATAACTCCATTTATATCCCTTTTAAAGAGTACATCATCTATGAAGATGTAAGGGATAGATTGAATCCTAAAGCTTTTCATTTGAGTACTATTTACGTATTGTCCAATGTTTTTGCAAGGGAAAAATTCAACTTGAAAATAGGACAACTCCCCCCTAGTGTCGAAAATTTTCTTTTTAAACCTTTGTAGACACCCCTATGGATCATTCCATCATCTATTCATGGATATCATCTTAACCTTTCCTATGTATTGAAGAGATGAAATAAAGCTCACAAGTTTCTTTTGACATAGTGTCTTTCAAGGTAGATCTTTCAGAAGGCTTAGGAATGGTTATTTTAAACCTTTCTAATGAATATGCATATTCACCATAGTGGATTTGAATCCCTAAACTCACCAATCAGTGGTATTCATCATCCAACATCATGTTTAAAGTGAATTTTGAATATTTAGGGAGTAATTGTACATTCAGGAGAAAGTTTAGTAAAAGAGGGAATTTTAGGCTAAAGGAGATTGCACTATGAAAAAATACCTGAGCTTCAAGAGATGATTTTTGGAGCTCCGTAATCAGTTGGAGGTTAAAAAAATATCAATAGAATGATGATTTAAATCCATACATGGTGGTACTTTCATATTTTTCACAACACCGACGCATATCTTTCCACAACTCATTCTTTAGAAGCACAACTGGTCATCTAGATTTTAAAAATGGACTATTTTTAGGAGGTTTATAGAAAAATCAGACCTTAATACCCATTCCATGCTTTATAAAATTCCTTTTTAATTCAAATTGATATATGTAAGTTCCCAAAGAATCCTTTGGGAGATCTGAAAACACCATTTTCAAGCTCCTTTCTAAGGTACAAGCTCCATCTTTAGCACAATTTTGTGTCCCCTTTATCCATTTCTAAGGGGAAAGAGGGATAGATTAATTTACCCCCCACCTTATACCTCATGAACCCAGGAGGCTCCGATAATAAGTTTTGGTTAATGTTTTAGCCCCCACATCATGCCACACATCTCTAACACTTCTCACCCAGGGGTGGAGGAAAATGTTTGTCTCCCCTTTGTCCCTTTATCAGGGGAAAATGGGGAAAGAAATATTTTCCCACCCACCTTTCTCCCGCTAGGTTCCTCATATGACCAAAAATCATCTCCAATATGCTAAAAGCGAGCCCTTTTATTATTTCCTCTGCTATTGCATGCATGACACTTGTCATGTTAGTAATTAGAGTGCACTTTAATGTCCCCTTCATCAGTTTCCAAGGGGATAAGGGAGAAAAAAAAAATTCACCCCTCCTCATGCTTACATAACATAGGAGTTATGCATTATTTTTGCTCTCCCCTCATTTTACTCCGTTTTTAGTAGGAACTCCGAAAGATTTTCTCTAGAATCCTTCATATCCATTTTTCTTCTTACATTCACCTCTCCATTTTTCCATGATCATGGTGAAATAATCTCACATAAAAATTGAAATTTTTTAAATCTCGAAGTTCATTTTTGTCATATTGACTCTAGAGCTTGTGAAGGAAATTTTTTTGAATCATGCAAATTGGTGCACAGATTGAGGTGGTATTTTTTACATTTTTCATCATTTCTAGGTGCATGTAGAAAAGGAATGATATAAATGACATGCACAGTCTATATTTTTTACAGTTAAAAAACCCATACTTTGTGTATTGATTTCATAAAAAAAATTATTGGTGTTCTAGTGATCGAATCAAGATGAAAATTTGTACGTGAGATCGTGAGGAAAAACCTATCCCATTGGAGATAGTATCATAAAAATATGAGGAGTGGAGATCTAATTTTCAAATATAGTAATTCGCTACAAGAGAACTTATTATAAATAGTAAACACTCACAATTTACAGATTTATCCAAGGAAATGTGCACAGGGAACAACCAGGGGAACAAACAAGGTGATCGAAGATGAAAAGAATGAAAAATACCATTTACTAAAAATATTAAACTCCATTCCAAGTGCATAAGAGTGCAATTGTCAGCCATGAAAGTCAAATTTTTAGGCGTTGAACCCATCTCATCTTTCTCATCTGAGTACTCAGGTGTGGGGGGCAGTGGTGTTACCCATGTGGACCTTAAAGACATCAAAGATTGCATGCTTGGCATACCCAAATATCCAGTTGAGGATAAAGTTATTATGAGTGACTTATATGCAGTAGGAGGACATCGAGTGTGAGTCATAATATTAAATTATTATTGGCATGTTATCATCATTGTGAGCATGACACCAGAACCATTCAAGAAGATAATAACTTAGAACTAGCAGTGCTCACCCCTAAAGCCATATCTCATTTAATGTAGATTCCAACTTGGAGCAATATGGTTTTCATATACAAATATGTTACAAAAAGTGAATAGACAAAAAGTAAATTCTTACCTTTATGTTATTACAGTGGGTTTTTTGGTAAAGCAAGTAAGAAATCCTTACTGAGTGCCAAAGTTCCTCTCACAGAGTGAATTCCACAAATGTTGGATGGGGAAAATGACAAAGTACAACAATGGATTGTATCGCATTCACATGGAAGAAAATGGAGTGCATGGGAAGGATAAGAAAGGATTGCATGCAGGACAGTGGACACTGACAAAGGACTTTTCCATTTTCTAGAAGTATGCTAAAAATTGGGAAATCAGATTTTGTGTCAATCAAGTAAAGATAAATGCATTAAGACGTAGATTCAAAGAAAGGGATATTATTGTAGAAGTTACTTGCAGCTCGAACACATGCATGTAAGCTAATAATAGGATTAAAGAGGATTTTATCTTTAGGATTAATCTATTATTAGGCTTCTTAGAAAATCATGCATGTTGTTTGTTTTGAGAATTCAATATTTTTTTGGAATGCACAGGTGGTAAAGGGAAATTTCCCACCCCTATGTGTGTGTGTGTGTGTTGTACTTCATTATTTTAAGGACCATGTACAAAACTACATGTTGTAATTAATTCATGTTACTCTGGTTTATTTGGTGTGCATGACTTTATGATACTATTGTTATGTATAAATATTCTTGTATGTAATAATTTGGTATTAGTGGATCAATGTGGATTCATTATGGTTATTTATGTATCTAGACATGGTGTTTACATGGTGAAATTAATCTTAGTAAGGGTTTGATATGTTATTTTACCTTATTACATGTGTTTCCTTGTGGTATTTGTGATGAATTAATTTTGAATTTATGTGTGGTATTTGTAATCATGGACATGCATGTTAACATCTTGACAATCCAATGCAAAGGAGGGATTGGGTAGAATCACATGTTTTAGGTGAGTGTTTAGTTCTGACTGGATGAAGTTTCAGTGTGCATAGTAGTTATGTGAGGTGAAGAGAAGGCTACATTTTGGTTATGTTGTTGGAAACTCTTTTCAAACTGTTTTCCAGGATATTCTATTCAAATTTCATGTCGATTGACTCTTGATAGCATTGAATTTTGGGTTGAAGATGGAAAAGATAAGTTTGATTAGAAATAAAAAACTGGACATGGTTTCAATGCACGAGGATGGGTGGAAGACAACCTTTACAATGCACTTTATGAGAATTTATTTTGCATATTATTAATAGAATTGTATGAATGGTTGGCAACATATACACAATAAAAAATTCAAACTTATAGGCCGAAGCCTTACACATAAGAATATTACAAGAAATTGTTTGATGCTGATGTGGATTGGACTAGAGGATTCGATCCATGTTTGGCATGTGTGTTGCAAAATTATACATTGGAGTACACTATTTATACTTATTTTTGTCCAAAGGAGGCTGAGTTCAAGTTATTTCATGAGCCCAGAGGACACCATATTTATGTCATATGCCTATGACGATTAAGATCTTGATGGTAAAGGTTGATTTGGAGTACATCCCTATGGCTAGATAAGTCAGCATTGCATGTAGGTCCAAGAGTAGGTGAAGTAAAATATGGTAGACCTAGTGGAAGAAAGATAGACAAAGGAAAGATAGCTCAAGTGTAATAAAGCTTAAGAGAGGGAAATGGTGCATGCAAAGGAAGTTGTAGAGGTAATGGAGTTAAGCATAATGGATTCTCACGAATGATTTGAATCTCATGTGGAAGATGAGGATCTAAAGAATCAGGTACTCCCCACATTGGTTAAGTGGGGTAGACAATCACATTTGGTTTCAAATGAGAGCGTATCAGAGGAGAGATTGAGGACTATGGATGCACATATGAACCCACCTAGCCACATAACCCTTGTGTAGGGTGTTCTAGTTCTAGAAGTAGTCATCGAGAAGAAGGCTAGTGTAGGTAATCAGGAAGCTATGGGTAGATATCATATTATGTAAAATTCAGAAGTACATTAGGCAACAAACAAACCTATGAAGTCCCAAACATTATAGTTTTTTAAGGTCCGATTAGAGGGATATTTTCAGGTGTATCATGACGATAAAGTGTGGGCATGTATAATATTCAGAATACGTTTAAGATTAATTCAAATTTACATACTTTGGGAGTTCAGTTCAACACTATAGTTGGGACACAAGGAAGTACATCAACGGTCCTTCTACACACAACAAGGGTTGCAAGAGGATCAAGAATATCTTGGGGATCTAGATCCAGTAGATCAAGTGGATTAAGAGGTAGAGGAAATATTGGTGGAGGCTTTAGTTCTAGATCTAGTGGGAAAGGTACACACCCACAACAACTACCTCAACAACCTTTACAATCACAATAGACACCTCACATTTTCTAAGAGGTATATCTCAAATTTCCAAAGTACAGAGTTATTGAAGATGCAATAAATAATTTTCTTAAGTGTGATATATTATGATGTACTAAAGGAATTACGAATTCAGATAGAAAAGTAAGTAAATTTTCTACTACTATTCTACAGAATGGACATATTTGGTATAGAAAGTATGACCCACATCATACTACAGTTGATTATGATACTTTGTGTTATATCTTTCTAGCTAAGTTTCATATTCTAGAGTTTAAGAATAAGCACATTAACATGCTCAGAGACATAAAGAAGGGATCGTTTGAGTGCATAAGGGAGTATGACATGCATTTTAAAACTTTATTGTCCAAGTTGTCTTATTATATCCATCCTAATCAGCATCCACAGTGTTTTTTTGGTTAATTATGGACCCTTTTAAGACAAACACTATCTCATAAGACTTTTGTGGATCCGTACGTGGCCTTGGAAGTATCTCTGTGCACTAAAGAGGTTAGACGTGTTGATATTTGAGTAAGACCATTCTTAGAATCACATATTATAGTCATGGTAAAACATTTGGAGAAGCTCTCTACTAATTAAATTGATAAGACGTGGAGTAGTATATGGTGCACAAATTGTGAGGTTGAAGGGAATACTAAGGATAATTTTTGATGTAAGTCAGTGCATGTATTGCTGCTAGATTAGAAGGAATGTTACTTGAACCATGATGTTTGGGATTTTCCTTTGTTTCAAAATGTTATTCAGAAGATGTCAATGTATTGAAATATTTACAAATACCATACTCTTGACATCGTTGATTGGAGAATTATTGATCACATTTAGGAATCCATTGAGAACAGAGTACATCAAACAAAAGTGGTGAGTGACTCTAAGGAGTAAGAAGGAGAAAATAATGAAGGGAAAAATAGTGGTAATAATAGGAATAAAGGATTCTATGGAGGATATAGAGGTCAAGGTCTTAATGGTGGCATAGGGGGATTTGCTAGATGAAATTTTTATACTTGTGGATCTCTTGGTCATTATCAACTTGAGTACCCTCAGAATAATCTATTCTCATGGTGTGGGAAGTAGCATAAGATAGAGGAATTCCTTGATTTATATGAACACATGAGTAGTAATAAGATTCAAGACAAGGGCATATGGATGATTAAGGTATAATGTGTCATTTCTGATCAATTGATGCCTAAGAAGACACTTGATCCTGAATTATAGAATGTTATGGTTACTAAAAGTGTTGAGGCTGCATGCACATGTGAGCCTGTGAAGGATAATCCTCTCATTACAAGGGAAAAGTTGATACATGTTAAGTATCCTATTGTTGCACACAAAAATAAGTCTAACAGGAAACCATGGAATTCATCAAAGAACTATGGGGAGAAATACAATTTTTGAAATATCAAGTGTGGGAAAGGGAATAAGAAAATAAATTTGAGCTCGTGTATAATGGTGTGGATGACTTAAAAGAGGTGTGTAGGATGTTGTGCTAAAATAACATCATTCCTCTATTATGGGAATGACTATGAGAAAAGGTACCATGCACTGGATCTGAGAAAGAGAGACAAATACTTCATATAAATATGCCACCTCAGAATCATAATTTTCAAAAGGAAATTCCATTGGATACAATAGTTGATGGATGGTTGTTTCACAACATACTGATTCATACTCGAAATAAAATGAATGTATTGAATCTAGATGCATGGATTCTGATGGGTAGACCAACATTGCAACAATCTTCAAATCTGTTGTATATGGCAAACAAAACTAGGGTGATGCCTATTTGGGTACTGAATGATGCTTCTATTACCATTTAGGGAACAAATATTACTGGGGAATTTTAGGTATTGGATCTTACAGAAGAGTACAATTTTCCAGTGCTACATGGATGGCCCTGGTGCTAAGAAAATAATGATGATTTACACTTTAACAAAAGGTAGATTAGTTGAGGAGCACATGATCATACCCCTTCATGATAAGAACTTAGAGGATTATGTTGATACCTTGAGCAAAGAAGAACTGAATAAAATATATTCCCATGTAGTGCATGATCCAGACAATATATAACCATCAAGGGAAGGTTTCATTTAGTGGGAAGACACGCAGTATGTGAGTAACACTACTAGTGTTTCTTGTGATAACTGGGATCGTGGAATATATGAAATGGTTAGGACCAAGATCAAAAGAAGAGTCATTAGAATTATTTTTTTGTGCATGGTGAGGTGGTTAGGATGTCTATGTACCATGATATACTGGTGAAGGGAACCCTTATGTATTTTTGTGTGCCATTGAGACTTAGTGGCATAACTGAGGGGATAGAAGAAACATGTTGGTCTATACTCTATATGGGACTACAATGCATTTTTGGGAAACACATAGAGATATCCTTTTGGAATGGCGAGAAGTGAGTATCACCTTTTCTAGCAGGTTTACTCAGAGTAATGTACCTACACAAACATGTGAATTTCATGGGAAGTATCCTTCCTATCATCATGTCCATGAATGTGAGAGAATATGGGTGAAGGGAAAGGAAGCATTAACACTATCACTTTGGGTACATAAGTTTTATTCCACATTACGAGGCTGCATGTGCACATGGTATGTCCATGCTGAGTTGAAAAGTAAAACAAATAATTGGATAGAGATGACTGAAGGTATGATCTAAACTTTTTATTATTTTTATACTAAGCCTCCCGTCTATGAAGCATTATAGATTATGAAGTGCCTTACCTTGGGAGATAGTGTGAAGGTGGAAGAGATCATGTTGGATTTGTTTTATGAATGTTATCTTGAGGTGAACCTAGATCTTGAGGTAACAAATAAAGAAGAGATGATGTGTACCTGGAAGGAAAAATTAAAAGGCCAAATGGTCTATATGATACATGACGAGGACATTGATAACCTAGATGTTGACCACACTAAGGGTGTCTATGAAGTTATGGACACTATATATGGGAAGGCATGCATGTATCATGCTCTTATGAAGACAAAGAAGGTTAACAATGGTGTAGAGGAAGAGCCTAAGGAAGGAATTATTGGTAATTATTGGTCAAATAAATTAGTGAATATTACTGAACTGTTGTGTGACTTCTAAGATTTATTCGTATGGTGCTATCATGAGTTAAAGGGCTTACACCCTTCTCTATGTGAGATGAAAATCAAGATGAAATAAGGGGAAAACCCGGTTAGGAAGAGGCCCTATATGATGAATCCTAAAATGCGTGTAAAAGTGAAGGAGGAAAATGATAAAATACTCAAGTCTAGTATAATTTATCCTATTGAAGAATCTAAATGGGCTAGCCCCATGGTTATAAGAATTAAAAAATATGGGAGGATAATGATTTGTGTAGACTATAGAGAACTCAATGCTTCGTGTGTTATTGATCCTTTTCCCATCAAATTCACAAAAGAAATTATTGATGGAGTTGTTAGGAATGAGATATACTTAGGTTATCATTGAGTGCACATTGCAAAGGAAGACTAGGAGAAAATAAATTTCACCATTGAATGGATAATTTCTTAATATACAGTTATACGCTTTGGATTGAATAATGCACTAGTTGTGTTCTCACGCATTACTTTGCAGGACTTTCAAGAGTTTATTCATAAATTATTGCAGGTATATTTGGATGATTGGATAGTATATGGCTTGGTCGAGGATCATTGTGATCATCTGAGGCTCATGTTTGAGAGGTTTAGGTAGTTGATAATCTCTCTTAATATTAAGAAGTGCATCTTTACAACATCTTTTGGAACTTTTCTTGGCTAGGAAGTATTATTGGTAGACCACGCCAAGATAGCTATGATCTTGGGTTTGGAAGAACCTAAAAATCAAAGTAAAGTGTGTGGATTTCTAGAACAAATGGGTTATTACAGGAAATTAATTAAGGGCTATGAAAATATTTTTGCACCGTTGGAATAATTGTTCAGGGATAAAGGAAAATTCTATTTGGGTGAGTGCAATAGTAGGCATATGAAACATTGAAGGAGAGGCTTACTAGTGCACCTATTTTAAACTTTCCTTCATCGGATAAACCCTTTCATGTTCATGTTAATATTTTTGGCATGGAAATTGGTGCAATGTTTTTGCACCTAGCAAAAGGAATTATGGATTATCTCATTTACTTTGGAAGAAGGAATTTGAAACATGAGGTGTAAAATTATACAAAAAATGACCACATGGATTTTTCTATGATCTAACCGTTACATAAGTTTAGACATTACTTGCTAGAGAAATTATTTACTATCTATACAGATCATATGGCACTCAATTATCTAGTTAACAAGCTTGTTTTACAAGAGTGCATATACAAGCTGATACTTATTTTTCAATAATTTGAATTTACAGTTGCTATGAAACCTGGGAAGAGTAATTCAGGTCCTGATCATTTATCAAGGATCAATTATAGAGAGGATGTGTAGAGAAATGAGGACACAATGCTATATGCATAACTTTTCAATTTAAACAACGTGACAATAGGCTTTGAGGATTTTATAGTGTTCTTGCACATTGAAAAACCACATGAAAGAATGAAGACTTTGGATAAAATCAGCTTGTTATATGCACGACACCATATTAGCTGACTGGTGGATATTTGTACAAGTTGGTTCATGATGAAGTTTTACGCCATTCTGTATTGGAGCATGAGAGTGAGGATATTATGGAATAATCTCATGGTGAGATGGCGGGAGGTCATTACAATGGTGATGCTACATCACACAAGATTCTTATGGCTAGACTTTAGTGGGAAAATTTGTACAAGGATAATAAGGAATATGTTAAGGCGTTTGATCATTGTCAAGGCCTTGGGAATCCTGGAACTAGATATGAGATGTCTTTGTGGCCTATTCTAAGCACTGAGCCTATTAAGAAATTGGTTGTTGACTTTGTAGGTCCTATTTCACCACCCATGCATAGGACTAGTGCGTGCTACATTATTACTTGAAAAAACTATCTGACAATGTGGGTAGAGGTAGCACCCAAAAAGGATTGTATGATAGCTACAACATCTATTATTAGTAGGTATTGCTGCCCATAAATCTTTACAAGTGATAGATAAACTCATTTTTTGAATGAGAAAATAATAATTATACTAGTAGTGTTTATGGTAGCACACCATAAGACTACTCCTTATCGCTAACATGCTAATGGTAGTGCAAAATATTTCAATAGATTCTAAGACAAAAATTTACAAAAAAAAATAAAAAATTGGAAGGAAAGATTGGGATGATAAAGTATAAACTATGCTTTTGGCTTATAGGACCACTTATAAAAGGTTGAATAAGGCCACACCCTTTCATTTTGTGTTTCACACATAGGTTGTATTTCCTATTGAATTCATATTATTGTCCTTGTGTAGTATGCATGCAAAAGGACTAGCTAATGAGAAGGCTATTGAAGAGCGCATTGACAAACTCATGCAATTAGATGAGCGACACGCCATTATACGTTGTAAGTAGAAGACTGAGAAGGAAATGTAGAAGGCATGACATGATAAGCACATTAAGAACAAGAAATTTGTAGTTGGTAAAATGGTCCTTTTCTGTGACTCCAATTTTATGCATCACCCATGGAAATTGAAAGTGCATTGGTTGGGACCTTTATTAGTAACCAAGATACTTGAATCAAGAACTTTTTAGATGTAGGCACTCGATGGAACCATGTTTCCAAGTTACTTCAAGAGGAGTAGGTTGAAGGCCTACTATAAATAAGGCTTCTTGGTATTTTTAATAAGGAAGTATTGCCATTATATTATATTTCCCTTTTATTATGTTTCTTTTTCCTTGTTGTCATTTCATTTCCTTTTTTTTGTAATAATCATGCTTATGCACAAGAATATGATCACTATCTATTGATTTTATGCATAGAGGACCACCCATACTTTTATTTTGGGGTGAACCAAGTGTAAATGAGTCATAGAAAGACCTTGTGATATTGGGATCCACGATAAATTGGATAGAGATGTGTGTGCAAGGATAGAAGAAATATGTATGGGTTGTAGAGTGAGTAATTATAAATAAGAAAAAGGTGTCATTAGAAGGATGGTGATAATAAGGAAAGTGCTCAAAAGAAAAACCACATATGAAGAATAGATCCGTAGTGTAACATGAGGTAGGAAAAAACACGGTGAACTACTTAGTGAGAGGAACAAAGGATTTTGTACTTTGACGCAGGGAATCACACGCAAGGAGTTTAATGGCCTATGAAGTAGTAGGCATATTGGAAGGTTACGACTGAAGAACATGGAGGAACAAAATGGAAAAGGGGTGACAAAAAGTAGGGAAAACATATTTATAGTGTTTGTATGGTAATAGGTGGCAAGAATTTAATGTGGTAAAAATTGGAAAATTTATAAAAGGATGTAGGGGTAAATTCATTTTTACCTTACCTTGTGAAGAACTTGTTTATTTTCAAGAACAATTATTGTGCTAAATTTTTTGAAATCAAGTGGAGAGCCATAGAGATTCTTAACCAGATCGAATTACAGATATGGCCAAGTAAAAGAGAACTTTGAAATAAAATTTGGAGCTTTGGGAAGTGTGGAAGCGTATTTCTCATAAGTTTTAGGAATTTTTTTAGGGCTTGCAGGATTAGAGAACCATTTGAAGGAAGGAGAAATTTTTGCAAATAGCTCATTGTGTAAACGATTTGTAGTAGGAAGTTCAGGATACATGCAACACAACAAGGAAGTAAAATAAGTTTTTTAATTTGAGCACTAGAATGTCTCCTATGAAGACGTTAACCATGTCACCAAAGGGAAAAGGAAAGGGAAAGGGAAAGGAAAAACCCATAGTAGAATACATGCAGGATGAGTGGTATTCGGAGATAAAGACATCGATGGAGTAATGATAAGGAAGGATTGGGTATCACATAGAATTTATGTGACTATAACCATTGAATCGAAGTAAATACGCATGATATTGAGAGAGATATTTTCTGAAATACAAGAGAAAGGACTACAAAGCGAAAGCTTATATATGATGATGAGGGAGATTACATTTTGCAGAATCCAGGGTTACTTCAGTTGTATAAAATACCTTACTTTTACAATCCTAAGCACTTGCATCAATTGGTAATGTCACATTTTCATGAATACTTCTTCTACTTACAACATTGATTAACAAATATACTGGTCTTCAGAGCACAAGGATAGAACTCCCTCTAGATTTTTATGATATTGATGAAGTGAAGAATAATGTGAAAAAATACACTATTAATGAGGGGGTCGTGTGATGGAAATTGTGAAACTCGAAAACCATGTTATCAAAATGGTATCATGCCTACTTAATAAATTTAATGGAAAGGAGTAGTGGGGACAAGTGATTAAAAATGGTTTTATATTGCCAAGAAAGTTTCACAAGGAACATTCTATAACCTCATGGGATTTATAGCTTAGGATAATATTGAGGAGGCACACAAAGGTGATAAGATCACTTTTGGGAACATTCTATTACTTATAGTTTTTTCTAATATTGAGGTACCAGAGGGGCCCAATGGAAAAATATGGGAGTACCCCAAGGAGAATTAATCCCCTACATAAAGGTTTTTTGATTACACTTGTGAAAATATAACTCATGCATATAAGGTTTGGGGAGATATATGGTACAAGATGTTGTGTGATGCATTTGAAGAAGAACGGCACATACCCAGTGAACTACCCACATAGCTAAAGGGGAATGAAAAATTTATTGTGTATCAACACTTCTGGATTAGCTGATTTGAGTTGAAGGATGGAATGAAGATCCCATGGTGTAAGATACAATTTCATTTCATAGTGCATTACTTCTAAACTATTGTGAATAGATTTTACTAAGCACACAAGATTAGAATTGATCCAGACAAGGTGGATTATTAGAATCATACATTGTGTAAGTCATTGGTTTACCTTAATAAGAGAACATATGAGGAGAAAATTATATCTGATGATATCAATATGACAAGGTTTTAGAATCTTGCGATAGAAAATGTAGCAGCTAGAAAAGTGTACATATATCTAAAGCCAAGAGTAGTTGATGTGAAATATATGTAGAATGACTTGACCATCCTAGAGGATCCCACATGGAAGAAGATGTTCAGATAGAAGAGATGGCACCGTGTTACCCCTCCTATAAATTAGGAGGAAGAAGGGAGTGAGGATGAACCTTTAACTCAAAGAGAAACTATGAAGAAGAACCCTATGCGGAAATAATCAGATCCAATTGCAAGCTCGAGGAGTCAACCTATGAATAAGAATTTTCCAGTGAAGAATAAGAAAAGGATAGAGTCTAATGAAGAAATGTAGGAGTCTGAAGAGGACACTAGAAGGGATGAGGAATAATTTAAGTAGTTGAGTCCTTAAGTGCATAATGTAGATGAATCAAAAACTGAGGAGCGTAGTGTGCACCGTGACTAAATTCTAGTAATGGAACTAGAGATGGAAGGAGGTGGTGATCATATTACACATATCTTAGAGGAAACCTATTGAGGAACATAAATATGAGTACACTACTGGGCATAAAATTGAGTGTCAAATTAAACAATAAGTTTAGAACATAATAGAACACATAGTATAACACGAAGTGAAGCATGATGAAGAGAATAGTGAAGAAAAAATAGGATAACCTAGATAATGTTATTGTTATAAGAGTTCCGAAGGGGACCCATGGGAAGCATATGAAAATTAGGCATACACCCCAGGGATCTATAATGTAATACGACAATGATCTAACCAAGGTGTTGCGCTCAAGCTATCAGAGCACACTATCCATTGAGGATTTGTTTTTTGGCTATTTTTCGGGAAAGAGGAAGCCTTGCCATGTACCAGGAAGATTCTCTCCTGGACGTTCCAATTGCATATGGAGGAGACAGAGTTAAAGTTATCTCGCAATCGCTAACAGAAACTCGATGGAAGTCCACGCTAGGGAAGGCATATCCCATAGTAGACTCACAGATGTTAATATATGAAAAATCATGTAATGTAATCAATAATCTATCGGTGGACATCAGAGTATGGATTTTTGATAAATACTACAAAATCAGTAACATGCACAAAGAGATCAAGGAGAAGGATGAGGAGAGGAGGAGATAAAGGACAAAGATAAGATCATTGTTTAGCTGAAGCAGGAGGTGAGTGAAGAAAAGTCATGGAGGTGCGCCACATCTAAAAAGGTAGAATTCATTACAAATGTAATTACACTTGCACGATCAGAACTAGTGGCCCAAGTTCAGCGCCAGTATGAAACAACCATACATTGTTTGGAGTATCTAGTATACATGATCACACATAAATAGGTTCTCACCTTGGAATCCATAGAATAAGTTCATGTGTGGTAGAAGTAAGATGATAGGGATCATATTGTATCACACCTTGCATATTACGATGCATTGTCTGTAGAATTTAATGTGGTTACACAAGTTGCGAATGTAGTATATGATAATTTTGAAGACTTCAAACATTCTGTGGGATTTATTGTTGTCAAGGATGAAGCATAGTTGAAGGAATTATAGGCAAAAAATATTAATAATAGGGTGGAACAAAAAAATATCCTTTCCGAGGTGGTGAAGAAGAGGGAAGTGATAATCTTAGTGAAAACCTCACTCAAGCAATGGTTGAAATAAATATTTCCCAAGATCGCACATAGGATGGATGCATTAAATGATGTAGATAAGAACTTGGAATCATTTATAGAGTATTTGAGGAGGAATATTGATGACTTAGTCTTTCAGAAGTCCTCGACATTATTGAAAATGCACCAGTATAGGAATGAAAGCACTTGGAAGGATGGAGGGAACTTGAGAATATTTTTCTATGGAGTTTCCATGTGTCCTCCCTACTAAGGCTGATTAATTCTTTGAATTCTTTAGTGCAGACTGATTCTTTAATAATTCATTCTTTGAAGGTTCTACCATTTTTTTTGTGTGACAATTTTTTCTATTGGTGAGGATGGATAACATACCTATTGTGGGATAATATTGGATGAAGAAAATGACTAAATACAAAAGTGGATTAGAGCGTGTACACATTGAAGAAGACATGGGAAAGATAAGAAAGGATTACGGGAAAGACTACGCATATTAACAAAGGACTTAACCATTTTCTAGAAGAAAGATAAAAATAGGAAATGTAGATGGAGTGCCACTCAAGTAAATATAAATGCATGAAAACATATAGTCTAAGAAAGGGTTATTTTTGGGAAAGGAACTTGCATTTCAAATACATGCATGGAAGCTAATAATAGGATTAAAGTGGAGTCTATCTTTAGTATTAATCTATTATTAGGCTTGCTAGGAAAGCATGCATGTTGTCTGTTTTGAGCATGCAACCCATTTTCAGAATGCACGGGTGGTGAGGGGCATGTACCCAGCCATATATATATATATATATATATATATATATATATATATATAAGTATGTATGTATTTTACTTCATTGTTGTAAGGACCATGCACAAAACCGTGTGATGTAATAGAGTTATTTTGATCTAGTTTATTTAGCATGCATCACTCTGTGATACTATTGTTATGTTCTGATCTTATGGTATGTAATAATTTGGAATTAATGGATAATTGTGGATGGATTATAATTATTGATGGATCTGGACATGGTGTTCACATAGTGCAATTGATCTTAGTAATGGTTTTATCTGTTATGTTTCCCTATTACATATGTTTGCTTATGGTATCTATGATGAAATACTTTTGAATGTACATGTGGTATTAGTAATAATGAACATGCATGCTAATGTATTGACAAGGCAACATAAAGGAGGGACTAGGTAGCATCATACGCTTGGGGTGAGCATTCAGTTTTGGCTGGATGAAATTCCACCATGCATATCAGCTAGGTGAGGTGAATATAGGGATACATCAAAGGCTTCTCTGATGTGATAATACTTCTTATTCATGTGATTGGAAAAGAACCCCTGAAGGAGTTTCAAGATTTTATGGCCTTATTCATGCTCACAATCACTAAAGGAAGGAAGATAATTGATTAGGGGAAGATCATTAGTGATACCCTGCATCATCAGTTGCTCCAGGTATCAGTCTAAAAAAAATCATGATGACCTAATATTTGGTGTACACTCTTGTGAGATTGAGACCATTCATGGGATTGAAACTTACATAGAACATATCTCCTATGGCTACAACATTTAAATTATATCCATAGCTGGTTTAGAAGGATAAAATTGAGCATTTCATGGGAGTGAATGATGCCCTCCCAATTTTTTCCATTAGAAAACTGGGGGGGAATCCTCACTCAAGGTTATCACCACAAGTGGATTCTTTGATAAAAATTTACAAGCTACCATGTTTTCCTACATCCATGTATTTGGCTTTGATCTTGCATTGTGAAGGATACCTCAGTATCTCAGCGACAAGATTGTATTGTTTGAACTATACATACAACTTTCTGAAGTTTAAGGTAATCTAAAGAACTAGAAGAGAAAGAATATCTCATTTCCCATCTAACTTGGAACCTTCACCTGTAACAGTGCCCATGATATGACACAACTGGAAAATTCCTTTGCACTCCTGACCATGTATTAATATACTCCGAGGTGAGACTTCATCATCTAAAATGATATAGACACTTTCTAACTTATGAAGTAATATCACGGTCCATAGATCAAATATTTTTGGGTGAATTACATAGATGAATTTGATGTGCAGGAAAGATACTACATGTAGATGATATTTTGGAAAATGAAGAGATCAAAGTCTAACTGGTACGTGGAAGGAATTCAAGATGATGGCACAAAGTTTCATGATCTTGAATGTCAAGTAGTGAAGGATTTATCCCTTCCATAGGTAACATAGAGTTCCTGCCTATGATGAGATCACCTTTGCAGATGAGTTACTGAATACATTTTAGGATATTGTCTAGAAAAAATCTATGGAACCTTTTTATTTCAATGAAGATACATTGAATCCTCTATCTGAGATCAGATCCAAAATTTCAAACATTGTAGAGAAACATCATTCATGGTTCATTAAAATAAATAACATTAATGATATCTCATATGTTTGACTTGAGTTCCTAAGTTGTGCCCACATTCCTCAAGTGGATAAAGTTACAACAGTGGTATCCTGATATAGTAAATATTTCAAGGGAGTGGAAAATTTTTGCAGTTAAGCTTGGAAAGGATCAATTAGGGAGTGAGGTAGTATCAGTGAAGGTGACGTCTTCATCAGCTTAGTTATCTCTCCTCTTCTCTTTCTCACTTCTCTCTCCCTTTCCCCCTCCATCATGTTATTTTCTTCATTAGGGTTGCACTTTTAATTTTTCCCTATTCCTATTTTGTCATATTCATGTAAAGGTGACTATTGATGGGTCAATGTATTCTCCAATAATTTAACTAACATATTATTTTGCCAGTGTCATTATAAAACCAAGACTGTCCAATGATTTATACAATAAATATTTATGTAACTCAATTGTTTGTTGGTTCCTTTTGGGGGGTTTTGGTTGTTATGTTTCTCTTTGTATCTATTAATCTAAGGAAATATAATGCTAAACTACTGAAACAACATTATTATAATAAAATTTATTTAATGGAAATACTTTTCTAGAATTAGAATGCACACATCAAATCAATATAACAGAATTAAAATAACACACACTCTGAATTGAATTTACATAATTGAAATGACACACTCAAAATTAAAATTACATGAAAGGAAATAACACATACTAAATAGAAATTGGAGTAAAGGAATTAAGTAATTGCATTCAAATTGTAACTTCTCTAAAACCACGAGCACACATAAACATAAAAGCCTCCATTTACCTTGGTCTAGTGGGCCCTTTCTCTTCCATAGGAAAGAGGTAATCTCAATACCATAGGATATTCAAAACAACATCTAACATGTTGATTTAGAAAAGTTCCATAACATACTTAGTACATAACTAGAAAATAGATGCTAACTATTATAAATTGTATTGTAGATTACCAACATCAACTAACTAATAAATTATTCTTCAAGGAGATTTGTATCTAGACATAGTCAATTACAGATCATGCCAAAATCATAGGCACTAAGTTATTCCATTAAAAACCCTATTAAATTTTATTAAATCCTATGGAAACTCTAAAAACAAGATCCATGTTTATAAGTTAATGGAAAAAGTCTTCCATGACTCAGGACGACTCCAGACTCAAACTCCTTGATTACAATTCCCAACACTGGTAGTAAATGTCCACCATTATGCTGAAATTACCACCACATTTCACTCATAGAGGTGATTAGTGGTACGTTCTACAGTTAACAATTTGCATGAGATAAAACAAGATAAATGCATTTAACTTACTAGGATATAACTATATAAAGCATCGTCATGCAGTAATTAATCATGTTTAATGACAAATTAATAATCACATAGATGATATAAACAAGTCAAATAATGCACTCATCATCTCCCCTACACTTTACCTATTTCATGTCTCTATGCAACTCATCCTTGTCCTGCCCTAGGGCCTAGCTATTGTGGCATATCATATTCCTCAAAATGATCTACATATTGTTTCATGGTTCCTTTGCATCCCTGATTCTTTGAAATAACTTCCACCCAAGTTGTGAAACTATCATGTGACTGTGTACTAGTATTCTTCCAGGTAGTAATAAGATTTACGAGAAGAGGTGGGCTCACCTATGTTCGTACCCACTCATCACTATATTCCTTGCTATTTTTCTCAAACAACTAATGATTTATTTTAACCAATGCATCACCCCTCCACATACACCAACTGATATTACGAGGGGAGATAACTTCCCTCCTTTTTAATGGAAATCTTAAGGTATCCCATCTTCTATCACAAGCATGTCTTACATCAACAAAATGTTGCACATATTTCAGTACAATCTTTGAAGTATTTTCACCAACACTTGCCTGATAATATATAGATCAAAAAAATTCTTTATGGCCACATCATTATGATGGTTAGGCCTAATATAGAAACCTATGATTGAAGTTGTTTTAGTGAAAGGTTTGTTTGTTCGCCCCATGTAATTTGGTTTCTTAACAAGGAATAAAAGGCCTTTAACTAAAAATATCCCATAAATAGATTAATACATAAATCAATCCCATTGGTGACCATCATGTTCTGGAGGTAAAATTCACATAGTGGATTTTATATCTCAGCGGTACTTTTATGATAAATTGAAAAAAAAAATCCATCAGGATCTTCGTGAGGTTCTTGACTGTAAAATGTCATAAATTTCCAAGCATCGAATTACTCTTGGAAAAAATTGTTATAGACAAAATAAGGTTTCCTATGGGCTAGAAGATTACAAGCCAATGAACAAAAAAAGTATAATGTAAATTCTAACTTCTTATTCTCATTTGCATTGGCCTCAATCTCCTCTTTTAACTTTTTTATTTTCATTTTTAATGCTTTATTCCGAAGAGATAATAGATTTAAATCATCCCATACTTTAAGTTCTATATCTATTTGTCTCTTGTGACTGCTAACCTCTACCTTCAAAGAAGTAATTTCCCTCACTTTTTCTACAGTTCTCTATGTAAATGCAGTGTGCAAAGATAAGTTGGTATCTTGTATACCTTTTAAATTTTCCTTCAGGAAGGAAATTTCATCAAGATAAAACCTTAATACATAATCTCCATGTGATTTCAGGCCACCAATCTCCATTACAGCATATTTTGGCATCAAGGTCTATATATTTGGTGTTGGAGGCCTTTTAGGAGCTCCTAACTTAGTTTCTTGCACTGAATAAATATTTGTACTTTGTGTTATAGGGATAGTTTTTGTGAATATATAATGCTTAGATTGTTCACCAAGGACAGTCAAGGTACAAGCCTCTTCCTTATCCTCCAAAATGGGAGTAGAATCTTCATCAAAAACTTTTGGTCGGGAAACTACAGGTCTATGAAAAGTACATGACCTTTTTAGTCTCAACAAAATAAAAGAAGGAACTAGTAAAGTTATTTTACCTTTAGAATTTTTTGTCATAGAAGATGGACTATCCTAATTACCAGGTTCTTCCATAGTCTCCAGTGAAGTGTGAGGAGAGGAATCGAACTTAGGCCAAATAATGGGAGATGGTCCCCCCGTTTTTTTTTTTTTTGGAAATCTCCCATGTAATTATTTTTTCAATCCTTCTCTTGGGTCTATAGAAAACCTGAGGTGAATAGATCAATTGAATAAACCCTTGGTGTTTCAATGTAACCCTACCACCTCCTTTTTTATATTTATATCCCACTTTAATCACTCCATCAAATAAATATTTAGGTAAATTTACCCTGACTGTAGGGTTTCTGTGGCATTTCTTCAAATGAATTAAAATCTTCATTGAATCATCTCCAAGCATAGATGGTTTTCCGTCATAGATAAAGTACATGTTGACCCATTTAACAACAACCTTCTAAATACCAGGAAAAATTTCCCACTTTATTCCCTTTGAGTACCATATGAAGTGCGTATTACTTCTAGAAAATATTCTTCATTCTCATGAAACAGGGGAATTAGGTCTTTAAGAGGAGAATTTTTCATAACCTTGATACCAAATTCTAGTTAACTAGATAGATTAGAAATAACTTGACTGCTTAATTCTGCTCTTTTTTCCCCAATTCATGAGAAGGTGACTTCAAAATTTATCAAAAATGCATCAACTAAATTTTCATCGAATCCCTAAAATTTCCTAATAAATTTTAACCAGCCAGTATCATAAAATACCTAGGAAATTGTATAATTATAGAGCGGTGAGACTAGAGAATCTGGTTCAAATTTCTTCTTCTACCACATAGTATAGATGAATTTAGAAGTTGTGGAGAAGAATGATGTTGTGTTCTAACTCACAAAGCAATGACATGAATTTTTTGGCAACTGAAAATTTGAAATATGCCTCAATATTTTAATTTCCTTAGGTCACTACAAAATTGGATGCGTGAAAAGTTGATAGGACTAAGTATGTGTGGGAATTTTTAATACATAGTACGACACGCACCCCATCATATTGAATAATATTTCCACCTTTCCTTCTAAAAAAATCCCATCATTTTCTTAGAAATTTGACACATGTGGTATCATTTCTAATTATGATTCATTTTGATTCATGACACCCCACTCAACGTCACAATATTTTGAATGATATTCGTAATAAATGCATTGAAAATTTTGTATTGATTTAATAATTCTAAGTAAATGTGATGGGGGAGTCCTTAAAAATTTAATGCCTATAGACAAGTAAAATGCACTTACCCTTGTAAGCTCTGAATCCCAATATCCATAGATTTCCACATCCTCTACTCATAAAGAAAATATGAGTAGTTTACATTCAAAAAATAGACACACCCACCTTTATTGAAAGCATGAAACAAACAAAAAAAATAAAATCTAAGGGAAAGAAGATCAAAAACATGATAATATTTTTTATTAAAATATAAAAATGACTACTCGTGACAGGAAGAGCTAGGCTCCTCAATTGAATCCATTTCCTCGTATAGAATTATATCTTTTCTCAATATTTATTTATTCAGAGGACACTGATACATCCTTAGTCTATGTCCATTCACCAGAAGAGTTATTTTATCTCCATTAATTGGAAAAATATCACAGATTTGTTATCAAACACTTGTTTGATTTGGTATGGTCCCAACCATCCTTTCCTCAGCTTGCCTTTGAACTGTTAATACTTTGAGTCAAAAATTAAGACCCAATATCCCTCATTAAAATTCCTATATTTGATATAGTCATCATGCCAATATTTTATTTGATGTTGAAGAATCTCAGTTTTTTGTTGTGCCTCATTTCATCCAACTCATTTAGTTGCATTACTCTCTCATGTTGTGCTTCATCCAAATCAATGCCAAATTCCATTTTTGTACTCCAAGTTTTCAATTCAAACTCAATGGGTAATAGTGGCTTCTTCCCATAAAACAGATCATATGGGGAGAAACCAGTAGTGGTCTTCCAGGTTGTATTGTAGGACCAAACTATTTATGGGAGTTTTGGTACCCAATTTTTTATGTATGCATTGACAAATTTGGTTAAAATATTCTTCAGCTCTATGTTTGTAACTTCTACCTACCCATTGGATTGGGGGTGATATGGTGATAAATTCTGATGCTTGATTTCATAGATCTTTAGGAAATCCTCAATCATTTTAGACACAACTTGAGGTCCGTGATCAGATACAATAGCTCTAGGGGTGGCAAATATCAACATAACCATGTTGTAAAAAACTTCGGCTACAACATATTCATTTTCAGATGCCAATATTTGAACCTTGACCTAATTTGTGACATAATCAATGTACAAAAACATGTACTCTTTCCGAAAGGATGGGGAATGAAAAGTTCCAACAAAATCAATACCACATTTCTCAAATGGTCCTAAGACCTGCTAAAGAATGAGAGGCATTTCTATGGATGATGTAGGCTTTCCCATCCTTTGACATGCATCACACTACCACACGTAATTCTTGACAGACTTGTAAAGAGAAGTCTAGTAATACGTAACTCCAAGGACCTTTTTAATTGTCCTCTTAACTGAGTAATGTCCTCCTCTAGCCTCATTATGAAAATCTCTCAGTATGTCATATACTTCATCCTCATGAACACACCTGTGGAGAACCATATCAGGACAAAATTTACATAAAATTATGCTACACCATTTATATTTTGATTCATTTTTAACTAATCTATTTCATTCCTTATTGGTAAAGTAATTTGAAAACTTCCTTGTAGTTAGGTAATTCACAAGATCAACAAACCATGTAGGCTTAGGCAATATTTCAAACAAGTTTTCTTCTGGAAAATGATGTTGGAATTCTTCTTCTTCCCCTGACATATTCAATCTTGAAAGGAAATCAGAAATAATTTTAGTCTTTCCTAGATTATCAATAATTGTTAAGTTAAAATCTTATAACAAGAGTAACTATCAAATAATTTTGCACCCCACTACTGGTTTATTCATCAAATACCCTATGGATGAATGGTCAGTATGAACAACTATTTTTTACCCAATAATATAATGTCTTAATTTATTTAGATAGTAAACAACTGAAAAGTATTTTTCCGTAGGGGTGTAGTTTCTATCTCTAGGGGTTAGATTCTTGATGAGAAAATAAATGTCTTACATCTAATCTTCTTCATCCTTTTGTCCAAGAACAACTCCCATTGATGTATTAGATGTATGAGTGTGAATATGAAAAGGTTTCCCCCAGTCAGGTACTTTTAAGAATGGAGTGGTGGTTAGCTTCTCTTTGATAATATTGAAATCTTGCTAACACTGAGGAGACCATTCAAAAACACAATATTTTGGAAGAAAAGAAAACATAGTTGTAGCAATTTTACTAAAGTATTTGACGAACCACCTATAATACCCTACTTATCCAAGGAAACTCTTGATGTCATTATGATTTTTTGGCGTAGGTAGCTGATTAATTACTTCAATCTTTATTGGGTCAACCTATATTCCTTCGGTAGAAATATGATAACCTAAGACAATTCCATGATCAACCATAGTCAAAAAAATTTCACAACTCAATGAAAATTGGTGCTGCTCACATTTAGTTAATACTTTTTCAAGATTGTTCAGAGATTCATAAAAATCGGAACCATAGATAGTGAATTCATCTATGTAAAATTCAACACAGTTATTTGTAAGATTTAAAAAAATGGCCAAAAATTCTCTCTAGAAAGTATCAAGTGCATGAAAAAACCCAAATGATAGGAATTTGTATGAAAACGTATGCTAGGGACAAGTGAAGGTGGTTTTATCCTCATCAAAATGTGAAATAATAACTTTTTTATACCCACTAAACCCATCCAAGAAGGAGAAATATTTCTTACTTGCAAGATTGTCAAGAACCTAATTAATAAAGGGCATGGGAAAGTAGTCTTTCTTGGTGGCTTTATTAACTTACCTATAGTCTAAAAATATTCTCCATTTACCATTTTTCTTGGGAACTATAACTAGTGGTGATACCCAATGACTATCAGATATAGGATAGATGAATCCTTACTTCACCAATTTTTCTATCTTGTTTTTTACTATGTCTCTAAGTGTTGGATTAATTATTCGTTGTGGCTGTCTCATAGGTTTAACATCCTCGGTGTAGATATGGTGAGTGCATATTTTTGGATGGATCCCTTTCATATCAGTATAATCTCTAGAAAAATATTGGGAATACTTCCTCAATATTTCTACAACCCTAGTCTCTTGGATGGCCTCTAAGTTATTACCAATGGTAAGCTCTTTTTCTGTGTCAAAAATTACTTGCTGGTATCTTTCAAAACAATGAGCTTTATCTTAGAAATAAAAGAATTCAAGGGACAAACATCAGGCTCAATCATGTGTAAAATAGTCATATATTCAAGAGACATAACCATGGTTAAAGCACAATAGAAATCAATGACTACACATTCCTCATGATAAACATAGGTTTCTTTACAATTTTCATTGGAAATGTCACTTACCAAGGTAATATTATCTGTTTTGTTAAGATTATATGGTTTCGTAGCCTTAGTTAAAATTTCCATAGCCTCAGTTCTGATTTTCGTAGCCACAATGTATTCTTCATCAGACATTATGTATGACTCAACAATTTCTTCCATGTGATTTTTCACCGCAATGGTAGACAGATAAGAAGAACTTGGATGATTATTATCCCAATAATTTACACTAACATGTTCATAAACATCCAAATATGGTTGGGAAGGAGGATACAATGAAATATTATTTGGTATTTGAACATTTAAAATGGTCATTTATCCCAAACCTACACTCAATATATGCAACAACAGTAGGTAACTAGGGCCTTCCTAAGATGAGTGGATATCCCAAATTTTGATCATTAGGTTTTAAGACCATAAATTCAATGGGATACTCTCAAGATTCAACCGTAACCATTACATCCTAAATCAATCCATTTGTTATAACAATAGATTGATCTGCCAATTAAAGAACAATATTGGTTTGTTGCAATCATGTTAAAGACAACATATTGAGGATGTATATTTTTAAAACATTGATGGTAACACTAAGATCCACTCAAATGTTACATGTTGACTAACCATTTACAAAAATAGTAATGATTGGACTCCTAGGATCCCCATATTTTGGTGAAATAAGATTTCCAGCAACAAGATCAGCTAGATTCCCTTCCACTTTGACCATTTTTGGGTATTTCTTATTTATTCATGGTATCTTTATACACTAGTCTGTAATTTTTATGTTTAATTTAGGAATGTCCCTTATTTCTCTTAGAAGTGAGACCTCAATGTTCATCTTTTTCAACTTTTGAACTAGTGTTGTTTCTTTTGTAGCTCAAATTTTTTGTAATTGTTATGGAAAAGGAGATGCATGTGCATTCTTATCTTTTCCTTGACCATTCATAGTGGCTTTCATTTGTGGAACATGATCAATTTCTTCATTTTCCTTAGGTGTCTCTTCTTTCTCATTTTCCTCAATTATTTTTGTGATAACAATACGAGGATGACTCAATGTTCTTCCAGACCTTAGTTGCATATTATTGATAGTATTAACCTGTATTGTATCACTTTGTCTTGCTTCATTAATTTAAGTTTTTTGTTAATGTTTAGGGTTTTCTAAAGATTGGGCTAGAAGTTGAGTTTGCACTACTTGCTCGTGTTGTTGATATTTTTTGGTGGGGCCATTAAATCCTATTATGGTTATTGGAACTTACTCTGTTGATTATAATTATTTTGTGGTACCCATTGTTGGGTTTTCCATGGATTTTCATTAGATGGTGGTGTCCAACCTATTAATTGCAGGGAGTCATCCATGGTGGTGGATGTGGGTAAACCATCCAATTTGGTGGTGTTCACTTAGGTTGTCCCCAAGTAGGACGAGGATCCTGACTAGGCCATGACATCATCTAAGGGTTCTAAGTAGGTCTAGGGGCATACGTAGCCTTATTATTTCACCTTTGAACAAAGTTTATCTCTACATTTTCTTGGGACACTACATCTAGCCTTTCTTTCAACTAAGGTAAGAAGTGAAATGGTTAGTATCATGATCAGTCACATCACAGATCAAACACTTGTCCATGACATCCAAAGGACACTCTCTCAAAGGATGTCTCTTCCTACATTTAGGGTAGTATATATCTAGAGGTTCTTATATAGGACTATTCTTGGCTTTCATCCCATCTATGGTTGATGTTAATTATGACAAGATGTTTGTTTTCATGTTACCTTTTCCTCCAGAAGTTTTGAGGTACCTAGGGTAGTCTTTGATGTTTTTATTTTCCTTATATCTCCTCGTGTTCTAGTAACTTCGTCATAGCTCAGCTATATATTCCATGCTAATTTTGTGAACATCACCTCCTCCCATAAGATTGAGGGAATATTTGGTTTCCTCATCAAGTCCTTAAGTAAAATTTTCTTAGTGATTTATGCATGTAACTCATAACCACTCCTCCGATGGAGAAAGAGAAATATATCCAGATAATATTCTAGATTTTCATCTTACTTTTTCTTTATCTAGAAGAACTCTTCTTTCCTATCTCTTCCCCTACAGTAGTCTTGATATTTGTCCAAAAATGTTGTCTCTGTGTTCTCCCAAGAATGAATGGAGTTAGGGGAAAATCCCATGAACCACGTCATAACAGAGTCTTTGAGGGTGGAAGGAAATTTTTTTGAGTTTATTATTGTTTTTTTTGTTATCATATGTCTAAAAAAGAACTTTGAATTCAAATAAGAACTAATATAGGTCTTCTGTAGACATTCCTTAGAAGATAGGGATGATGGATGGTGAGAAATTTTTCATAGTTTCATCCTCATATTTTTATAAGACAATGGGATAGGTAAATGTTATACCCGAGGGTTGGTTCTCATTATCCCCATTGTCTCCCATTTCTGAAGGATATTTTGGTTCTAAATACGATGATGTAGAATGTTCAAAAGGGCTTCTAGGTGTTGTATTAGATTCAATTTCAGTTTTAGTTTTCCCTACTTGTACTCTGTTTGGATTTATTATTTGGATAATACGTGGTATAAATCTCCCTTGAATGTCTCGTGGCCTATGCATTAAGGTTTGTTATGTAAACAAGGCATATAACTTCTACTGGTTGTATATATTAACTTCATTAACACCCATAGCATGTGAAGTGCATAAAATGTCGTGTTGTGCTTATGGTATCCCCGAAAATGATGCCAAAAATGATGTTTTCTCCAATCATTTAACTAACAAATTCTTCTTCTAGTGTCATTATAAAACCAAGATTTTTGTGTACAAGGATGTATGCAATGAAGATTTATGCAACTCAATTGTTTGGTGGTTCCTTTTGGGGGGTTTTGGTTGTTATGTTTCTCTCTGTCTCTAGTAATATATGGAAATGTAATGCTAAACTACTAAAACAAAATTATCGTAATGAAATGCATTTAATGGAAATACTTTCCTAGAACTTGAATGCACACACCAAATCAATATAACAAAATTCAAATAACATACACTCTGAATTTAAATTACAAAATTGAAATGACACACTCAAAATTGAAATTGCATGAAAGGAAATAATGCACACTAAATAGAAATTTCGCTAAAGGAAATAAGTAATTACATTCAAACTGTAACTTATCAGCAACAACGAGGACAGATAATTGTAAAATCCTTCTATCACCTTAGTCAAGTAGGCCCTTTCTCTTCCTTGAGACGGGGGTAATCTCAACAACACAGGATATTCAAAACAACATCTAATATATTGATTCAGAGAAGTTCCATAACATACTCAGTACATAACTGAAAAATAGATACTAATTGCTATAAACTATATTGGAGATTACCAATATCAACTAAATACTATATTGTTATTCAAGGAGATGTCCATATAGACATATTCAGTTACACATCATGCCAAAATAGTAGGCATTGATTTCTTTCACTAAAAACCCTATTAAAGCTCACTAAATCCTATGGAACTACTAAAAACAAGATCCATGTTTATAAGTTGTCAATGGAAAAAGTCTTTCATGACTACAGGATGACTCCAAACCTAGACTCCTTGATTAAAATTACCAACAGTGGCAGTAAATGTCCACTATTATCCTCCAAATACCACCACATGTCACTCACAGAGGTGATTAGTGGGAGGTTATATGGTTAGCAAGTTGCATGAAAAAAACAATAGAGATTCATTGAACTTACTAGGATATAACTATATAAATCATCCCCATGCACTAATTAATCATGTTTAATGACAAATCAATAATCACATAGATGACATAAAAATCTCTAATAATGCACTCATCAAATATACTTTACAATGTAATAAGTCACCCTTAATAAATAAAGGGGGAATGAATTCTATTCCTAGGAATATGAAAAGTCACATGTTGTGAAAGACAAATGAAAATTCATGTGGGGGTAGGTTTAGAGTCTTAATCATGTCTCTAAATTGAAATGAATTCCCCATTATTAAGTGTTCTCAGGAGTTGATAACTACTTTTGAAAATCAAAAGAGAGTAAATTTCTTCTATTCTTCTTAATAAAAATGTCTTCCATTCCTGTTAATGTAAATTTTTTCCTAAATATCAATGAAGAAGAAAGGAGTTTATTCTTTTTATTGATGAGGGAATTAATGTTATTTTTTGTTCATAATTCCATCTTTTCTTTGTGTTAGCATTGCAATAATTTTCTAGAGTCTCATTATAGTGTTCATGTTCGATCCCCAACCTCTAGCCCACCCACATATTTCATTTTCATTCACACATGATAAATAGAGCTTCACCATTCAAGTAGAGAGACCTAGTATCTTGGAGGGTTAATGAAAATGCACCAATTTTTCGAACCAACAAATTTTCTCACCAAATTTTTTTGGCACCCACCATGGGGAAGAGTTGGAAAATTATACACCTAAATACGAATCAAAAAATACTAAAAATACAATATTCCAAAAAATAAAAAAGGGGAATTTGAAGAGTCATCAAGCCTTATGTCTCACACCAATGCCTATTCCCAGTAACCCTCCTATCTAGAGACCTTAATTTATTTCCCACATCGAATAAAATATTATATCCGACTTGAGGGAAGCTATCTAGAACAACAAAAAAAAAATTCACACTACTTCATAGCTACCATGGTGTTATATACAAAAGAGAAATGTGATGAAGAACTAGAAAGAGCGAGACAAGCCCAAGTGCAACAAAGGAGAACTTAAGTCCATCTCAAGTCTACAAGCTTGTTGATCATAAATATACCAGGTCACAAAGACAAGGAGGAAATATTGACTCAATCTTTGAAGAGATCCTAAGAAGGAAAAAACTATCTAGAAAATTCAAGGCACTCGCTTCATCCCAAAATTGCTCTCACTAGTTTTCCAGGTGGTGTCAATCCATTAGACATAGATTTTCCAAATCCCAATGAATATTTTGAAAACTTTAGTGACATAGAAATTGAAGAAGAAGATGAATCAAGTGCAAAAGTTGAAGCAGAAGCAATAGTGTAATTCAAAGCAAAAGCTAAAGCTAGAGAAATAGTAGAGGTGATAGCCATAGATAGAGTAGAATCAAGAGCAAGAGCTAAGGTTAAAGAGGAAGCCATAATAAGTAATGAAGATACACCTCAACCAATCATGACATGGGGCAAGAACAAGGGCCCACTTTCACTTCCACAACCTATTCATGAACTACCACGAGGTTCAAAAAAATATTTCTTAAGTTCAGGGGAGATGGTTGAAAAATTCTAGAAGAACATGTGGAAGTGGTCATCACTTCTCGTGGTGTTCTAGGAGTTAAGCATGAATATGTGTATTTTGAATTCTTTTTGGAATCCCTACTGGACAAGGAAGCCAAATAGTTCTACCTCCTACCAGTTAGATCAATTACCTATTGGGATGATATAAGGAAAGGTTTCAAAGACATATACAAGTCCAATAAATATTTTCAATACCTCTTGACGCAATTGGTGCATATGAAGAAAAAATCCAATGAAATATTGAGGAATTTTTTATCTAGATATAATAGGTTAACCAAGAGGATACTACTTGAATCTATGCCCTCAGAAAACAACATCAAAATATTCTTCATAAATTCCCATCTACTTAAGGTTATGTCCATTCTAATAAGTTCCCAACCTAGAACTCTGACGGAAGTTCAATACTATGTCATTACAATGGAGGATGATCTAATTCCATCTGGTAAGGTGAAGAATCCAAATGGAAGGAAAAAGGGTCAAATTTCTAGCTCTATTTCCACAAAACCCATGGTTAAAAATTTGGTGAATGATATAATTCCTCTCAAGAAGAAAATCACTCAAATCACCATGAGAAATTCTCAAAAAATGAAAAATCTCGCAAATAGGAAAATAATAGCTCTATATTCTAGTAGACTTTCCCATTAAGGAACCGCTAACAAATGCCACCCATGATGCAGAAGAAGAAGTGGAGGAGATATAAAAAGAAAGCAAAGATGGAAATGTTTTTTAGATTTAAGGAGTTCAAGATGATGTTCATGTTAGTTTTCTAAATTAATCTATAGGAGATGATGAGGATGGTGATGAAGAAAAAATGTGATTATCATGTGTCTTATTTACCCACTTCCAATCTCAAAAGGGAGCTTCCTCCTCAGAAACTATTGCAAATAAGGGAAAAAAGGATGATTTTCTGATGGTAGTCCCACAGAACAAGATAATTAGAAAAGGATCTCAACTCCCTCCATCAATGGAATTAGAAAATGAGAAACTAGACCCAATAATGAGAAATAAGTAATCTTCCATGACAAGTAAGTCCTCTTGCATTTCCCCTAACTTAAAATATACACCTACAGTTAATCCTTTGCCAAAGCTAATCCTACAAAGTTCCCTAATGCTGAACAATATCATCCATTCCATCCAAACCCACTACCCCATACACCAAAAGTGATCAATATTTAAAGGTAACACCACCTCCATAATGCAAAACTTCCATTATCCCTAGGACATCAATTTCACCCACCTTACCTCTGTTCGATATTCTCAAACATGAAAAAAACCAAAGTTTATATTTCTGAAGTAATTTTTTTGAAAAAACACCTAGAGCACTTTGAGTGGCTCATCAATTTTATCAAGGGTGGTAGCTCAAAACCCAACAATGCAAGCCTCAATCCTAATTTTATACCATCAATCACATCCCATGCCTCCTACACAAAACATGTCGGCACTGAGTGATATAAATCTAATAAGGTGGAACCCTTAAATTTATACCTCTTGATCAAAAGCTACAAGTTAAATAATTGCATCATAGACTCACGAGCCTCAGATAACATCGTGCTCATCAAAGTTACCAATTCATTATCACTTACTTTGACATGAGAAATAAAATTAATCTTGTTACTCTATGGAGTCTAATGAATTTTCTCTAGTGAGAAGGATCAAGGATGCACAAGTGGCCCTAGAATACTTTCTCGATAAGGTGTTGCTCACAGTATTAGTAGCGGATATCCCAAAATATTTTGGTATGATATTGAGTAGAATGTTTTACAGAGACATAGGTGGTAACATTTTGAATGGATTCATCGTCCATGACCATTCCAGTAAAGGCTGAGATGAATAAATTTCTTCCCCTATGGAAAATGAAGTATATATTCTAAAAGTTAGAGGATCCAAGGGATAACATATTGTTCCAAGATATTGGGTTAGGTAACTACTTTCTCACATACAAAAGAGAAGATAATTTTCCTATCCTCACCGAATATGAAGAAGATCAATTGTGGAGCATGAAATTTGATGGGATTCATTCAAGTTTAGGGTCCAGAGCTATAATTTTCTTGACCTATCCTTCAAGTTCTTTCTTTCCCTTCACATATAAGATGTTAGAAAACACCAACATAGAAAAATACAAGGCACTCCTCCTCATAATGTATGTACTTGATTCCATGAGTATCAAGAAGTGTAAATGTCCCATATATAGTGAATTAATTTGAAAACAAGTGAATGAAAAATATCATGTCAAAAACCCAACAATTAGGCACTATAGGAACCAATTTTGGGATTGCATTAAATATTTTAATGCTTTCTCCATTTAATCCATTGATCATGAGAAAAATTAAAATGTTGACTCTCTCAAATTCTTATCTTGGTTGGTAACTCCACACTCATCCTTTAACAAGGATAAGGTGACCATCAAAATGGTATTCAGACCAAGTTTTCTTGACAATGAAAATCATTAGAAATTATTTAATTATTTCAGTCGCCTCCTAACTTTGTTGGATAAAAGATATAATTTCAGTAGTCTCTTCTATGAGGGAATTGAAAATAATCATTAGGATTTAATGGAAGAGGATTAAAAAGAAGGAGTTGAAGGAGTTGACTCGAAGGGGGTAGTAAAATTCAAAGGGAACAGGATCCCATAAGACCTTGTGTCACTAGAGGATTTGGCTGACAAGCATGACAAGTTAATCAAAGAAATAAAAATGAGTCATCATGGTACACATTGGATTTTGAAAAAGAAAATATTGGTACCTCAGAGAAACCCAAGATGGTGAATATTGGAAAAAATTCTCACTTGATGAAAAAAATGAATTGTGTCAATGTTGAGGAAGTATTATGATGTCTTTGAATATTCCTATGATGAACTAAAATCTTTTCAACCAAAGAAAATGCACCACTCTATTTGGAAAGTGCCTAAAGCCAAGCCTTTTTGGAAAAAGGAATGTCCATAAAACCCAAAGATTATGGATACCATCATAGAAGAATTAGTAAAAAATTCGAATGCAAGGATCATCTTTACTATCCACCACTCCACACGGGTATCAAAAATTATTCAAGTATGAAATAAAAATGAGGAGATAAGGATTTTTTTTCACTTTAGCAACTTGAATCAAGATTTGTTAAAAGATAACTACCCACTTCCAATTATGGATCATATCTTACAAGTGGTCACAGGGTCTTAAATTATCTCATTGCTTGATGGTTTTTCTGGGTATAAAAAAATTGATGTGGTATAGGAAGAAAGCTCCAAGAAAACCTTCACAACACCTTGGGGCACTTTTGCATACAACAGAATGCCTTTGGGTTTGATTAGTACGGGAAAGACCTTCCAAAGACAAATGGACCTGACATTCAAGGACCTCAAGTATTACATTATGATCTACCTAGATGACCTCATGTTCTTCTGAAAAAATAAAGGATACCACATACAACATCTTTAATAAGTACTCATCAGATGTAGAAAACATGGAATATCCCCAAATCCCAAGAAGTGAATCTTTGGGGTTACTGAAGGAAACAACCTTAGGCATATTGTGAACAAGGAGGGGGGAAATTTTATCTGGAAAAGATAAAAATAATACAAGAATTATCTTTACACACAAGTAAAAATTCATTCCATTTCGTCTTCGGCAAAGCCAAATTCCTCTGGCACTCTGTCCCAGACTTCACCGAGTTGACCAAACATACAACTGCCATGATGAAACCACAAGCTAGCTTCAAACAGAAAAAATATGGAAAAACAGAACTTAAGGCAATCAAATAAGCGTTAGCAAAGGCTACTACATTAGTGCATCCCAATTTTAACAAATAATTCATCTTATACTACTACACTTCATGGCACACAATATCAGTCATTTTTGTCTAGAAGAATGAAGAAGGTATTGAATCCCTGATCACTTTAATGAGTTATCCTCTAAGGAACCAGAAGTTCAAGTATAACCAAATTGAAAATAATTCCTTTCCCATATTCAAGGAGGTAAATAAATCTAATTTCTATATTTTAAACTCCCACACTGACATGGTGATGGTTTCGTGCTATGCTATCAATTCAATCCTCGCCCAAAACGATATATGAACAAAAAGAGGAAATTAGGTGGTGAGAATTAAAGAATATGATTTAGAGATCAAACTTTAAAATTTGGTAAGAGAAAATGGGTTGTGTAGGTTGATCATGGAAGATGAAGCACTATTGATAGAGAATGATTGTCATATGATTATATAAGAAAGGACTTGCCTCAAGTCCTTTTTATAAAAACAAGTGAGATGTATGCAGACATCAACTAATTCCTTACCCATGGTGAGTGTCATCCTCATGTTGATCAAAAACAAAAAATAACCCTCAAGTTAAGGTTGGCCAAGTATGTCCAATGGAATCATGTGCTATACAAAAGGGGATTTGAAGGATGCTTCCTGAACTGCGTGGAGAAAGAGAAATAAGAGAAATTTCTTAAATTATACCATGATCAAGAATGTGGGGGACATTTTTATGCAATGGTAACTGATCACGAAATCCTCCATAATAGGTACTAAAATCCTAAAATTTTCATGGATGCCCAATAATTATTCTCCAAATGCAGAGCATGTCAATAATTTATCTAGATACCATAGCTCACTAGGCTTCCCCTCAGGCTGATAGTTATCAAGGATCCTTTTCAACAGTGGGGCCTATATTTCATCATATTTCTAAATCCTCACTCAAGTGCAGAACATACCCATATGTTCACAGTAACCAACTATTTCACAAAATGGATAGAGGAAATCCCATCCAAGTAGAATAATTCTGAAACAGTGTGCAACTTCATCAATTTGAACATCATTGTCCATTTCAGGATCCTTTAAAAGATTGTGTTGGAAAATCTCACATATTTTTCCTCCATGGAGTTGACTAAATTTTTTTACAACTATGAAATCTCTCTATCAAACGCATCAGAATAATACCCGTAAGGGAATGGTCAAGCTAAATTGAGTAACAAAAACATTATGACCATAGTATGTATGATGGTGGATGAAAATCAGAATAATTAACAGAATAAGCTCTACGATGCACTATGGGTGGATAGAATAAATCCAAAGAAATAATTTGGTATGTCACCATTCTAATTTATCTATGGAATAAATAAAGAGATTTCATTCATAGTTGAGATACCATCACTCAACTTGTTTAAGGGAATGGAAGATGAGCAATATCATGATTCCATAGAAAAGAGGATTTCATTCCTTGAAAATCTTGAGGAAGATAAGTTCATGGTTTTGGACCAAATCAAATAACACCAGTTGAAGGTCAATAGGTTTTTTGATAATAAGGTGAAAGAAATAGAATTCAAATTCAAATACCTTGTCTTGATTTATGAAAAATGAAAAAGAAACTAAAGGTAGACATCGGATATTTAACTCTTTGTGGCTCGGTCCATTCTAGATTTGTGAAATTTGTGGAGATAATTCGTTCTATCTAGTGTATATGGATGGTACAAAGTTGGAGTTTTCCCACAGTGGAAAATATTTTAAATTTCTACAAGCAGTGAAAGAGGGTTGTCCCACCCATTTTTCTATAGGTGATTTAGGTGTGATTTTACCATTCATATTGTGTGTGTTCTTTCCATCATGTGTGTTGTGTGTTTCTATCTTATGTGTGTGTACTCTTTTAAGTCTATCTATTGCTTTTATGACTCTATGAATCCCAATGGGGAAGGCACTTGTCTTAATTGTAAAATTATATTCTAGAGTTCCTTATCATTCTTTCCTAACTTTTTCTTATCCAAAATGAGTCCCCAAGTGAGTACTAGCTATTGTCCTTTGTTTTTAGAAGGGAAGATTTCAACTTGATAATAGGATAAATCTACCACAGTGTCAAAAAAAATCTTTGTAATCCTTCCGAGAAACCCCTATAGATCAGTCCATCCCCTCTGTCAGGTCTATCTCCATGAAAACAAGCTCATAAGTTTCTTTTGAGACAATGTCTTTCAAGGGAGATTTTTGGACAGGCTGAGGAATGGCTATTTTTTAGCATTTATAAGGAAGGTGCATATTCTTGGGAGTGGATTTAAATCCCTAAATTCATAAAGTAATGGTATTCATGAGCGAAGATCATTGTGTAATTAATTTATGAATATTTAGGTAATATTTGGATATTTAGGAGCAAGTTCAGGAAAAGTGGATTTTTGGGGCCAAAGGAGCTTACACTACAAAACATTACCTGAACTTCAGGATTTGATTTTGGAAGCTTCAGAATGAGTTGGAGGTAAAAAAATATATCAATTGAAAGTTGATTCAAATCCCTACATGTTGGTACTTTCCTATATTTTTCACAACACCCATGCATCGCTTTCTACAACTCATTCTTCGCAGGAAAAATTGGAGATCATGATAAAAATATATATTTTTGAGGAGGTTTCAAGATCAATAATACCTTGAGAAACATTATTCTCTTCTAAAAATTCATATAAATAAGTGTCAAAGAAGTCCTCCAGGGGCTTCAGCAACATCATTTTCAAGCTCCTCTCAAAGGTACAAGCTTCGTCTTTAGAAAACAAATTATGTACCACATGATATGATGAGGATACAGTAAACTTTTATGTCCCCTTAATCCCTTTCAATGGGGACATAAAAATTTCCCCCCACCTTAGACCTCATGGATCCATCACATGACCCTGGGAGGCTTTGAGAAGCACTTTTTGCCACTTTTTTACCCCTCGCTCTATGCCACACATGCTTGACACTTGTCACATAGGGGTGGAGCTACACTTTCATGTACCCTTTATCTCTTTCTAAGGGGATAAGGGGGATAGAAAAATTTACACCCCACCTTGCTCCTGCAAAGTTCCTCATAAGAAAAAAAATCAAATCCTGGGTGCTAAACGTGAGCCATTTCCACTATCTCCTCCACCATTACATGCATGACACTTGTCATCCTAGGGCATAGGGAACATAATTTTGTCCCCTTTCCCTTTCCAAGAGGGAAAGGAGGATTAAAAAATGTGACCCCTCTTCTTTCTTATATAACCTAGGAGTTAGCCATTTGTTTCATTCTCCCCCCATTTTGTTCTATTTCTACCTGAAACTCTGGCAATTTATTTTTCCAGAATCCTTCACCTCCATTTTTCCTCTTGAATTCATCATTCTATTTTTCCATGATCATGGTGGAATAATATATAATAAAAATTGTAAATTTTTAAAGCTCGACTTTTATTTTTTCCCATATTTACTTTGTATCCCGTGAAGGAGAAATCTTTGTGTCTTAAAAACTAGTGCACAGATCGAGGTGGGATTATTTATATTCTTCATAATTTATAGGAAAATTTAGAACACAAGTGATGACACTAACATGTTAGTGCAAGTTATCCTGTATCCTCCTCTCATATTGGAGGGTCATCTCACATGGGTTAGGTTTAGGGTTTTCTATTGAGTCATGCACTAGGGTTACTCAACACCCTATATGTACTCTCTTTCTATTCATTTATGAGCATGCCAAGACACTCTATTGTCTTTCCTCTATGCAAGCTTTATTTCTGTTGAGAAATTTCTTCCATTATTGATCAATTCTTTCTTGCTATCACTGGAGATATCACGATTCCATTCGAGTGCAACTACTTCGTGGTGCCTCGTTTCTGATTCAATTCTCGCAAACTCTTTTCATGGTATCAGAGCTACACGACTTACCATCACACCAAAAGCTCAAACTGATGGTGGAGAGGGATCTCATCATATTAATCAATTTCTACGCCAATACCTTACCACACGATGGAGCCGGGTATACACCCAATCAAGCCCAACGACATATTAAGAGGAAGTGACACTGGGAATATCCCGGGAGGTCACCCATCCCAGGACTACTTTGGGATGGCGTGTTTAACTACCTGGTATTAGAGATGCATGAGTTGTCATCACACAAAAATCTTGAACTCATGCTCGAGAGGGATCTCATCGTGTTAATTAGTTACTACACCAATACCCTCCAGCATGATGGAGCCGGGTATACACACAATCAGGCCCAACAACATATTAAGAGGAAGTGACACCAGGAATTTCCTAGGAGGTCACCCATCCCAACACTACTCTAGGGCTGGCGTGCTTAACTGCCTGGTATCAGAGCTACATGACTTTCCGTCACACCAAAAGCTTGAACTTATGGTGGAGAGGGATCTCATCGTGTTAATCAGTTGCTACACCAATACTTTCCCGCATGATGGAGCCGGGTATACACCCAATCAGGTCCAACGACATATTAAGAGGAAGTGACACCAAAAAATTTCTGAGAGGTCACCCATCCTAGCACTACTCTGGGGCTAGCGCGCTTAATTTCCTGGTATCATAGATTCATGACTTGTCGTCACACAAAAATCTCGAACTGATGGTGGAGAGGGATCTCATCGTGTTAATCAGTTGCTACGCCAATATTTAAATAGATTTTTTTAATAGATCTTGGATAATATTTAATTTTTTTTTTTTTTTAAAGGGAAAGTCTATTTAAATTAATTAGGATTTAATTTTTTATTAGATCTTAATTAGTTTCTTCTTATTATTTTAAATTAATTAGATTTAATTTAATTAAGTCTAGTTTATTAATTTCTTAAATTCCTTTATCACGACTAGTAAATTAAAACGTCCTTTCAAATAACCTCTTTATCATTAAAAAAAAAACTCCTATAGCTCTCAAAATAGCAAAATTGGGCAATTCCAAATGGTAAAATATAGGTGTTATTGGCATTTTTTTTCTAATCGTGCGCTCAAGTGTGCAGCATCATTATGAGCACTTGCTTTCCTTCCGAGCTCCTTTCCAGCGTTCTGAAGACTATCTGAACTCCTTGAGTTCCTAAACCTTGTATTTCACCCTTATTATTGCTTGCAACTAGTGAGCGCATCTGCCACCGTCTGTAGCAATGAGGTTTCCTTTTACGATGTGAGACATTTTTTCTCACCACCAGGGTTTGATTTTACCTCCTTCCTAGTTTTTTAAAATTTGTGCTTATTTACGGTGTCACTTTGCTACGCTCCACGAAACACAATTGTGGTCCCCTCTCTTGCGTGTTATTACATTGATTATAAGGTGAGTTACCAAGTGTTTTACGATGCACACTCAGACCTGATTGTATTCAATGCACTAAACTATAAAGTGCCAAAAGTAGGGGGGTTTCTTTATTTTCCTAGGTCTTGTATTACATGCAAACCCATTATTAACTGAGTACGACATCTTGCATTTGTGCATCTTGCACTATTTTATTCCACATCATGGAGGGTGCTCTTTCTAGACTTGAGCATCGTATGATCACCTTACAACCTCTACCAATTCTTAGTGGGAGAGAGAACTATTTAGCTTGGCATGCTTATATGGAATATTACTTCACCTGCAAGGGTCTTTCTCACTTCTTGCTTGGGCCAGTTCCTGCACCCACTAATCATCATCATCTTAATGATTTTCTCAACAATTGCGACCATGTTTTTGGTCACATGATGATGCATGTCTCTACATCTCAATGGGTTCACGTGGCAGACTCAGATCCACTGTACCGTGTCTAGAGCATTCTTTAGTCCCTCTATGGATACCCTTCACATACTGTCATCATTGTTTTTACAACTAATTCAGTTATCTCCTCTATTTTTTCATGTGATGATAGTTCCACTAACACAGACTCACTTGGTTCTACTTTTGATGACAAGGATTCTGCACCCAATTCTGATGACGAGAGTACTACAGAGGAATATTCTCCTCCTCCTCTCACTATTCCAGAGAGTGTTGACACATCCCACATCTCATCATATATTGAGAAGTCTCTTACACAATATCATATAGTCATCACACCCACCTCTTTTCCACCTTCAGTGTTTGAGGCATATTTCACTCCACAACCTTCCTTGGATGACTCATACATATCTGACATCACTCTTCTGTTTGTTGAGCCCTTTTATTGGGATGAGTTTCTGCTTGACCTTAGTTTTCTTTTTGTAGAGAACACTTGTGATGTACTACAGGTTCCTCATCCATCTATAGGTATTTAAGAGGAGTTCATCATCTCCATTTTTGGGAGTGCCCCTTCTAGGACTCTTGCCACTTCCACTTTTCCAGAGACCTTTATTGATCCACCCTTGCTTGTGGATCACATTTCCAGTTGTGGGGGATGTTTTGTTACTTTCACATCACTTGGACATCCTTTCTACATGTGTTCACCCTTCATACTCTTATAGTTCTACTCTCATGACATTACCCTTGGCTCCTTTGCACTCACTTGCTAGACCTATGTCACACTTTTGTGGACCAGACTCAGAGTTCTTCATGCTACTACCTTTAGTTTCCTTCATGGAGTGGGCAGATTTCCAGCACATTTCTTTTGTCCTTCCAAAGGTTAGACACACAGTACGGTGTAGATGGCTCTTCTTCAATCTAGAGGTAGAGGATCTCATCATCGACATTCTTCTGGGAGAATTCTTAAAGTTACAGAGTTCAGATCCATCCATGGAATCTTCCGCATCCATCTCATCTCCCTTATCTTCTCTCTTTTTCATCTTTCCAATAGATTGCCCCTTTGTACATGGGTACTTTACAGGCTAGTCTATGGCCAGGACCCATCTTTGGCATCTTTCGTAGATTATAGAGTATTTTTTGTTCTCTTTTGGTGGATGTTTTCCACACTGGATTTTCCTTTGCTACTTGGGACTTCTTATGTACATGGGTACCTCATCAGGCTTTATGCCAGGACCCATTTTTCTTCTTCTTCTTCTAGGAAGATTGTGTTTGTATATGGGCACCTTATCAGGCCTTTAGTTTTCGGGCCCCATTGACACATCTTTCTTAGTTATTTAGGGGTGTCTTCCTTGTCTGTCTATCTCATAGCTGCTACCCCAGCTTCAATGAAGGGGGGTGTTAGTGTGAGTTATCCTATGTTTCCTCCTCTTATATTGGAGGGTCATCTCACATGGGTTAGGTTTAGGGTTAGGTTTAGGATTTGCTATTGATTCATGCACAAGGGTTACTCAACACCCTATATGTACTCTCTTTCTATTCATTTATGAGCACGCCAAGACACTCTACTATCTTTCCTCTATGCAAGCTTTGTTTCTGTTGAGCAAGTTCTTCCATTACTGATCAATTCTTTCTTGCTATCACTAGAGCTATCACGATTCTGTTGGAGTGCAACTACTTCATGGTGCCTTGTTTCTAATTTGATTCTCACAAACTTTTTTCATAACATGCATGGTCTATATTTTTTATGAAAAAAACCCCAAACTTTTTTCCCTAATTTCATAAAATTTTATTTACCCTTGTTATATTGATCAGATATAGTTGAAAATTTGTATAGGAGATCGTGAGGAAAAACCTATTCCATTGGAAGTTGTTTTATAGAAATATGAGGTGTGGAGAGCCAGTTTAAAAAAATAGTAAGTGTCTACAAATGAACTTATTATAAATAGTAAACTCTCACAATGGATATTTTTCTTCAAGGTAGTGTGCACATGGAACAACTAGGGGAACAAACAAGGTGATCAAAGGTAAAAAGAGTGAAAAAGGCCATTTACTAAAAATAGTAAACTCCCTTCTAAGTGTAGAGGATTTCCAGTGTCAACCATTAAATTTAAATTTGTAAGCCTTGAACCAATCTCATATTTCTCATCATAGTACTCATGTGTGGGGGAAAATGATGTCACCCACATGGACTTTAATGATCTCAAATATCACATGCTTGGAGGACCTAGAGAGCCAGTGGAGGATAAGGTTGTCACAAGAATCTTGTATGCAACATGTGGACATATAGTGTCATTGCAAAGTATTTAATTAGTTTTTTTATTCTCTCATCACTATGATCTAGACACAAGAACCATTTGGAAACACAATAGCTTAGCCGTTTTAGTGCTCGCCCATAAAGCCATCTATCATTCAATGTGGATTCTAACGTGGAGAAATACGGTCGTCATATCCAAATATGTTGCAGCAAGAAAATTGAACAAAATGTTTCTTACCTTTAGGGTCTCATATTGGGTTTTTGGTTAAAGAAAGTAAGAAATCCCTCTCGAGTGCTAAAATTCCTCTAATGGAGTGAATTAAACAAAGGATACTGTGATGCAATCATGCTTCTCAATTGGGTAATGAGTAGAGAAACCCTCATTGAATTTATTGAGATTAGATGGCCTTATTTATGCTTGCGATTATTGAAGGAAGGAATAAAATTGATGAAGGGAAAATCATCAGTGACAGCCTACATCATCAGTTGCTCCAAGTACCAATCTAAAAAAGTTCACAATGAATTCATATCTAGCTTACGTTCTTTTTAGCTCAAGACCATTCAAGGGATTATAACTTACACATAACATATCTCCAAAGCATCCAACATTTTAATCATATCCATAGTTGTTCTTGAAGGATATCAACAGACATTTTATAAGGGTGAATTATGCGCTCATCATTTTATCCATCAGAATATTAGAGAGGAATCCCAACTCAAGTTTTCACCACAAGCAACTTATTTTATCAAAACGTATGGGTCATACTTAATCCTTTCTACCATTTTTTCCTACATCCATGTATCTGGCTTGGATCTTTCTCTATGAAGGGTACCTTAGTATCTCATCAAAAAGATCATATTATTTGAGCTATGCAAACAACTTGCCCTTGTTCACGGTAATCTAAATCACTAGAAGAGGAAGAATGTCTCATTCCCATCTCACTTGGAATATTCACCTACAAGAATTTTGGTGATGATACACACATGTAATTTTCCTTTTTATCCTTGAGCATGTATTCATATAGTCCAAGAGCATACTTTAAGATCTGAAATGATCTATACACTTTATACCATCTAAAGTCATATCATGTTCTATAGATCAAATATTTTTATGTGAATTGCATACATGACTTTGATTTTAGGGAAAGACACCACATGCGTATTACATTTGGATAACTGAATAGATTAAATTTTTACTAGTACGAGGAAGGAATTCAAGATGATGACACAACATTTTATGATCCTAATATCAAGAAGTAAAGTCTTCACCCCTTGCACATGTAACATGGAGTGCTCACCATTGATGAAATCACCTTTCTAGATGAGTTATTGAATCCATTTGAGGAGTATGTCTACAAAAAAAATGGGGACCCCTTTTATTTAAATGAAGATACACTAGAGTATGTATCCAAGATTAGGGCCACAATTTCAAACATTGTTGAGAAACATAAATCATGGTTCGATAAAATAAAGAACTTCAATGATATATCATATGGTGGGATTGATTCCCTGAGTTGTTTCCACATTCCTCAAGTGGATAAATTTTTACCTATGGTGGCCCAATACAGTAAAGAGTTCAGGGGAGTGGAAATATTTCCAGTTGAGCTTGATAACATCAATCAGGTAATGAGTTAGAGTCAATAAAGGTTTCATCTTCATCATCTTATTTATCTCTCCTCTTCTCTATCTCTATCTTATCTCCCCCTTCCCCCCCTTCATTTTCTATTTATTCTTTGGGGGTTTCACTTTTCATTTTGTCTTATTCCTAATTTTTCCTATTCATTTAAATGTGACTATAGTTGGAAATGTAATAAGTCACCCTTTATTAATAAAAGGGGACATAATTCTATATCTAGCAATATGAAAAGTCACATGTTGTGAGGGATAAATGAAAATTCATATCAGGGGGAAGTGAAGAGTCTCTGTGAATTCTAAAAATTGCAATGAATTCACCATTCTTAAGGTTTTTCAATTTTTTTTTTCTCAGGAGTAGATAACTACTTGTGAAACGTAAAAGAGAATCTAAATTTCTTCTATTCTCCTTCCTTCATGTTTCTTCCATTCTTCTCAATGTACAAATTTTCCAAAACAATAATGAATAAGAATGGAGTTTCTTTCTTTTCTTGATGAGGAATTAATCAAAATTTGTGTTCATAATTCCATATTCTCTTGTTATAAGTAAAAAAATTGTTTTCTTTCTAAATATAAGTGTTAGAATTATCCAGTTAATCTTTATAGGCATCTAATTTTCTACCTACATTACTAATTCCATTCCTTATTTCCCATTCCCTTTTCCCACGTGATCATCAAATTCTTCCCTTTTATGATACTGCAAGAACTTTCCCCGGGTTCAATGGAGTGTTCCTTTTTTATCCCTAGCCTCTAGGGCACCCAAAGAATTCATTTTTAGTAATGCACAATAAATGGAGATACAGCTTTCAAGAAGTGGGACCCAAAGTCATAGAGGATTGGCGGAAACCCACCAAGTTTTCTAACCAAAAATTTTTCATGCCAACATTGGGCTAGGAATATAGTCACCTGACTGCGAAAAATTCCTCATGTTTGACATGCAATTAGCAGAAGCATGAGTCTCTTCTTAATGATGATTGTATAACACACTATATTGTTCTTTTTTTAATTCTAAGTTAACAACAAGGTGTTGACACAAACCTTTCCCTCTGATCATTTTTACTACCTTTATCTGGACATGATCAAGCTAAAATGTAAAATATAAGCCTAATCTATATGTTATTATAGTAGTAAATGAATAAGCAATTAAGTACAAAAATAGACCCAAGTAAATTAAGATAGTAAATATAAAACCCAAAATGAAAAGAGAGGGTAGGAAGCCTTATCTGATTTTCAAAGATCAGGAGGACAAATAGATCTAGAAAAATGGAAAATGTGAAGCACTGACCATCGTAATGGAGCAAAGGAAAATGTAGATCTGGAGGAATAGGATAAACTGGGGTTCTTGGAGAGGGAAAGAGGCTTTCGTGGGTGCCCTATAACTATTTCTAGGCACCTATGTGTGCATAAATTCTCAAGAAAACATGTTAGTGCAAAATCACAACACCCCCAAATGAGTTCTATAGGTCTGCTTTTCTAAGGTAGAGTCATTTGGTGAGATTGCATAACATTGAACCTTCCCCAAGGTGTGGGACCTTGCAAAAATGTGAAAGCTCTCCAGATTAAAGGCTGAATCCTATTCCTCTTTTCAGATGCATATGTGAGAACTTGCAGAGGATATCTCTTTATACCTAATCTAAACTTTCCAAGGAGACAGGGGTAAAAGGGATACAAGAAATAAAACTAAGCTAAAAGGTGATACACCAAAGGAATTATGAACATATGTTTTTCCAATAGATAGAAACCAACAAAATGTATACAATAACTAGGCACAGATAACCAAAACTATAATGAAAGATCAAATGAAAGCAAATGAGATAGGAAAGGATCTAAAGTTGATCACAAACATGTTTTATTTCTCTGCAGATTGATACAATTCATTATAAAGTGGCACAAAGGTAGAAACGTATTACAGTCTAGTGGAAGGTCTAAAACTCCATGAGTTACTTTGCCAAAAGAAAAGGGGAGCCTACAAAACAAAGAATGTCCAACCCTTTACAATGAATCTTGCCCTTGTATTTATAGATTCAATCAAATAGAAGAAAGAGAGAGAGAAGAGGGAAAAGTAGTTTGAAGCTCAACTACTATTATTAATGCGTCTAATAAAATTTTCCCTTAAATCCATCTTTACTGCATTAATCTCTGGTTCGGTGCCTCGAAGGAAGAACAAATGGTGAAAAACATCGAATCCGATCTAGTTGTTGGGGTAGATGGATCCCGCATTAATGGCATGAAAAAATTTCTCCTTTTTTCACCTACTATAGCCTAAGAAAAATGATTCTTTATCCTCCCATGGTGTAGAAGACGTCGATATGCTTCCAACCATGTTAGATTTACGATATTTCAATCCATGAGTCAAAAGATATGTCCCTTCAAAGTTTGTATCGAGTCCATACAAATGGGTGAGAAAACAGTTTGAAAAATGGGTCCCCTTTTAATATGGGACATGTGGCAACTAGATTAGAGCAAAAATTGGGCTTGCGGGTCCACAATTTATCTTTTACCTCTTTGCATGAAAAATGAAAAACTCAAAAACCCCTGGGGCCCCAAAGCACCACTTGGATACGTGGCACCTTTTGGTTGGCTGGGGGATGCGCTTCACCTTTTTTCTTTGGGCCTTTTGTCAAAAGGAAAATTTTCACCTTTATCTCCGACACCCCACTTTGGCTTTGACTCGGGCTCAAACGTTGACCTTTTCCTTTGGACGGAGTTGTGGCCCATTTTGCAAATTTTATCTTTTTGGGATGAAAAAGGGAAAAAAAAACTTTTCCCCTAACTGCCCACTTTGGATTTGACTCAGGCTTGAGCACTGAATTTTTTCTTTGGGTGAAGTTGTGTCCCATTATGTGTTTTTTGGCGAAGTCTTTTGCTTGACGGGGCATATCTCTTGTTCTCAGACATGTCGCAGACTGGTGCTTTCTTAGAAACCTTCTCTCTCTTCAATCCTTGAATTAGTTCCATTTAGACACTTGAAAGCCTCTATCGGCCTGACCTATGCATTTACTATTCAATTGACTCTTCCCTTTTTTGAGATTGGACATGTGGAGGCACTGTGCTTGTTTAAAAGCCAGGTTCAAAGTTTTCCTTTTGACGAGCATTGATTCGACACTTATCTGCCTCTGGACTAGTCTCTGAACTTTTCAATGGTCCCTCTTACCCATTTGGACTTTGGGCTATGTGGCGAGCTCGCACTCATTTGGGTCTCCATTCTAGGAATAACTCTTAGAGATGTGACACACTGACACTTGGCATTCTTTTCTTGCACTTCTATACTTAGCCAATTTTAAGGACTACCCTGTCCACCTTTTGACTCTATTCGACCATTTGGTACGTGGAGGGATGGTGTAAGTTTGAGTCTTCATCCTGGGCTTCCTTTCCAGATTTACACTGAGTCGACACCTGGCATCTTCTTTCTTAGTTGAAGACTTGTCAATGGCCCCGTAACTTTTGGGGTTCTATATGCATGGAATACTGGTGCTCGTTCGAGCTTCCCTTTTTGGATTCACTTTTGGAGAAGCACCGTTAGGATACATGGTCCCTTTCACTGCTTCCTCCATACTTAGTCAATTTTGGACCTTTTCCTGAATAATTTTGAGCACGAGAACTTTGAATCTTCACCGTTTCTTCCCTCTCTTGCTCCTGGGTCCTATGATGCACTGCCCCTTCTGTTTGACTCTACTATTCGCTTTTTGATTCTTCCTATAACTTGAAAAATGGATTTAAGCCATGGGAACAACTCCATAGAGTCATTTCTTTTGTATGGGGTCCCTTAGTATTTCTCAGCCCCTGCCACTCCCAATGTTGATTCCCTCTCTGACCAATTCATATACCCGAATGAGTTTTCTCAGATTATTTCTATGTGTGGTCATGGCTGATCCAATATTTGGCCTGGGGGAGAAATATGGATAACAATTTGTTGACTCACAGGGGAGTCTACGTGCTAGATGAAAAGACCAATTGCCTTGTCATATCTGTTGGGCATGGAGTCAAGAATGATGTCTGATACCGATTCTTCCTCTGATTCATGAGCCCAACTATTTGCACTCTCAATTTTCATAAGAAATCTCGAAATGAAGGTTTCTGAGGGTAGAAAATTGTTTTGAATCAAGCTTTATCTGTCTTTACGAATGGAATGCATAAGAGCAACAAAACAACACCACAACTATAAGCAAAATTGAAATCATACATGCTCTAAATAGAACATGCAGAGCGTGTAAATAAGTTAGGAGAAAATCAACCTACACTAAAACAATGCGATGTGCACAAACACTTAGAGGAAAGAGAAACCAAACTAATATGTATAGGGTGAGAACATTACTTTTAGTAGAAGTGCTTAAGATAGATTCCATTCACTAGAATTTGCAACTCTACACCCTCCAATGTACACAATTGGAAAGCATTACTACTCTTACATTTTGTGACCATGTAGGGGCCACTCCAAATGGCATCAAACTTGGAATGCCTTCCCAGTTTTTCTCGATCTGCATCCCATTTCATAACAAGGTCTCCTTCCTAGAAGGTCCTTGATTTTTCCTTCTTGTAAAAACACTTCTTGATTGAAGCTTGATTCTTCTCTATTGCTTGGATAGCATGCTCTCTGGTTTCTCCTAATTCTATCAGCTCTGTATACCTAGCCTCCATTCATCCAAATTTAGACATATCTAGTTTCTTTACGAGCTCCAATGCTAGCAACTCAAGTGATATAGGAAACACTGCTTCTTTCCCATAGACATGTTTGAATGGAGAGCTTCCTGTAGATCTCTTGAGTGTTATCCTATCAGCCCATAAGGCCATTTTTTACTTTGTGTGCTAGGTCCTCTAATTCTCATCAAGATTTCTTCTTATGATCTTTATCAGGTTCTTGTTTATGGACTCAGCTTAGCCATTACCTTGAGCGTAATAGTTCGATGAAGAGATCAAGTAAGTCTTGTTCTTAACAGAAAATCTTGTGATCTTGGAACTTATGAATGCTAATACATTATCTGATATAATGGCGGTTGGCACCCCAAATCTTGTCACTATTCTTTCGTATAAATCTAGTATACTAGACTCATTAGCTTCCTTAAGTTCCACTGCCTCGGTCCACTTGGTGAAATAGTTTGTTGCTGTCAGAATCCATTTTTGGCCTTGGCTTGAATTTTGATTGATGAATCCAATGAAGTCAAATCCACATTACATGAAAGGTTGGTTAACTAAAATTGGGTGCAATGGGAGTGTTGCTAGCCTTTCTTTCCCTTTGAAAAATGCACAAATCTTGCACCTTTTGATCCATGCATAGAATTCACTAAACACTCTGGGCCAATAATAACCTACTTTCATGATTTTCAGTATTGTGACCCTTAGAGAAAAATGGCCTCTAGCTGCTTCGACATGGAATTCTTGTAGCACTCTCTCAATCTGATCTGTTTCAATGCATCTCAGAAGAATGCCCTTGATGTCTCTTTTGAACAAGACACCATCAATAAGAACATATGGGATGGCTTGTAGCCTGAAATGTCTCCTCTTTTCTTTATTCATCCCATGATGACACATACCTATTTGGAGGAAGTGCACCATGTCTTTGGTCCAACAAGGAGCAAGTACATCATCACTTCCTTCTTCTTGATTATCCTGTAGAACAAAAATAGCCTCCTTTTCCCCATCTTCTTTGTCATATTGACTTGAGTATAGTTTTTCACACAACCCTTTCCCATGGACCAGCTAAGCGACCCTGATCTCAATGTCATATTCCATGACACGATTGATCCACCCTACACATTTATTTTTAGGTCCTTGCTGAGAAGGAATTCTTTAACTCCCGTATGGGAGACCAACAATTGGATTTTATTATTTGAAACCAAGTGCTTGAAGTTATTTAATCCTCTGATTACTTCCAAAACCTACTTTTTGATGAACGAGTATCTCACTTCATAGTCTTCTAGACCTTGGTTGAAGAAAGAAATTAGATGTTTTGTACCTTCCTAGTTCTACAGAACTAAGATTGCAAAAATTGTGTCACTGCCACCAAAGGCATACAATATGAAGTCTCTAGAGAAGACTAGATTTACAAGAGTTGGGGCTTATGATATAGCTTGTTTGATGGCCTCAAAAATTTCCTTTCCTTCATCTGTCCATCTAAATGCTAAACTCTTCTTCATCATCAATGTTATTGGCTTAACAAGGGCCATCAAACTTTGGAAAACACCTTCGGATAAAATTGATTTTTCCCAAGAAGCTTTGAAGAGCCTTCTCGTGGATTGGTAATGGCAAAGCTCCTATTACTTCATCTCTCTCTGGGTCAATTGCTAATCCTTCCTTTGATAAAATATGGGCTAGAAGCATGCCCACATGGGCCAAGAATATGCATTTTTATGGTTTAATGACACCCCAAATCTCCTACACCTTTGAAACACCTAACTTAGTGATAAACGTGGTCTACTGCATTTTTGGAAAACACTGTAATGTCATCTAGATATATCAGTACTATTTTGTTTATCATCCCTCTGAACACCATAGCCATTACCCTTTAGAAAGTGGCTCCAACATTAGACAGTCCAAATGGCATTTTTCTGTAGGCACGGGTGCCCTATTTGGTGGTGAAAGTTGTTTTGAATTGATAATCTTCCTTCACCATGATCTAGTTGTACCCTGAGTAGCCATCTAGGAGGTATAATCTCTCTTACCTAGACACTACTTGCAAGATCTACTCCATTGAAGGGAGTGGGTAGTGATCTTTAAGGGAGGCTCTATTCAAGTCTCAAAAATCTACACACAACCTAATCTCTCCATTTTTCTTTCGGACTGGGACTAGGTTTGCAACCAAACTTGATTGCTTGATTGGGAATATGATACTTGCCTCTATCATCTTGTTTAACTCCTTCTTCATTAGAGTCTCAATGTGTGGGTTGACTGGTCTCTACATTTTCCTGATGGGTTAAGCAACTAGATCTAGTTTGATTGTGTGTTGTACTAGCTTTGGATTGAACCCTCTTAGGTCTTCACAGCTACAAGAAAACACATCTAGAAACTCTTGGAAAAGTTGTATAAATTCTTACCTTTCTTTCTTGGTGGCCACTTTTCCAATTTGAAGTGTTTTGTCTTCTCTGACTGGGATTGACTCCGAATCTTCTCCTTTGATTTGTATGTTAGCCTTCTCTTTTCTAAAATGATCATAAGGATTGAAAATAGATTATAGTGTCACTAAAACTTTAGGAAGCTTGTTTGTATGCAGTTGTACTATCTGATTCCCGTATTAATTTTCTAATCTACTTTGGTTTCTAGCTGAGAATTCAGCCTCTTTTTGTAAAAATTTAATGATCTACTGATCATTATCAAACACATGTCAGCATGTGTTGTTATCTAGGACTACTGGCCTCACAACTATATGGATATGTGGTTGTTCTTTGTCTCTTTTGATGTTGTCGACCACATCAAACATTTCTCCAACTATTATAAGTCTATCAACAACTTCATTCTACTTCCTAGGTATGGACACAATGCTGAAAGCCTCGAAATCCTCCATGAGATCCCATACCCTAATCTTTTAGTTCTTCAGCAGGTTATTTTTGACACCATTAAGTCCCTAGACTTGATTGGCAACTAGTTCGCTATCACTAAACACTTGTAAATTCTTGATTCCTAGCTTTCTTTCCTAATGAAGACCATGCAACAAATCCTCATATTCAGCAGTGTTATTTGAGAAGGAAAACTTAAATCTGAAGGCTGAATAATATTTCATACCTTTGTGGGACACAATCATAGCTCCTCCTCCATCTCCTTGTCTACTCCTTGAGCCATCAAAGAACAATTGTCATACCTAATTGTCATCCTTATATTTAAGCTTAATTAGGTTAGGAAGAGCATGATTTTCTTCATGTAGGTAGTAAACAGCTGGCTTAGATTATTCCATCTCCTTATAGGGGTTAAAAGCATGACTTTTGTTGGCCCACTCATCGAGAGTCAAGTCTGGGATACATCCCACCTTGGTGTCTGCTTCACAAGTGATTCAAAAGTTTTCTTGATTAAAATTTGAGTAGTTGGCATTGATTGGGCTACGCACATAGGGTTCAATATGATAATCAACAATAGGTTCATATATGATTGTAGTATTTGCCCCATACCTTGTCCTAAAGATCATATGTGACCAATCAATAGATAAATAGCCTTTAATTTTAGTAGTGATGTCCCTAGATAAACACAAAGAAAAATGTGGTGGTAAATCTATGATGAATATGATTTGCAAAATAGTCACATTATGGTAGGCATGTAAAGTGAGGCTCAAACCCTTGATGATTCCAACAGTTGTCACTGCTGTCCCATATAATTTTACTACCCCTCTAGAGAAGACTTTATATTAGAGACCCAGTTGATGAATTATTTGTTTGGGCATCATAGAACTACTAGCTCCAGAATAAATCATACAATTGTTCACCAATTTGTCTCCAATAATCAATGAGACATACAATGGAGGAGGTCTTAGGTTCTTACCCTTTTGTTCTCCATGGTTCCTCCTAGGTTGAACTGTATTGACAAGGAATCTCTCTTGCTGATTTGAGGGTAGATTTGAATTTTACCAATTCTCTATAGCAGTCTGTAATAAATCCTTCTGCCCTAGAATGGATAGTGACTCCCATAGTGAAATTTTCACACTTTTCCTCTTCATTTGCTCAATAATATTGAATGATCTATCCTTTTCCTCCCCCTTCCTAGACACATTTCTTTCTTGTACATGGTTTGTCACAATCAGTGCTTGAGTGGATTTGGGAGGTGGCTTGGATTGGTTCTACATGTTGGGAGTTATATTTCGAGCACCAAAACCTTGTGGAGTGATGTAGGGTTGAGAGTCACTTGAACTTAGTGGTTTTCCTCCAATATTTCTCTTTTTTGACCATGTATTGGTAGCCACTCTTTGAGAAGGGAACTATTTCATCCCACCGAAGTCCTCATCCTGCCAATTGACAAGCATCGTATCACCTGGAGGTCCCTCTTATTGAGATCTTCATTTCTAATCTCCTTTTGGGCTAGGTTCTTGTGGCACCATACTTGTTTGCACCATCAAGGCCTGATTGAGTGCACCATTAAAGCACATTAATTATTTACGAGGTTGATTACATGGAAAACACCAATTATATTCTTGTGCCATATTGATATTTTTTGGAACCAACACCCTTGATTTTGAAGTTGTGTTTGGATCATATGACCTGAAAGGTCTAGCAGTTTGCAGCTGTCCTTCGTTTTGGCTCTAATTTACAGTCTGAGATGGTGGCCTATTTTACTGGTACTGGGGTCTAGTCCGATACTAACCCTGAGACTGGTACGGCCTAGAACTCTGAGCTTGTTGCTTTTTTATGGTCACTAAGTCATTTCCTAGGTTCTGAAGTTGTTTCATGACTTCTTGTAGTTCTTTAGAGGTGCTATATTATGAAGTGGAGACTTCACTTGATCTTTAACTCCTAGGAGTAGGAACAAGAGCTAATGTGGTTGCTTGGCTAGTATCTGGGATTCCTAACTCAGGGTACATAGGCATAGATGGCCTAGGAGCAATTTTACCATCCTAAATCAAATGGTTCTCAACCCCTATGGAAAGGTTATAGGCTTCTGGTAAGGTTGTGCCCCCCATTGACTGAATCATAAAAGAAATATAAGAATTTAAAGCCCTACGAAACTATAAGAAGGCACCTTCATTAGTGGGATTTTGTTTTTGGAATCTTGTCCTAGGTCCACTGGAATCTGAGGTTGAATTTTGTTAGCTACGCATTCGGGGATCTCTTGATTGTTGTTAGTTTCTCCAACAAAAACAAGTTATCAAATTTCTCTCCAAACTGGTTGTGAAGAGTTGTGCACAACTACTTCTAAATTTGGATAGAGCCTACTTCAAGACTCCTGAACCATTGTGAGGATTTACCTTTGAGTGAAGACATGAGAAACTTTAATTCAATGTCCATCTCATGGATTTCATGGATTGTACAGATATTGGTAATATCTCGGATGTGATCACCAGGAGAAGGCTAGTTTCCCCAGTCAAATATGGGGTGCTTTTTAATGCTACTATCAAAACCAAATTTTGTGCATTCAGAGTGAGTGGGTTGGTGCTGGTGAAGTCCACATAAATATTTTGCTAAGCCATCCTCATCAACCTGAGAATCCCTCTTGATTGAGAGAATGACTTCTAGGGAGGAGGTGTTGATAAGGCCCTATTTGGTGGAGATAGAGACCTCTAGGTTCTTCTTCCTTCCCTCCCTCTATCTGGGGACAAGTCTAGATAGAAAAATAATCCCTCATTTCTAGTTATTGATCGTGTTTGTATTCTTCTCATGAAATTGCTTGGATTATTGAAACTAGTGGATTTCTTTCTTTTGGAGTCACCAAATTTATGATTTTAAGACTTATTCAAATCCATAATCACAGCAAGTGTACATCAAGTCTTAATATAATAAGATGGAGAATTCTCTATCCCACCGAGCATGCCAAAACTATTAGTGTGAAATCACAGCACCCCTAAATAAGTTCTACAAGTCTGCCTTTCTAAGGTAGAGTAATTTGGTGAGTTTTCATAACATTGAACCTTCCCTAAGGTGTGGGACCTTACAAAAATGGGAAAGCTCTCCAGATTAAAGGTTGATTCCTATTCCTCTTTTCAGGTGCATGCATGAGAACTTGTAGAGGATCTCTTTTTATACCAAATCTAAAATTACCAAGGAGACCTGGGTAAAAGGGATACATGAAATCAAACTAAGATATAAGGTGATGTACCAAATGAATTATGAACATTTGTTTTTCCAATAGACACAAACCAACCAAATGCATACAATAACTAGGCACAGATAACCACAACTATAATACAAGATCAAATGAAAGAAAAAGAGATAGGAAAGGATATAAAGTCGATCAAAGATGTGTGTTATTGCTCTGTAGATTGATAAAATTCATTACAAAGTGGCAAAAAGGTAGAAACGTATTACATTCTAGGGGAAGGTCTGAAACTCCATTAGTTCCTTTGCCAGAAGAAAATGGGAGCCTGCAAAACAAAGAATGTCTAACCATTTACAATGAATCTTGCCCCCATATTTAAATATTCGATCAGAGAGAAGAAACAGAGAGAAGTGGGAAAAGAATTTTGAAGCTCAACTACTGTTATTAATGCCTCTGATAAAATATTCCCCCAAATCCATCTTTACTACATCAATCTTTGGTTTGGCACATCAAAGGAAGAAGAAACGGTGAAACAGATCGAATCCAAGCTAGTTGTTGGGGCAGATGGATCCCAAATTAATGGCCTGAAGAATTTTCTACATTTTTTCACCTACCAAGGCCTAAGAAAAATGATTCTTTATCCTCCCATGGTGTAGAAGATGTCGAGATGCTTCCAACTGTGTAAGATTTATGATATTCTGAGACCTAAGTGAAAAGATATTCTCCTTCAAATTTTATATCGAGTCCATATAAATGGGTTGGAAAATAGTTTGTAAAATAGTTCCCCTTTTGATATGGGACACGTGGCGGCCAGATTACAACAAAAATCAAGCTTGCAGGTCCAAAATTTATCTTTTGCCTATTTGCGCAAAAAAAAACAAAGCTCAAAAACTCCCATGGCCCCAAAGCTCTGCTTGGATACATGACACCCTTTCGTTGGCTGGGGGATGTGCTTCACCTTTTGTTTATGGGCCTTTTTTCAAAAGGAAAATTTTCACCTTTTTCTCTGACTCCCCACTTTGGCTTTGACTCAGGCTCAAACGCTGACCTTTTCCTTTGGGCGGAGTTGCGGCCCATTTTGTAACTTTTATCTTTTTGGGATGAAAAAGGGAAAAAAACCATATTTTCCCCCAACCCACTTTGGATTTGACTTGGGCTTGAGCACTGAATTTTTCCTTTGGGTGGAGTGGCAGCCCATTTTGTGTTTTTGGGCTAAGTATTTTGCTTCATAGGGCATATCTCTTGATCTAGGACTCACGACAACCTGACACTGAATTGGAAACCTTATCTCTCTTCAATCCTTGAATCAACACCATTTAGATACTTGGAAGCCTCCACCGGCGTTGCCGATGCATTGAATATTCAACAGACTCTAGCCCTTTTTGAGATTGGACATGTGGAGGCACCGTACTTTGTTAAAATCCTGACTCAAATTTTTCCTTTGGAGGAGCATCGAGTCGACACTTGTCCACCTTTGCTAGTATGTGGAATTTTCAACGCTCCCTCTTACCCTTTTCTACTTTGGGCTACATGGTGAGCTCTTACTCATTTGGGTCTCCATTCTGGGACTAACTCTTCGAGATGCACCACACTGACACTTGGCATTCTCCGCTTGCAATTCTATACTTAGCAAATTTTGAGGCCCGCCCTATCCACTTTTTGACTCTGTTTGACCATCTACTATGTGGAGGGTTTGTGCAAGTTTGAGTCTCCATCCTAGGCTTTCTTTCTGGATTTACGCCGAGCTGACACCTGACATCTTCTTTCTTAGTTGAATACTTTCCAATGGCCCTACAAATTTTGGGTTTCTGGATGTGTGGAAGCCCAACGCTTTTTTGCGCTTCCCTTTTTGGATTCACCTTTAAAGAAGCTTCGTTAGGACATGTGGTCCCTTGTGCTAATTCCTCCATACTTTGTAAATTTTGGATATTTTCCTGAACATTTTTTATCTCGAGGACTTTGGGTCTTCCTCGTTTCTTCCCTCTCTTTCTCTTGGTTTCTCTGATGCACTGCCCCTTCTTTCTGACTTTGATATTCCCTTTTTGAGTCTTCGTATAACATGAAAGATGGATTTAAGACATGGGAATGACTCGATAGAGTCATTTATTTTCATGGGGTCCCTTATTATTTCTCAGCCCCCTCTACTCCAAATGTTAAGTCCCTCTACGACCAATTTATAGAGCCGAATGATTTTTCTCAGGTTCTTTCTATGCGGGGTCGTGGCTAATCCAATATTTAGCCTGGGGTGAAATATGGATAACAAAACCTCATCTAAGGTATCACAAGTTATTCACCTTTAGTCACCTTAAGTCACTCTGATGTCAATTCAAGATCACTGAGGTAACTGAAAACCTGTAATGAAGAATGAACCTAAAAACCCTCAAATAGACATCAAATCCTAAAAAAGAAAGATACAGAATGAGGGGTCATAGTTTCCTCATTTCTCACAATGGTGAACCTAAAAATGAGCGTTGCAATACATTTTATATAAAATGTAGTTATGTGTGTGTGTGTAGAAATCGTTCCCTAGGTGGCTCTTGTGCATTTCGTACTTGATAGTAAGAAAATAAGCTAGATCTAAATAAATGTACTACATGTGTGCATCAAATAGAATGAAATTCCCTTGTATGAGGTGTGCATGTAAACAACCAGCCCTTGATATCCCTTGGATGATGTTATATGGATACAATTGAGATCTTACATGTTTGATAGATGCAACCTTAGGTGGTGATCACTAATGTTTAGTGTTTGGTTCTTTATTATGATCACATAACTTTATGTTTTTATGATTCCATTTCTTGAATTTTTTAATAAACCCCAAAAATGATGACTACCAAAAAGATAAGATGCTCAAATGGTTAAAAATGACCAAAAAAGTGTGATTAAAGTATAAAATAGACAAGGGCACCTAGAGTGATTGAGGGCACCTAACGCTAGCATCCTCATTAGGCGCTAGTGTCAAGGTTGAAAAATTCTAAAGTATAAAAAAGTTAGACTAAGAAAGTAAGGGTAAAATACTGAAAGTAGAAATAGAAAGAAAAGAAAGGTGGCCAAAGACATGGGTTCATTAGTAATTTTCATACTTCGGGATCATTTGAATAGTAGTATGTAATCAAGGCTAGATAACTACCCAAAGTGTATGATTTAGTGTCTACATTTTCCCCCTCTTAATGCTGGTGAGCAGAAATATTGGTAACATAAAGTAGATAGAGATGCATACCTAATAACCAAGTAGATCAATTTAGGAAGATCATGCCAAGGGAAAAGACAAAGTGTGGAGTGATAAAAAGTGTGAAGTGTAGATGCTAAAGAGGAGAAAGTGAAAAAAACTAATGATGAAAATGAAACTAGGATGGAAGTGCATTTGTATATTTCATGATATACCTATTATTGATGTCAATGTTATTGTTGGTGTTGGTGTTGTTCATGTTGATGTTGTATTTGGTGTTGATTTTGTTTACTACCACTTCCTAAATAGATGGACCTGTAAAACATAAGAATGATAAAGTAGTAAGATACACATGTATATATGTAAAAAGTGTGTGAAAATTATGATAATGTGAAAAATGAACATGTTCACCATATCTATGATGAGGAAATAGTGTAGAAATAATCCCAAAGATGTCGATGAAGAGTGATGTTTTAGGGTGATCTCGCACCAAAGTAGAAGTAGTGTAGGGAGGAAGGTCTAGGTTCATTCTCCAACCTTCGATTACTTCCTGTAATTGTTGAACACTCTAAATCTTTGTTTTTTGGGTGATCCTACCCCAAAATAGAAGTAATATAGGGATAAAAGTCTGGTGTTATCCTCCAACCTTTAATTTCTTCCCGAAATATGAAACACCACTTTAAATACTGTGTACAAATGTAAATAGCAACGGTCCAAGTCTAATTCGAATCCCTGTAAAATCCATTGTGTGGAATTATGTAGAATGTGATTAAATACCAATCATTATGTAACTACACATGGTATCAGGCATCCAAGAATGGAAATGATGTGCCAAGGACCCAAGTCTTATTATGAGCCATGTCCAAAAATGAAAATTGTGTTGTATTGATACTGTGTTATGATGTGCATAACATTGTACGGGGTGAATGATTCACCCAAATGATGCCTCCTTGTTTGGGATGCATACAATGTTGCTGAAGGAGAATGTAGCGCAAAAGAGAACTAAAAACTATGCTGAAACTATTCCCTAAAGGGGGAAGGTAATTTTCATTGTAGAAACCAAGGCACATCCAAACATAGTGGCTAAGAGATGATTGTTAGTAAAAGTAAAGAAAAATATGCATGTAAAGATGAAATGTAAGATAAAATGAAAGTAAACACACAAGAAGACAATGTAGACCATGAAAAGAGGGTTGCAAACATGGGATATCACTCACAATGTTGCAATACAATCAAATCCATAGTGGCTACAAGTAGACAAGTGTGTACACAAGACAAAGGGAAAAGTCCACAAACAATGGAAAATAATGATAAACAAGAACAAATAATGTAATAAACAACCATGGTGGAAAATAGTCTTTCATAACAAATGTTGCACATGAAGCACCCATTAGCATGTTAGAAAGATAAAAAAATTATGTCAAGGCATGTATAATATGATAAAATAGCTTGCTATAAAACAAAATGAAACAATAACACATCTAATGTGTAAAAGTGGATGCCCTCAAGTGTTTTTGTAGGACTGGTAATAGGTATTGCACCAATCATCCATGTTGCATGTATAGGTTTGTAGAATTTATGATCGCAACTACAAAGGAAACTGAATTTACATGTGTGTATGAGAAAGATAATGACATACAAGATATCTATCTAGCATTGGTAATAAAGTGAACATGTACAAGAAAATTAAAGCAATAGTAAATGCAACCAAGATATGAAGTACATTATGGATGATATAGAATGAAATATAGTGTGAATGATAGGATCTACATTCCCTCTTAGCATATGTGTATGTATGCAATGAGGTTCATTTATTATGCCCCCTTAGTAGTCAATAATTAACCATAAATGATATTGTGTCATCAAGAAATGATGTGAATTGTGCAAAGTGTAGAGTGTAAACCCATGAGTGAATGAACGATATGATGAAAAAGTGTGAGCGTGATGAGTTCTATTTGATATGTATACCATTAGCAGTTAAGTGTGGACCTTGGAATTAGAGTGCATCACAAGGAAATGAAAGTTGTTTTATGCATGGTATTTCTTAAGATGCATGACATTGAGTACTTTTTAGAGTGGCTTTACCAAAAGGGTGGCTAGGAGATAAAATCCACCACCAAGTTTTTCAGTGATAATCTAAGGACCAAGCCAATTAGGCTTAAATTTGACATTAATAGGAGTTTCATCCTTTGTATATTTCTGATTCTCTTTTTACGAGTTTTATGGTTGTAAATTTGTACGATGTGAGATTGATATGCATGAAGATGTGCGAGTGCTTGAACACGATGAGATTCTAACATTTCTAACTCATGTATATGGTTTTCATGATATTGGTTTTCTTTAATTATTCCTTTGAGTGACACATACAAAGAGGGTATCTCAAGTTCACGTGTAATGACACCCTCAGAACCGTAATCTAAAGAAAAATTAGTTGCATTAGTAGGAATACACATAATAGTATGATAATCCCAAAGAGTGTAAAATATTTGACTATGTCAGTCATCACACTTGGAAGCAACTGTCTTGCATAATATTTTGACAATAGTTTTTGGGGTGGCTTCAACTTGTCCATTGCCTTATGGGTAGTAAGAATAGAGAATGATTGTTTAATTTTCAATTTTTCACAAAACTTTTTAACCTCCTTATTTTTGAAAAGAGAAATTATCTTTGATAATAAAAAAGGGAAGATAAAATCATGTAATGATATGGGTGGTGAGGAAACCATAATTGTTAATACTAGTTGTGTTTCAAATTTGGGCTACTTTAAACAATTTAGTAAATTATTTGGTAGCAGTAATAATGTATTTGTGTCCATTGACCAATTTAGGATTTATCATGCCAATGAGGTTGAATCCCCAAAGGTAAAATAACCAAGCTAGAGCAATCAGTTATAGATCATATGCATGTATGTAATGGAGGTTGTCGTGTGTTTCGAACTTCTCACATAATTTTTCATATTCGAGGAGTATTTTTCCATGGTAGATCAATAATATCCTTGGTGAAAACTCGTTTGAGACACACCTTTGCCATAGAAATGACCACCGCACATGATGTCATGTATTTGTGAAATAGTAGTGGGATTATCAACAATCCCTAAGTAACATAACAGTTGCACATCAAATGCACGTTTAAATATTTTTTTCCCAATGATGAAATAACAAGTAGCCTCAGATAGAAAATGAAGAGATTCATGAGTTTGAAGATTATTAGGAATAGCTTGTTTATATAAGAATTTGTAAATGGGAGTAAACCATTCAGGATTTCCTAGACTACGCATGATGGCACAAGATGTAAGATCTAAACTGGAAATGGAAGGTTGTAAAAAGTTCCTAATAATAAATTTCTCTTGATCGTCAATAATATATTACATGGGATTAGTGATGATGCACTAACCATAGCATCCACACGATGATTATCCTTATGAGGAATGGTAGTGATAGAGTAAGACTCAAATGTAGCCAAGAGATATTTTATAAGCATATTGTATGGGATTAAGTGCTCCTATTTGGTGTTGTATGTATCATTGACCTGAATTATGATGAGATGAGAATCACCATGTATGCATAGGATATGAATGAAGATATTTCAAGAGGTGAGAAGGCCGAGAATGAGTTCTTCATAATTGATGATGTTATTTTTATAAGAAAACCATACATGATATGAAAATGGGAGTTGATCACCATATAGCGCGAGGAAATATATCCCAGTGCTAGTGTTAGAGCACAAACAAAACCCATCAAAGTACATTGTCCATGTATCAAGATTGACATTATAAGTACTGAAATCATCACAAAAAGAATTAGAGATGGGATATGTATCGAAGAGGGGTGTTGTAGCTAATTTATTTACAAATTATTCACCCTAATGATGGTTATATTATTATAAATGAAACATCAGTACTAATCCGCTCTACGCAGCAAATCCAAAATTTCCATCCTTACATTTTAACCTGAGATATAAACCTTAAATATTTTGTTTAATTACTTTCTGTGGTATGAAATTTAAATCAAATTTGGTGACAAGTATAACCCAATGTAATAGGAGTCCTGACAGATGCATATGGGACATGAGGTATCATAATGGATCTACCTTGGTTATAATATGTACCTCATTTTTAAGAAGATAATGATGCAATTTATCTTCCAAAAATTCAATGTCGAGACATTTCTTTTTCAATTTAGCTATAGTTGCATTCAGAAGAGAGTAGAATTCAAATAATGTAATATATTAATCTTTCACATTGAGAATCATCATGTGGTGCCAGCAGGACCCCCAAGGCATGAAACTTTCACAGAAATGTATAATAAGAAAGGGAAGTCAGCTAGCAAAAAGAATAAGACATGTGGATTTAAAATATATGCTTTTATGTCATCAAATGTCTATTGGCACTGCTCATCCCATAATAATTTAGTATCCTTCTTCAGTAGGTGTGTGAATTTTTGAGTCCTATTAACAAGTTGTCAAATGAGTTTCTAGATAGCTTGATTTTTTACCTATAATGATCATATTTGATGTAAATATTTAGGTGAAGGCATGTTGAAAATGGCTTTAATCTTATTGGTATCGATTACAGTGCCACATTGTAAGATGATATATCCGAGGAGTTTACAAGTTGTGACCCCAAAAATTCCTTTTTTGGGATTTAGGTGTAGGTGGTATTGACAGAAGTATTCAAATATCATTTCTAGATCTTGATCATGGGTGGAACGAAGTTTGGATTTATCCATGATTTCATCAACGTAATATTTGATAATCTGGTGAATACAATCATGAAATATGTGTGTTATAACTCGTTAATAATTGGCCCGAACATTTTTAAGGCCAAATGGCATGACAATCTATCAAAACATTCCCCATGGTGTGGAGAAAGTGGTCATCTCTTGATCAGCACAGGTCTGTTTATACTTGATTGTAACCAATAAAGCCATCCATGAAAGAAAGGATATCATATCCAGATGTAGAATCAACAATGATATCAATATGAGGAAAGGGAAAACTATCCTTGGGTAATATTTATTTGAATTGTATAAGTCATTAAAACAATGGATGTGACCATTCGGCTTCATAATGGGTACAATATTAGATACCCATTCATAATAAAGCAACAACACGAATAGATCATATAAGAAGATTTTGTTTGACTTCTCCAATTTTTTTTTGCGGATTTTTAGGTGGGAAATCCATGGTGAAAACTTGGAGACACACCTGTTCATACAAGACTGAGTCATGTATTGTGAAATAGTAGGGGTTATCACAATCCCTAAGTACATACAGTGCCACATCAATGCACGTTAAATATTTTTTCCCAATGATGAAATAACAAGTAGCCTCAGATAGAAAATGAAGAGATTCATGAGTTTGAAGATTATTAGGAATAGCTTGTTTATATAAGAATTTGTAAATGGGAGTAAACCATTCAGGATTTCCTAGACTACGCATGATGGCACAAGATGTAAGATCTAAACTGGAAATGGAAGGTTGTAAAAAGTTCCTAATAATAAATTTCTCTTGATCGTCAATAATATATTACATGGGATTAGTGATGATGCACTAACCATAGCATCCACACGATGATTATCCTTATGAGGAATGGTAGTGATAGAGTAAGACTCAAATGTAGCCAAGAGATATTTTATAAGCATATTGTATGGGATTAAGTGCTCCTATTTGGTGTTGTATGTATCATTGACCTGAATTATGATGAGATGAGAATCACCATGTATGCATAGGATATGAATGAAGATATTTCAAGAGGTGAGAAGGCCGAGAATGAGTTCTTCATAATTGATGATGTTATTTTTATAAGAAAACCATACATGATATGAAAATGGGAGTTGATCACCATATAGCGCGAGGAAAAAATATCCCAGTGCTAGTGTTAGAGCACAAACAAAACCCATCAAAGTACATTGTCCATGTATCAAGATTGACATTATAAGTACTGAAATCATCACAAAAAGAATTAGAGATGGGATATGTATCGAAGAGGGGTGTTGTAGCTAATTTATTTACAAATTATTCACCCTAATGATGGTTATATTATTATAAATGAAACATCAGTACTAATCCGCTCTACGCAGCAAATCCAAAATTTCCATCCTTACATTTTAACCTGAGATATAAACCTTAAATATTTTGTTTAATTACTTTCTGTGGTATGAAATTTAAATCAAATTTGGTGACAAGTATAACCCAATGTAATAGGAGTCCTGACAGATGCATATGGGACATGAGGTATCATAATGGATCTACCTTGGTTATAATATGTACCTCATTTTTAAGAAGATAATGATGCAATTTATCTTCCAAAAATTCAATGTTGAGACATTTCTTTTCAATTTAGCTATAGTTGCATTCAGAAGAGAGTAGAATTCAAATAATGTAATATATTAATCTTTCACATTGAGAATCATCATGTGGTGCCAGCAGGACCCCCAAGGCATGAAACTTTCACAGAAATGTATAATAAGAAAGGGAAGTCAGCTAGCAAAAAGAATAAGACATGTGGATTTAAAATATATGCTTTTATGTCATCAAATGTCTATTGGCACTGCTCATCCCATAATAATTTAGTATCCTTCTTCAGTAGGTGTGTGAATTTTTGAGTCCTATTAACAAGTTGTCAAATGAGTTTCTAGATAGCTTGATTTTTTACCTATAATGATCATATTTGATGTAAATATTTAGGTGAAGGCATGTTGAAAATGGCTTTAATCTTATTGGTATCGATTACAGTGCCACATTGTAAGATGATATATCCGAGGAGTTTACAAGTTGTGACCCCAAAAATTCCTTTTTTGGGATTTAGGTGTAGGTGGTATTGACAGAAGTATTCAAATATCATTTCTAGATCTTGATCATGGGTGGAACGAAGTTTGGATTTATCCATGATTTCATCAACGTAATATTTGATAATCTGGTGAATACAATCATGAAATATGTGTGTTATAACTCGTTAATAATTGGCCCGAACATTTTTAAGGCCAAATGGCATGACAATCTATCAAAACATTCCCCATGGTGTGGAGAAAGTGGTCATCTCTTGATCAGCACAGGTCTGTTTATACTTGATTGTAACCAATAAAGCCATCCATGAAAGAAAGGATATCATATCCAGATGTAGAATCAACAATGATATCAATATGAGGAAAGGGAAAACTATCCTTGGGTAATATTTATTTGAATTGTATAAGTCATTAAAACAATGGATGTGACCATTCGGCTTCATAATGGGTACAATATTAGATACCCATTCATAATAATCAACAACACGAATAAAACCACCATCAAGTAATTCACATATTTCTTCTTTGACTATGAGTGCCACTTTTGCTTGCATTTTGTGGATTTTTTGTTGGATTGGTTTTGTACCAATGTTAAGGAAAATGCTATGGATCACAAAAAATGTATCAATACATGGCATATTACTATAGTCTCATGCAAAAATGTCAAAAAATAAAAATGAAGGATTTTATTAATAATTTTTTTCTCGTTAGGTGTGAGAGAGTAAGCTACCAAAATTATTCCTGGATTTTCAAATGTACCAAGGTTATATTGAATTGTGTCTTAATTAAGAAGATATGATTGATCCTTGATGTATGGATCATTGGGAATAATATCAGGAGGATCATTGTTTTCAGGAGGTGTATCAGAGTCTCCAAATTATGTAGTAGCATTGAGGGACGATGGGGAACGCTTCTTATAGTGAAAGGAATGGAAATGATCATAAAATACCATATGATCTAGAAGTGGATTATTAGTATAGAAAATGTCTAAATTATCCCAAGCGGTAGTGGTGACATCACTAGTGAGTTTTGGATGGACAAGAGGAAGTGAAGAAGTATGCAAGGAAGTATAAGCTTTTTAAGAAGGGAGAGATTAGAGCGATATCCTATTTAAAATTTGTAAGATTGTTTGGGAAGATCCAAAAGTGTTGTGAATTTATGTTTTTCCTCACCTAAGGTCATATTGGAGAAGCCATAGTGGCACAAATATTCATATCCTAGCCTGTATTTAGAAAATTATTGAGTAGGAAAAGAGGAGAAAGGAGTATCAAAAAATTGGTCAAGATAATGGAAATATGCAAAAGGTGGTCAATCTACATAGACATCATTAGGTACTCCTTGATAAATAAATTTAATCCACATATGAAAAGTAGAGGGAAATATATGCATAGCATGAATCCAAGCCCACCCATTATTAATATAAAAATTGAGGTTATTGGGCATGACACGATATGGGATAGTGATTATACATGGAACAAAAATGATAGGGAGAGTAATGGTACCTAATACACGCTTAGGAATGTTATTGAATCCATGAATAGAAACTAACGAAGCAACTACAGAATTTTTAGAGAGGCCTAAGTGATGAAGAAAGGATATATTACAAATGTTGATGCCATACCCATTGTCTACTAAGGCGCACTTGACCCCAAAATTCTTAAGGCAAATTTGAATATATAAGGGGGTAATGTTCTAGAATTTCTTGAGAAGGTAGGTTATCTAATGTTAAAGTTATTTAATCCTCATTAAGGGATAGGGAGGAACTAAACTTATGGTATACATAGTCAGATTAGGTGTGAGGAGGAATATAAGTATTAGATAAATATTCTTTGAGCATATAGATACAACCAAGATGATATTCTACATAAGCATGGATGGAGATATTCATTATGAGAAGACCCTCAAAAGGTGGGGATCTTAGGAGTGAAAGGATGGATTTCTAGTTCACAAAAATGATTAAGTTAAATTTATAATGTAAGCCTAATATATATGTTATTGCAGCAGTAAATGAATAATAAATTAAGTATAGAAATAGACCCAAGCATATTATTCTAGTAAATATTAAACCCTGAGTTCAAAGAGAGGGTAGGAATCATTATCTAAATCAAAGATATGTGGAAGATGAATAAATTTGTAAAACTATAAAATGTGAAGTGCTAACCATCACAATGGAGCTCAAGAAAATGTAGATATGGAGGAATACATTGGATTGTGGTGCCTAGAGATAGATAGGTGTTCCCGTGGGCACCCAAGGCCTGTCTCTAAGTGCCTAGGTCTACCAAAATTATCAAGAAAATCTCCTCTAGGGTTTCGTAATTTAATCACCTTTATTTTCCTTTGGTCACTCCGATGTCACACCGATATCGCCAAGGTCACGGAAAACATGAAATGAAGAATCAACATGTAAAACCCTCAAATAGACATCAAATCCTAAAAAATCAAGATACGTAATGAAGGGTCAGAATGTCCTTTGTAGTCACAATGGTGAAATTACAACTGAGAGTTTCACTACATATCATACCCAATGTATTTCTTTTTGTTTGTGTTTATGGAAATCATGCCCTAGGTGACTCTTGTGTGTGTCGCACTTGATAGTGAGAAAGTAAACTAGATGTAACGAAATGTAGTAGTTGTGTGCATGGAATAGAATGAAATTCCTTCCTATGAAGTGTAAATTCAAAAAAATATCCCTTTATGTTCCTATGATGGTGCTAGATGGATGTAATGGAGATCTTATATGCCTGATGGATGAAACCTTAGGTGGTGATAGCTAATGCTTAGTTCTTGGTCCTTTATTATGATCACATAACTTTATATTTATGTTATTAATTTTCTTGAATTTTGTAATTAAACCCGAAAAGTTTAACTACCAAAAATATAATATGCTCAAATAGATATAAATGACCCAATAAGTGTGAGTACAATACAATGTGGACAATGACACCCATAAGGTATCAGGGTGCATGACACTAACGTCTTGGCTAGGCGCTAGTGTCTAAGATGACAAATATCAGAGTATGAAAAGGTATAATGAGAAATTAACAATGTAAGACTAAAAGTAACAACAAAAATAAAATTAAGGTGGCCAAAGACATGGGTTAATTAGTACTTTTATTACTTAGGAATCATATGAACAATAGTATGTAATCAGGACTAGATAATTACCAAAAGTGTGTGATTTAGTGTCTACAACACATCATACTCCATGACCTTTATAATCCATTTAGACCCCTTCTTATTCTTTTCTTTATTTCAAAAATATATTTAACTCTTGGATGTGATAACATCAACTAGATCCTGTTGTTGGATAATATAGTCCTGAATTTCTTTAATGCTTGAATGACAGAAAAGACCTATTTCTTAATAAAAGAGTACTTGATTTTGTAGTCTTTGAGGGATCAGTTGAAGAAGGATATTGATTGTTCCATCGAATCATCATTTTTTTGAGTGATAATACCAAAAATGATTACCCATCCTACGAAGGTATAGAGGATGATGTATTTCTCGTAATCAAGATTTACCAAATTAAGGGAATGGAAAATGGTCGTTTTGATAGCCGTAAACCTATTCTTACCCTCTTTTGTCTCATTGTGAGTGGCTTTGCCAAAGTGGAAAATTGATGTATACACCTCTTTATGAAATTTATACTCCTAAAAAATCTCTAGAGACCCTTCTTATGACTTGGAAGAGAAAGCGACAAGTGGCACATATTATCTCCTGGTCAATTTAAAGTCCTTTTGCTGAAATAACATGTCCTAATAATTTTCCTTCATGGACATCAAAGATACATTATTTGGGTTCAATGAAACACCAAATTCCATACATATATCAAAAAATTTCTTTATATGATCCATATGGTCTTGTTCATGCTTGGAGTACACAATTATATCATATAAATAAACTAGGATCATATCATTTATAATCCCTTTGATGGCCATGTCCGTAGCTCATTGGAAAGTTCCACCATAGTTAGGTAATCCAAATGAAATCTTATTATAGGATAAGGTGACCCACTTGGTAGTGAAAGACATTTTGAATTGATTTGATTCCTTGATCAGTATCTCATTGTAACATGAATACCTATCGAGAAATGAAAACCTTTATGCTCCTACCACTATTTGGATAATTTGGTCCATAGATGGGAGAGGGTAATGATCTTTGAGAGAATATTGATTGAGATATCTGAAATCCACGCACAATCTGATTTACCCATTATTTTTCCTAACTGGAACCAAGTTAGCTACCTAGGATAATTTCTTGATTGGGAAAATAATACTAGCTTTAACGAGTTTCAAAAGATCCTTCTTCATTTATGGTTCAATCTTAGGATTAACCATTCTCTTATTTTTCCTAACTGGCCTAAAAATGTTTCAAGTTCAATGGTGTGTTGGGATAGCCCTAGATCTAATCCCATGAGGTATTTATAACTCCAAGTAAGGATATTATTGTATTGGTTGCAGAGGCATACAAAATCCTTTCTTTCAACTAGCGTAAATATATTTCAAATTTTCAAGAATTTATCCTCTACAACTTGAACCTGTTTAAAATCAACCTCTTTGATAACCATGTTAGTTTTATCTTTTTTAAAATAATAATTTTAATTAAAAATAGATTCAAGAGTGACCATACCCTTTGGTAACTTTTTACCCTTCCATTGAATATTTTTATCATTAAAGGGATCTTGCAACATAAATTGATTTTTGGATGAAAATTCACATCTTCTTGAATAAAATGAATGATTAGTTGGTTATTGTCAAACAAATTCCAATTAATTTCATTATCTATCATTGTTGGTCCTATAGCCAGCTTAACAAATTCCCCCTCTTCCTTCATGACATCAACAACGATATCATATTGACATCCCACTATTGCAATTTGATCTACATCTTGAATTTTATTCCTAGGAACTATATGAATACCTAAATATTCAAATTCTTTGATCAAGTTCCGTATCATTTTTTTGTAAGATCTCGATAGATTTTTCTTTACTACAATCTGAGATCTAGCTTGATGCACAAAAAACTTTCCATCCCCAGAAACATTCAATGCCTTGATTCCATTCTTCTGGCGTAGATGAATTACCTATACCAATGCTTCATATTTGGCTACATTATTAGTGAAACTAAACTATATTCATAAGGAAGAGAATTATTTCTTACCTTGTGGGGAAATAAATTTGACGCTGACACTGGCCACAATTTTTCTTCTTGATCCATCAAAGAAGATTTTCCATAATCCTTCAAGATTATCTTAGGATTTGAGAAGATTGGGTATCAAATTTCCCTCCTCATGAATACAATAAGTTCCTAATCCTATGTATTCCAATTCTTAGGAATATGGATCGAAATGATGTCTATTTCCCCAATCAGCAAGTAATATGTCTAGGATATCTTTGACATGAGTGGTGGATTCAATATCCTAAATATATTTTTCTTGATCATGTATGGTGAAATTCATGTTGATGAATCTAGGAGTTTAAGGTTTAAAATGATCCTTATAGGTTGTCTCTTGTGATATAGTCACTTTAGTCTCATATCTGGTTCTGAGGAGAAAGTGTGACCAGTCAAAAGACAAATACCCACCCATCTTAGTGGTGAAATCCCTAGAGAGAAATATGGCACAAAAGGGAGGAGGATCAATAAATGATATGTCCTACATGATTGATAAACTTGGGCAGACATGTATAGTAAGATTCAAAACATTAATGATTTGAATATTTTTGATATCATTACTATCCAATTGAGAAAACCCCTTTTCATTGGCACATATTTAATACCCAACACATCAAAAATATTTTTAGGTATTATGAGACTATTGACACCAAATTCAATCATATAGTTATGTACCATATGTTTACCAATGATCAGAGAGATGTAAGAAGGTACTAGTTTACTAGACTTAACAAAACTCCTCCCTTCATGTTGGCATAAAATGGTAGAGGTAGCTAGTCATCACTTTTTTGCTTCACTTGAAGAACCAAATCTCTTCAAATATTCTTAAAACATATTTCTATGTGAAGGGATAAAAAACACCTCCCACATAGTGACATTAATTTTCTTTTTCTTCATTCGTTCAACAATGATGAGAGGGATACTCCCTACCTTAGAAAAATTATTTAGTGTTTCTCAATCATCCTTTGGAAGGTGAGATTTTTGCATCATAGCGCTCGGTTGATTGTCCTTCCTCGCATCTTGACTAACCTATGCCCCTGATGATTTAATTTTTGTATCTTTTCTTACAATTTCCTATAAATGATGTTGAGGAATGGATGCCTGATCAACCCATGGAGATTTCCCTTCTATTTCCCTATTATTTGATCAAGTATTATAATCTAATTCTGTATATTCCACATTAAATCCACAAAAATTCTCTTCTTTCCAATTCAACAAGGTTTACTCCCCTTGCATTTGTGCTCAACTTGCATCTTCTTATGGAAAATATTATGCTTGTTATTTCATGGGTGTGGATATTATCTGAACCATAAGTGCTTGACTAAGCACTCCATTGGGACACATATTTTGATTGTGTGGTTGAGATCGTGAGTAACAACACTCATAATCTTGAACAAGATAATTTTACATGGGTACAATAGCTGTAGAGGAACTAGTAGCAAGGGAATTTTTTGTATTCAAAGGCTTGAAATTAGAATGTTGATTTTGAATCTAGGAATTACTAAGGAAAGGCATCCTATTGCATTGATATTGTTGATTTGGAGGTTAGTAGGGATAGTTATATTGAGACTGTTGTATTTTAAGGGAAACCAACTCATTTCCAAAACTGTGAAGCATTTTTAAACCTCATAGATATCATTTGAGGGAGGAGGTACTAGTTGAGATGATTGGTTAAACACTTAAGGTAGAGGATAAATGGTTGGATAGTTAGTTGAAAAATTAGGAAACAAAGGAATTTGTGCCCTTAGAGCTATCTTCCAATCTTAAATATGATGATTCTTAGCTCATATAGAAATATCATAAGAATATGATAGAGTTCCTCCACCCATTGATTAGATCATAACCACAACATCAGTATTCAACACACACAAATAATACAAGAAATTTTTATTTGAGGAAGGCTTGATTAGCAATGGAATTCTATTCCATGTATTTTAGAACCATAAATTTAAATCTCCCATTAACTCATAGGGATCTCTTTTGATAGTAGTCAATTGATCCATAAGGGATAAATGATCGCTCTTATCTTTGAATTGTTTGTAAATCCAGTCTCCTAACTCATCCCATTTGTGTATAGTGTTGGGCTCCAAGCCATATAACTAATGAAGCACCTTTACTTTAATTTAAGTAGTGAGAATCCTGAATTTCACGTTATCCTCTGTGATATTATCAATAGAATAAATTTTAGTAACATCCTAAATGTGTTATATGGGAGTGAGGTTGGTTTTTTGGTGAAGAATGGTAAATGTTTTAGAGCTTCTATAGACATAACATCAAGTCGAGCGAGCAAAAAGGGGATTTTATCATTGAAAGTGGGAAAGACATGATTTCTTATAGCCATGATGATGAGTGGTTAATATCTCCTTAGTGGAGAGAATATTCTTAATGGGTTTGTTGACTACGATCTACAAGAATATGATGATTCTTATCCTTTTTTTATCCTTGGAGGAGACAACAAAAATTTAGTATTTCATTGGTTTCCTTTATTTTAATAATCTCTTGTCTCAAACAATTACATAAGTGCATGCACTATATCTGGAAAGTTATAGATATGGGGTTTCCATGTACATTAGATTAATGCAAATTCTAAGATAAGTACCATTTTGAGAAACTGGGACACTGAGAGGGGGGTGAATTAGTGTACATTCATCTTTTATATGAAAATTCAACTTCAATAAAAAATTTAGACCTTTGTATTAGATTGTAACAACATAAATCAGATGCAACAAGAAGAACACATAAGAGAGAGACAAAAAAATTAAGTGAGAAATCCAAATTAGGAAAAATATCCACTGAACCAATGGACTATTCTCACAATGGTTACAAGTTTGTTGAGATACAACTCAAATAATGAAAAAAATACTTTATATAAAGTTATAGCTTCATGATTTACAAGCTGTAACTTACAATAAATCCACTAATTTCAAATTATGCTAAGCTACAACTTAGTGTTTACATCAATTTTGACCAATCACTTCAATTTGTTTCTAGATAAGAGATTATGTCCCTATATCAACTCACCAACTCTCTCATTCCATTTATAATTTCCCCAACTCTTCCATTTATTACTCACTCTCTCACAACTCTCTAAAATTTTCAATACAATTAACATCTCCTTTTCTTTCTAAGTTCAAAACTCTGCACACCTAACTCTATCAACCTCTTAGTGCTTCAACATGTGTTCATCTCACAACCTTTCTCAGCTCACTCTCATTTTCACATTGCATTGTAATAAAATCAACAATGTTTTACTTCACAAAATATGCCTTTTGTATACAAATCCATTTCACATTATCTGACCTTTAAATTTTTCAAAAAAAAAACATGCCTCTTCACCTTTATGACTCTTATGGCTCGATTAAGTAAGAATAATTTCACTAAATTTAACTCCTTTTATGTTTTGTCATAAATAAATTTTTTATACTTTTCACACTCAAAGAAAGCTAAGAGGCATTTTTGTGTAACTTTCTTAGTTGAGATCATCCTCAACTAACAGAGTTATGGCCTTCTTTAGTTAGTTCTCCAAATGATGAGAAATTTAAGCTTTTCAACTCCCAAACAATTGATTGTTTTGACAAACCTTTTTTCTTTCCTAGAATATGCTGTAATTGTCAAAAACTTGAATGCAAAGACTCCTTGGCTAGTGTAAAGGAATTTACAATGAATAATGAATAGTTTGAAATGTTAAAAAGATCTTGAAAATTCTTCATAACATCCTTGGACTCTTCACTTCTCGCAAGATACTTTCCAACTTCATTTTAACATTAATATGTGCTTTGAAGGCTTGGAAAATAATTTATTGTTTTGAACATAGGCTTGAAGAAACTAGGGATAGTATAGTTTTCCAAACATTCATTATAATGCAATACTATATTTGTCCTCTACACCATACATAGGATCCAATACACCAAGCTTGGAAGCTCCTCATCAACGTTATACCATGTTGTGATCTCCATAAAGCTACAAAGGCTAGATACACTGATATTTTTTGAGTTATTGAAAAACTAAATTTTTTTATATGACTCCTTGTGATCTTCTTAGAAGTGATAAGAAAAAATTCAAAAATTGATAGCTTGATCTCATACTTCGAAGTAAAGCTACTTCACTAACTGAATCTTCTCACAGAACTTCCCTAAGATACAAATCTGTTAGGTAAATTAAGATTTTTTCTCACCTTGAACTCAAATAAGAATAAATTTGAGACACTTATTATCCTTATGGTGCATTACACAAAGTCTTAGGTCTTCAGAGATAGAGAAAAATCACAAATTTCACTTATCAACACTCTACAAAAGTTTAAAACCTTGTCAACTATGAATGTCACAAACACAATAACACCTTGATAATTTGAGCTAAACCTTGAAAAATATGTTAGATGATCCCAAAACATGAAAAATTTAAAATTTTCAAGAAATTTCATTGGTGCATTTATGAGATTCAATTATTTTTCTCTGACAAACCATAGAAATAAGGTTTCTTCAATTGTGCAAGTCCGAGAGGGCTCAAAAAATTAATTCTACATCAAGGTTTGATGGTATTAAACAATTCCACTTCCTAGGAGCCTGAGAAATCATCAACCAACTCCTTAATTCTTTAGTTCATCTTGTAGCATTAGAAAACACTCTCAACAACTAGAAAGACAGTAATGTCCTCTCCGCCAAGCAACTCTAGTTTGTCTGATTTTGAAACCACATGTTCTATAGAAAAAAAAATTGTTACTTGGATTTTCTCTTCACTGGTTAGTACATGAGTAGTCCTTCCCAATTCCTTATTTATTTGAAGGCCATCTACTGGTTTCATTATTGGTTCACTCATAGATAAATCAAGTGCATCTAATACAGAAAATTCTTCACCAATATCAACATCAATAACATCAGTTTGAGCCTTTGCATATTCATGCAATGTTTTAACCGAAGGCATATTTACATCCTTAGTAGGCAGGGTCTCAGATGTTTTCATACCTGGACTTAAAAATTGGTTTCCTATTGGATTATCTACAACAATTTCTTGGGTTACTTGATTGTGAGTTCTCGTCATTGTTATTTCCTCCAAAGATAAAGGTGGGAATGGAGGCTTTGATCATTCCACTTATGTCAGTGATGTAGCATGTTGTTCCTGAAAAACATCATTCCTTTCAAAATCAAGATGATCAATTAACACATCTCTATGTTTGTGTTTTTTGGCTGTGTGGGAACCCACCCTTACCAAAACTAGCTCATGAGTAATCTTGTGTCTCTTGTGTGATCTTTCACACTTTTTCAAGTCAAGTGCTACCTCTTGCTCTTATTTATATAGCTTAGACTGAGAATGACCACTTTTTATAGATCCACTCATTAATTTTTCAAGACTGTGTGGTTTTGGAAAAACACCCGAGCGAACCACATGAGATGCCAAATATTTCCCCTTTTCTTGAATTGGCATTGCAAAAGTAATGGGGGAATTATCTATAGATTTCAAGAGTATTTCTTTAGTCTTTTTTCTAAGAGATGACATAGAAGTACCAGTCTCACTAGTGGCTAAAGCCCACTCATATATGAGTTTATAAGTGGGCCTCTTTGAGGGCAACTGAGGATATTTTCCTCCCAAAGGATAAATTCTATCTGCACCTTCCCTCAGGGGTGGAATATCATCACTTAACATTTCTAAATTCCTAAAGTTGTATAGGATTTTTGTATTGTAGATTGAAAAATCAATATTTGTTTGGGACAACCAATTTAAAGTATTTCTCATCACATCAGTTATCTATATATTAGAATCATCTTATTCTTCTTCATTCAAGTTTAGAGTGGCTATAGGTTGTCTTTCCACCTTCTGATTCAGGTAATATTTAGTTATTGTATTTCAATCATCCACAATTCCCTTCAGGATGATTGCAATTTTGAAATCTATTATTTGTGCAAGGGTCATTCTAGAGAAATCTCTTATCTTGACCTCTTCTTCATCCCTAAAATTTATCTAATAATCTTAAAAATGAGGCTCATGCTCAAAATTATTTGCAATGTTATTGAATACACATATAATATCATAATTGGCTCTTGCCTAAAATTTTTCCATATCAAACTTCTTCATTTCATCCTCAATCAGTATAGATTTTATGATTGAAGGACATGAATACCTTCCAATTATAATGGGGATCTTAATATTTTTCTTATGTCTTATGGAAATCAGTTTTTGAACAAGTGTTAGTTGCCTTACCAATTCACATAAAGCTAATTTTTCATCTAAATATCCAGGTAATTTATAGGGTTTAGCTTCAAAACTATTAGCCATTATGTATGCAAATTTCTTGTATTGAATGAAGTAACACCCATATTCCAAATTCACTTTCTTGACCTACTCAAAAATCCTATATTGCCCCCATACTATTTTGAAAAGGAAAATAATTAGTGCGAAGAAATCATCATTGACCAACCTCAAATTTTCACTCCAATTAACTAGATGTAGTTGAGGAAAAATATCGTGCATTTGACATTGTTTGAAATCAGCACATGGTAACATGCGCAAGAAACGTTTATTCCTTGCAACATTGTAAATTAGGTAGGTCATCATGTATAATTCCAGCTCTGATGTGTCACCCATCTCAATATTTACTGCTAAATTGACCATGTGGCTACGAAGTGCTTCTGCAATAAAAGTAGCCCAACAGATGCTCCCTTTTGTTTCCAAAATGATCCACATGTAGGTATACATCCATTACTTGAATTCATTTGTAGTTTACAACCCCTCCATTTGACTTAATAACAAAATAATATATTCATCCTCTTCAATAAATTGTGCCCTAACTTGCCTTTTAGGGATTCTAGTTGTTGCCTTGTTCTCCGTGAGGAGCCATTTTGTATTTATGATCTTAGCATATTCTTTTTTCTTCTCTTCATAATCTCGTAAAACTAATTTGATACCAATGGTGATTGGATTTGTGATTACTTATTTCTTGATATAGATTGTATTATGTTTTGAGATAGAAATTTTAAACATTTTATATTGAATCCATGTAAACAATTATGTATTAGAAATTTTTGAAATTGAATGTATTATTCATTTGTAATAAATATTTAACATGATCACGTGATGTAAGGCTATGCATTTTAAACATTTTATATTGAATCCATGTAAACGATTATGTATTAGAAATTTTTGAAATTGAATGTATTATTCATTTGTAATAAATATTTAACATGATCATGTGATGTAAGGCTATGTATTATAATAACATATGAAAGTTAGAAATGAATGAAATTTTATAATTTTATAAATATTTATCATGGACTTTTGATTATTTCATAACCAATAAGATAACATCATGGATGGAGTATGATTAAAGGTAATAAATGAGCTTAATAAATGGAATTACACTTTAAAAGTTACTATTCACACTATTTCATTGAATTGAAATGAAATCACATGTTAATAGATTAAATACAGTTCATTTGTTTAATTGGATGAATTTTTATATGTAGTTGTCATATACATTTAGAATTTTAAGAGGATATTGTAATCTTTCTTAATTTAATTAATACAATGGATAGTGCATTACTTAGTAGGATTTTCCCATAAACATTTACCCCGTGTAGTTATTTGTGTTATTTGTATATTATATATAATTCATTTATTTCCATAATCATTATTATTCTGATTACATACCTTGTCAATATTATTACAATAGTAAATTATAAATGTTCCCAAAAGTCCATTACAAAACATTTGATTTCAACCTGATTAGTTCTTATTCGCATCATATAGTGTCATCAAACTAAGAAACAATTTCACCTAATTGACTCAATAAAAGTATTATGGTTTCACCATTAGTATCGAAATCTACATGGAATACCCATATGAAGTTAAGTACTATAAAATTAATATTATCAATAACTTTACTCTTCAATTTTTGGAACCAATATTCTACCTTCACTATACAAAAAAATATTTCTATCATCTCCGATAACATATTTGATATTTTCATAGATAATTTTATTTAACTTTATAATAATATCCATCTAGTGGCTCAATGATTCATGGAATATGATAGCTTAAAACATACTTATGGTTGATGTTAATTCAAAAATATCTCTCATCTTATCTAAATACATATTATGCAAATAAAGGGATATTGGAACGATAATAAAAATTAATTTTTTTGAAACAAAAAATATATTCACATTAATCTCATTGAATAAATATACAATCATATATATCCAAAATATGGCTATTTATTTCATCTTCCAAGAAGACTCTTCATATTCCTCTAAGAATAATTCATATATACCACTACAAGAAAAAATGTCTCCTAAATATTCAAACTCAAATTAATTATTATTATTTATAATAATATAGCATGCTTAATCTATAAGATTTTTTGTGAGACCAAACTCTCAGCTTAATAAATTTCAATAATATTTCATAAATATGTCTTCTAGTTGCTCCATGGTATGGAAATGTAGAAATTTTACACTTCAATCTTTCACATAGTGTCGAATCAAATCGAAATTTTTGTTGATGTGCTTATTTCATTCATCAGAGACTAGATTCATTTTCATGTGAATTTTGGATGTGTTATCAACTAAATAATGTTCTTGCAAATATCAAACAATATTTTTTAGGCACAATATTTCTTTTTTTGCCTTTAAAGATGTCATGTATTATGTTTTTTTCAATACATTACAATAATGATTTTTTTTTTTGACTTTATACTAGATAATGTTGTTCGATAATTCATCATAACATGAAAAGAAAATTCACCACATTAAAAATCACAAGCATAGTCATAATATAAATATCCAAATATTTTGAATTCTCTTTTCCTATAGTAATTCTCCTAATTATTTTTTTCCTTTTATATATCAAAGAACTCTTTTTGTTTCTACATAGTGACTTTATCTAGTTTTTACATGAATTGAAAAATAAAACCATCAACAATATATGTTTTTAGCCTAGTTGTGCTCAAATAATTAAAACTTTCATTGAATTTTCTATATTTAGGTTCATTTACTAGATTTTTCTTATATTCTGATGTCAATTTCATTTTTTTTCCATGGGTGTGCTAAGATGATAATGATATGTCATTCCAAACTTACTAATTATTTTAACAAATTGTTTTTAATGAAGAATGTATATATTTATTATTGAATCAATTCAGTACCCAAATAGTAATGATGATAACCCAAATATGTCACTACAAAAAAAATCATAAAAATTGATTTAGTTTTGGTAGTGTATTTCTCATTATTTCCTATGATGAAAAGATCATCCAAATGCACCACAATATATACAACACTTTTGATTAAAATTTTGCATATTACAGCTGAAAACACTTGAAATTGATATTTAGGATGTCCTCAATGAGATTTTTCTACCATGTTCCTTGGTCTTAGTTCAATAAATACAAATAATTTTCCATTTTTTATAATTTTTCTCATGTTATGCCACTACAAAACCTTTTTTCCAAGTTATATACATGGTTTAATTTTTATTTCCATTTGGAGATATAATTTTCATGTCCATTTGGTGAACTTTCCATCCATTTTACATTTCAAAATAAAAAAAATTTAAATGTTCTTCTATTTTATTGTAGGTGCAACATGGCTTCATTAGATTTTATCCCTTCCATCTAGGCATTTGTTAGCAATATTGTGTAAATACTCACATGAAAGTTATTTTGTTAGTAAAATATTTTTACATGTGCATAGAATAATGTTATAAGTGTTTAGAAATTGTATGCATGATAAAGAAGCTAAATTTATTAATAGAACCTAACACCAAACAGATTCAATAACTAATCTAACTAATCATAAACATCAAGATAAAGGGCCATTAAAAGGAGAAGCTAATAAAATGCATATCACATTAAAAAAATGAAATGGTAAGCCATCCTTTGATGTTTTTTATGGGCTTTATATTATAGACAACTCCTTTAGTGAGCCATACATAGCCACATGTGATCAAAAGGATTTATCAAAGGAAGAGGAACATGTCTCACAAATATGGATTAGTCACCATTTTTTGTTATCTTGTTACTAATTTTACCAAGTAGAAAATGGAAAAGAGTTTTTAGATAAATAATATTTTCAATTGAGAAATGCTCTTATCTTATGCTAATTTCTTACCAAGGACATGCGGTGTAAAAATGTAAGGGAGGGGGTATGCTTCTTTATATAGTTCTTTAAATGGGACAAACTATCAACCTCATGAATGTGGGATAAAAGGAATGTAAGGATTGGAAAGTGCTAAATAGACTTAGAATTGTTTAAGAATGATTATGGAAAGTTATTTAGATTTTCCAACTTAAGTTAGTCAGGTGTGATTTAAATTAATCACTTAAATTGATTAATAGACCAAGTTAGGCTTAAAAAATCCAATTGAAGAGAATTTAATGGATTCTGAAGGATCATACAGAGGGAATGACCCAATAAGAGAGTAAATTATTGTTTAGAATAGTATTTAATGAATAAATTAGTTATTTAATTAATTAATTAGAATAGAATTATAACTAACAAACTAGTGTTAATTTTCATTTAAAATTAAGGGGGAGACTAGTTAATTAACGAAATGTCGTCAATTGACCAAGATGAAGGGGAGCGTTATCTAATTAGGGTGAAAAATGCTAATTACAACCAACTGATAGAAAATAGGATAGGAAGTGCAATTTTTAGTGTTAAAACTATGTATCTAGATTTAGGTGTCTACTTTTTCCCCTCTTTGATATGGTGTAGCATGAGAAACACAGCTTCAAATATAGTAGACGATTGTAGACAATTAAATTTTGTAACAGTAGAAGAAAAACTAGTAGAATGGAGGATTCCCCCTTCAGAGTTGATGGGGTGATAAAAGAGGTCAATGGACAATTGAAAAGAAAAAACCACAATGGTGGAGAAGCTCATCATAGTGGAGAGATAGAAAATGATATAAAAAATATGAATATAGAGAGGGGGGTGATCAGTTATCCCTGTATAATACTAGTAAATATTTTTTGTGGGAATTTTACATGATCATCATTGTTGATTGCAAGGTATGTTTTTCTTAACAGATCTTGTAGAATAAAAGGGGGTCATAGCGATAGAGAAGATTTGAACTGGGCATGGTTTTCCATTATTCAAATTGATTGATAAGAAAAATATCCCAATCCTCTTCATGTGGAAGAAGCAAGTGAGGGTGTGGAGGGAAAAAATTGATAGGTAGAAATTGAAGACAAGATAGGAGAGGAGTGGGAAGATCGTAACGTAGATGAAGTACCATCCTATCTCAGAAGTACTTATTTATTTGATATAAGCATATAATAAAAAAGGTAAAATGACATGAAATATCCATAATACTAGTTTTGGTTTTTTGCGAAAGAAATAACTCAAAGAAAAATACATAAAGCAATGTAGTACGTGAAAGTAAACAAGAATACCAATAAATAAAAAATAGATACATATAAACTTAAACGATAAATGTGTAAGAAAGTTATCCCAATGTTTTCTTATCGAGCTTCATTTCCTAAATTTTTGAGTTATAGAACATGGGTTAAAATGATGCCCCATGAAAGGATACATGAAAGGGAGTATAAGGACGACATACAAGTCCCATGAAAAAGAAATCATGTATTATGAAAATTCCCCAAGAAAATATATATGAGATGGAAGATAGAAACAGTAAGTAAATAATCTTTGTTAATGAAGGTAGATCAAGATGATCCACATTTTCTACACTAGAAAAACCAAGCTATTTAAGGTTTTTTAATTTTTCACATTTTTTGGATTTTATGAATTTTTTATGTTTAGGATTTTCAAGGGTTTTGTGAAATTTTTTTATAAGGTTTTCTAAAACTATGTATAGGAAGAACCAAACACAAAGATGCCCCAAGCGAGAGGTGATAATATACAAGTCAAAATCCTATGCATATATATAAGAAGAGGATCAACCAAATCAAGGCCAAGAGGGACAGGTTCAATAGTATAACACACAAACCATAAATGGAGAAGCTATGAATAATTGACCATTCTTCTAAGACAAGGTGCTTGTGAAAAATATAATCCTCTTGTGGCACCAGAAACTAGTTATAACCAAATGACCTATCCAATGTGCCACAATTACATGATTTTCACACTTTAATGAATTTTTTTCTCTTTACTTTGTTAATTACCTTTATTTATTTTTATTTTTAGATGTTTGGGATTTTAATATAGGTCTCCATGCTTGGGCATAGAAACGCTTGAGATACATGGAATTCATATGTTCCCCAATTTCATCACCATGAGGATATGATATCGTATAAGCACCAGAACCAAATTTAGGATCAAACTTTCCTTTCTTTTCAATATATTTGGTGGTATTGAAATGATTCTCCTTGGGGACAAGGTCTCCCACCTCAAATACATGAGGGATGATGCATATTGTTTAGCTCTTAAAAACATGCTTCTGATAAACTTTGAGATGGTTGAATGCATGGAAGCCCCTTTTAGCAAGCAGTTCTAGCTTTTCTGGCCTAGCCACTCTATAATCCTCATCATTATTATGATACTCTCACAAGGATATATGTAAAGAGGTAATCTTGATCTCAAAGGGTATAATGGATTTAGTTCAAAATACATGGGAATGCAAGGTTGCACTTGTAGGTGTGTGGATATAAATTTTGTAGGCCTGAAGGGTAGGATGGATTTGAAGATGCCAATCATGACCAATTTTTCCAACCATTTTCTCCATAATCTGAACAAGAGTTTTATTGGAGGTCTTAGCTTGTCCATTTGCTTAAGGGTAATAAGGGGTAGACCACTTCTAAATTTTTTTTGAAGTGTTGAAACAGTTCTTTCACTTAATTATTCTTGAATGATTTTCCATTATCAGATATAATGGCAGAAGGGATGCCATAGTGGAAAATGATATGGATCATGATAACTAGTGATGAAGATGAGAGGAATATCCTCCACTCAGTTGGTAAAGTATTTCAGGGTAGTGATAATGTGATTATGGGCTTCAAAAGATGTTGGTTTGAGCTTCCAGATGATCAACTCCCAATTTTGAAAATGGCCATGGTATAGTAAGAGGTTGTAAATATTGTGATGGAGCATGTATTAGGCTACCATGTCTCTGACATAGTATAAATTTATTTACATACTAACGTCAATCTATCTACATAGTAGGACAATAGTATCTAACGTATAGAAGATTATTTACAAGGACCATGCTGGTAGTGTGAGTAGCACAAATGCCTTCGTGCACCGCTTTGACCTCTTGGACAACTTATTCCAAATTTAGACAACATAACAGAGTTCCATTGTAGCCTTGATGATAGAGATCTCCCCTAAGAAGGTTAGAACACGTGATTCAACAGATAAGGGTTTGTTTTTAGGAGTAAGATATGTTGGGTGGGAGAGAACCATCTTGTAAATAATTAAATATGTCTACATACCAAGGGGTAAAAGGACCAACAACTTCACACACCAAATAGGATTCATGCATGTCATAACATGGTACCATTAGATGATCAATAAGGAACTAAAATTCCCTAGTATCTGAAGATAATCATAGAAAAGACCCAATGGTATCCATAGCATCCGTTGAATGCTTATTTATTCTTGGGACTTGTTGAAAGGTAATTTTAACAAAATATTGCTTGAGGGTGTCAACCATCCATTTATATGAAATGATATTCTCATCCTAACTTTGAACTCATGATTAACATGTTTTATGGTTAGGTGGGAGTCACCTATAACCTTGACTAACTTAATATTCCTTCTTATAGAAAATTTCAATCCTTCAATGAGAGCTCATACTCGGGAATCTAAATTTTAAATCTTGAGGGATGATATCACCTACAGGGATGATACGAATAATGCCTGCCCTCGAGCTAGTTGGAAGATTCTGAAGGATATCTATTAGGTTGAAGATTATTCAATATATAAAATAAAATCATCTGATAGATCCAAACTCAATGGTTATGTTCTCGGTAGGGGAGCTTCATTTGGTTGATTAGTAAGTACTTGTCCATTAACTATTTTCAGGTTAACATACTTAATATAAAATTTTCTGAGCAGAATGATCCATTTGGCCATCCTCCTAGAGTAAGCACAGGTTTGGATAAAAGGTATTTGAGTGGGTAAAATTTAGATATGAGCTTGGGTTTTTTTTAAAGGTACATATAAATATTTTGAAAGGAAAAAACAACAGCCAAGCATCATTTTTTAATTTATCGATAAGTGCGCTTGTAAGATATCAGTTTGCAGCTAAATTAATATATGTATATCTCTTTTTTATTTAAATCATATTGACCTAAGAGCATGCCAATAATAAATTGATTAGATTAAATATAAAGTAGGAGGTGTTTTCCTGGGGTAGGTGGTGAAAGAATGGGCCAGTGAGCCAAATATTGTTTAAGTAAAGAAAATGCTTATTTAAAATCAGGTTCCTGGTGAAAATTGAAATCTTTATTAAGTAGATGATTAAAATAATGGTATTTATCTACAAGTTAGGATATGAATATGTGGATGGCTTGTATCTTTCCCTACAATTTGAGCAACTACTTGAGGTTCTTAGGAGGATGTGCTTTTGTAATATAAGTTACCTTTTCTAGATCCACTTCAATTCCACTTCTATAAACTATGAATCCCAACAAATTTCCTAAATACACACCAAAGACACACTTATTTGAATTAATTCTTACCTTATAATCCCTTAATCATTTAAAGATGCGATGTAGGATTTATGGATTTTATGCTCTAGTCTTTGATTTTTTAGGATATCATCAACACAATCCTCTACAATATCATGTAACATGTCATTGAAGATGACTGTCATATCCCTTTGTTATGTGGAGCTTACATTATTGATGCCGAAAGGAATGAATTGATGATAAAATGTTCCCCAAGGGGTAGTGAAAGTAGTATTCTTTTTATCCTCTTCTGTAATATTTATTTCATGATTTTCCAAAAATCCATTCATGAGGGATAGCATTTCATGACCATGAGTTGAATCAAAAATCATGTCGATGTTTTGAAGATAAAATTCATCCTTAGGACATGCCTTGTTGATGTCCCTGAAGTCTATATAAATTATGATGCCTTGTGGCTTTTAGCGAATAGGTATTATGTTAGATATCCACTCTGAATAGTCAATGGGTCAGATAAAACTGACAACTAACAATTTCTCTAACTCTTCTTTGATTAAAAGAGAAATGTGTGGATGCATCTTTCTAAAAAAAATGATATGCCTTTCAGATTCATACACAACCAGATTGTTCACTACTAAAGAAGAATCTAATCCTACCATATTTGCATAAGACCAAGAAAATATGTCCACAAATTCTCTAATGAGTGTAGTGAAGGTTTTCTACTCATGTGCTGAAATTGAAGCCCAAATTTTGACAATTTTAGGCTCTTCTTCAGTACCAAGGTTGAAATCAACAGTCTCCTCAATTATTATCTTATAACCATATTCCATATGTGTAGGATCAGGAGTGATATTGAGCTCTTCATCAATATATTTCTCCAATATGATGGTCATCAAGATTAGCCATTCTATATTTTTCTTATTACTTATCTGAAAGTGTCTCAAAGATATTATCACTATGGGATTATGCTTTCTTATTCTTTTAGATATTAGAAGTTATTTAAACCTCCTTCTCTCTTTTGTTACCAAAAAATTTAGCTTTGCAGAAATAGGTTCATGGATGTAAGGTCTTCGTAAAGACTAGAATGACACTTTATTTCACTATCATTACCAAAAGAACTATCCTCACATTAATAAGATGTGGCATCAAATTGTATAGGATAGGAACCATAAGGTTAAATACCAATTTCATATCTTTCCATCTTCTCATATGTCAGAAGAGGTTCCTGCAGGCCTTGTTCATTGATGTTGCATCCATATCCTTGGTATCTCATGACTTACATCATCTTGTTAGGGATGAAATATTTATGGTATTGATAGTAGGAGGCCATCCTTTCATAAGGACTAGGATGTGGCATTACTAACCAATATTTTGTTTTTTAAGAGACCAATAGTGGTAAATATGTTAATAGTATCAAGAATTTTATCTCTTTTTAGTCAGAAGTAAGGCCTACCATGTGTTTTAGGAGACAATGGAAGATTATATATAAGCAGGGATTATTGAAGGTCATATTCTCCACAACTGGTATGAAGGAATTTCATTTCCCATGAAGGAAATGGGGATATGGAGGTGGACACAACACCTTCATGTGGTTGAAGAGTATCTGGATATATGGGAGAAGTAATGGATTCTAACTTTACTCCAACAAACATATCAGTGGAAAGATATTTGTAGGAAACCTGATAGTATCCCGTTAATGCTCTATAATGACAAAATTCTTGCAAGTATTTAGGAATAGTAAGTTATTATCCTTGGTAATGAAGCTTGATACACTGATGGAAAGTGGAGATAATGGCCTGTATAGCATGGATCCATAAGTGATTGAGGATAATATTATAAGGAATATCTAAGTTAATAACATGGAATCTTGTATTTTGCATGATAGGCCCAAATTCCATAGGTAATGTAATGGTTCCAAATGATTTTCATTTTGCACTAGCATATGCATCGATAATGATCACATCAAGCTCTACCTCATCTGTAGTGTGTCCCAATTGTTTCAAAAAAATTACTTTGTTTTTCTTTAATAGAGAAAGGGAAGTGGCTATCTAACCCTCACCATTGTTGTAAGAAACCAATGAAGTTATTATTTCTTTATTTTTTTTACAAAGGTCAATCATAGTGACATCAATTTCCATTTTAATTGAAAAGTGGTGAACAAACTTCTCAGCTATGTACTTAATGGTAATAATGGACCCTTTAGGGTGATGGAAAAACCATTGGTACCCATACATATTTTCCTTCCTATTTTTAATTGTTTTATTCTATAAATCCTTTTTCAGAAGAAATACGTGATGAGAACTCATTTTGAGTTATTTCTTTCATATCTGGGTTCGTCTTTCTATAATAGGGTGGTCAAGTATACACTTAGTCTTATCATTGCTATGACATTTCTTAATTTTCCGCATACTTAAGGTAGAGAATAGATTGTATATTGGTGCAATACTGAGACTACATACATGTTTAGATAAGTGTGAGTATGGTGAGTGTAATTTATCCTAAAATCCAAAAGGTTAGGTATCTCCAAAACTCTATGGCATAACCTAAAAGTATACTTTAAAGTTCCCTTGGAACTCCGATCTGGGTTATATCTTCCATGGTAAAAATGGATGGGTGTTATCTATTTTCGGGACCTAAGAAAGAATGCTCAAAAAGAAGTTTCTCCCCATCATCTGAGAAAATATCCTTCCTTGACTTATAAAGTCAATAAAATTTCAGATCCCAGTGTCTGATTTACTATTGTTTGGCTTAGACCCAATTTGTGAGTATTGTTTCAGACCCGACCATTCAATTGAAGGAATAAAGGAACACAATATTTCCCAATTTATGAGGGAAAAAAGGTGAAAATGTCAAATTCTTTCTCACATGATTATTTGCAGTTGTGTGTGATATATGAAGAGGAAGCCACAAGATAGGATGTACATTTTAAGGGTGTTAATTTTATAAGAATAGAAAAGAAGGAAATGCAAGATATCCCTGAATGATTTTAAAGAAATAATATTTGTGAATGTCATAAATTTAAAAAGAAGAAAGGAAACTCATAGCAAGAATTAGAGTGAAAAAAATGGGCTTCTATTTTAGGGGGGGCCATCTTTGAAAAACATATACACATACATATACATAGATGGATTTATAAAAGGAAAAACATAAACATCAATCCTTTGTAGGAAGATATTCACCCAAAGGCACTAGAAAACGTTTTAGTAGGTCATACCTATGCTGAATGAAGTCATCATGAGCCACCATGCCAAACACAAATTGAACATTGATCACCAAACCCCAAGACATACCCATCTCAAGCAGTTCTTGGGTTCCTAAGTGTGGCCCTATCAGGAATTAGGTGTATTCAATTATCCTTTTAGTTGATCTTACCCACTTAGAAAGGAAATATACCCCTCTTACATAAGATTTTCTTTTCATACCTAAGGATATCCAAGATACGGGGAAATGAGGAATTCTACTAGAAGAACCCTCTCTCATTATTCTTCCCTACTTGAGAGGAAAAGCTTGGGTGCATATCATAGACTGTACCTCAGCAAGGGAAGCCTCTAAGGTATTCATACGCTTCTTTGTTTCATTCTATGGTGCAATTAGGAATCGCTCTTCCCTATGTTGAGTAAGCAGAAGGTTATTTATTGTGATTTTCATGGTCAAATTGAGGGGTTGGTAATAATCTATGTTCAAAGACCATTTATCACCATCAACAAAATGGTAGTAGTGAAGCTAGTGGGATTTCAATTATCTAGTACCCAATGATCTTGGATTTCCCAAAGATTTTCCTACAAACTAGTCTCCTATAAAAAGCTCATTCATTTTTTCACTCATATTCATGTAATAATGGAAACATACGATAGTTGACATTTTTTTTTTAAACTTCCCCAATTACCTTTGAATATTTTCAACTTTTCCCCATTATTTAGTTGAATTTCCTCTTATCCCCAATAAAATATGAATAAACTTTGCAAAAACATTTAGCACACTACATGTATCGCAGACTATCTATTCATAGTTTACAAGATTTGCCTCAGAGAATACATTGTCAATGCATACACCTTATGTGTTCTCACACCCAATCCGAGATCCTAATCATTGACCTACAAACAACTTGTGCAAGCCATTTGGATCAATGTGCGGGTTGGGCTAACACTACCTTTAGGGATCCATATCGGGTCTTCGGGTGCTTGCAGTGCTTATGTGACCACTCTTTCTAGTGAGCTTTGCATTTAGTGGATGTTCCTGACCCAGATAATTAACTAGAATTGATTTGGGATATCATTCTTGTATCCGTTCGTGAATTTTTCTCCCCTAACTGCATCTTGGGTCCTCTCACCCTAACTAAGGTATAGTCAAAGGAAGTAAGGATATCAGCCACACCCTTTGTTCAAGTGCCTCCCTATCACTCCCTTTGGAATGTTTGACAAGCGAACGAAGGAAAAACCAACCCCCTAGCTAGCAAACGATTTTTCACATGGGTTTGAATCAATTTTCCTAGTCTCCATGCACATTTGTGCCTTTTTCCTCTTCCCCGGGGGATAAATCTGAGAGTCGACATATTTTCTGGCACCGTTGTGGTGGACCCTACATTTGGTATTCATCTAGGTTTTTGAATTGACCTTATTTTGTTGTTATTTATGACATTTGAAAATGCGTTTTGATTTGTCATTTACTCTCATGACCCCATCTTTTTTTTTTCCTAGAGTTATCACTCTACTGGTGAATATGTTATCCTTTTGGTTGTAACAGACCAGTGGTTTTCTCATTTTTATGTATTCCAACTAAATTTATGTGTCTTGTTTAAATTTTGTGTTCAATGTTTACCATTATGTCATCTAAAATTTATAAGATGAGGATTTATTTGTAGAAATCAGTTCTCTGTGAAGAGGTCCACTTGTATCTATGATAATAGTGAGGTTTATGTTCCTTCTAAAGTCCCCTTTAAACCAAATTCGTTGAAATTATTTGACTTTAGAAAAATATGTTGATACCCCCATTAGATCCCTACTAAAATCAGACTCAAATTTCCTATGTTTCGAGGATATGGTGATACTTCTATGGATAAACATTTTTTTGTGTTTAGGGAAATGATGCTTGAATACCATGTGAGTTATGAATATTTTTTTATGAGGTTATTTGAGAAAATACTGCAAGAAAATGCTAGATATTGTTTAATTGTTTTCCTCAAAGCTATGTCTGTTCATGGATGGAAACAGTAATAATATTTGGAACTCAATTAAGTGATGACCTTATTTCACTTTTCTATGGGTATGGTGGAGATTCCATGTGTTTGGTTGAAGGAAAAATGTTCCTATGTTTTAGGAATGAATAAATTGACACTACAAAATATGTGTCAAGTGTTAATACATTGATTTAAGAATGTGTTGAGAAGAATGATCAAATTTGTTATGCTTGTGTCTTTTGTGATAAGTGTTGTATGCCACATGTCCCCTGTGTTGTGGATAGTATTATTAATGTTTATAAATCAAAACTAGGCACTGAAGCGAGAAATGTGCCACATGGTTCCATAGACCATAGTGGTGGGTTGTCTTCCATTAATCTTCTACAGGCCTGAACAGTTGATGAGTTGTCAAATGTTTTCTTCTAAATATGTCTTGTTTTGATAAAAGGCTTTGATATAGTGGTTTTAGACTAAAGTTATACTATGTCTTTCCATGATTTTGTTAAGATAAGGGATGAAATGATTGCTAAGTATAATGGATGTGTTCCCTCAGTAGAAGAAATATGTCTTCTGCTTGACACAATGCCGAAACAAGAGAAACATCTCAGAACAAGGTGTAATTTGTAAAATGAATCTGCAAAGAGGAAATCATGGATGAATCATGTAAAATTTGTAGACCAAAATGTGGATGAGTTGATCCCCTTATATGTTCCTGAAACTTGTAGATTGGCCTTAGATAAAGATGAATATCACCTTGGTGGTAATTATGCTTAAATTTTTGTATCAATTGTTAAGAAAGATAGGGAGGGTCATTTGGTTTTATTTCCCAGAGGTTCTTGTGCTGGGTTTCCTATTGAGATAGGCTTGGATGTTTTTGATCCCCTATTTTCTGATCAAGTGGCTGAACATACCTTATTTCCCAAGCTTTTAGAGATGCAAAGGGTTACTTAAATTAATGAATTTGAGGTGTAGATACAAGTTAATAATTTTTTTTGAGTGAGAATGAAGTATCTGACCTGGTTGGCATTTTTCCCTTTCTTGTTAAGTGATATATCGAAAGAATAGATATTCTCCTTTCGAAAATGGATATGAAAAATACAAGTTGAAACAGGAAAGGAAGTATGTTTCTTAATACATATAATGAGTTTAAAAGGGATTGGATGAATGGAGAATTATCTACTTTAAAAATGGAGAAGTTTGTTAGACATCTTAAGGAACACATGCAGATCCTAAGATTGTTATAAATTATGGTGTGTTGTGAAAAAGGTAATGTCTATGAATGGATTTTATCTTATGAGAAAGATGGATTCATGAATTTGAATGACGGTTTTATCTTATTTCTTCAAGATGGGATTGTTCTAGGTAATCACAGTCAATTTATAATTAATGTTTCATTTAAAGTAGTTTGGATCCTTACATTTGGAAATTGGCATGTTAACTTGTGTATCTTGATGAGAAAAATGAGTGTTGTATGGGATCCTAGTGGATTATGATGGAGGTTTTTGGGGCATCTAAACACTGGAGGTTTTCTTGTACAATTTAGAGTTGTATGATTTATCATTTATGGTTCCTACTTGGGTTTTTGTTTGTTTTGGTTGTTGGTTTTTGCTCTCATGGCTATGAATTGTAGTTTTTATCATCTTTTGAATGCATTTCCAAATGGATAGGTGTCTTGTCTTCTGTTCCTTATGTTTTTTATGGTGTAATTTTGACACCCAATGGGAGATTCCATCCCTGAGATGGATCTGATGTTGGTACTCATACATGTTTTTTTCCTTTTTCTAACTATTATATTATCTAAATCCTTTTTCAGTTGAAATATGTGATGATAAATGATTTTGATTTGTATCTCTCATATCTAGGTTTGTCTTTCTACAATGGAGTGGTCAAGTATATAGTTAGTCTTATCACTTCTATGAAGGGTCTTAATTTTCCACATACTTAAGGTAAAAAACAAATTGTATTTTGGTGCATGTTTGCGACTTCATATTTTATTAGATAAGTGAGAGTACATGTAGAGTGAAATTTTTCCCCAAATCGTAAAGGTTAGGTATCTCTAGAGTTGTATGGCCTAAGCTAAAAATGGACTCTAAAGTTCCCTCAGAACTCTGATCTTGGTTATATCTTCTACAGTAAAAATGGAATCGTTTTATCTATTGTTAGGCCATACCTAGGAATTTTTAAAAAGTAGTTTCTCCCCAGCATCTAAGAAAAGATCCTTACCTAACTTATAAAGTGAATAACATTTTTGAGCCTAGGGTCCCATTTACTATTGTTTGGCTTTGACACAATTTTTTATTTTTTTCTTGACCCATCCATCTAATTTAAGGTATAAAGGAATAAAGAAACACATTCTTTCCCAATTTATGAGGTCAAACAAGGTGAAAAGGGCCCACTTATTTCTCCCATTGTTTTGTGCAATTGTTTGCGATATATGAATATGCAATCGCTAGGTAGAATGTCCATTTCAAGCATGTTCTTGTTGCAAAAAAATAAAACAAGGAAATGTAAGATATGGCTGAATGATTTTAAAGAAATGATATTTGCACATGGCATACATTTTAAAAGGAGAAAGAGAACTCAAATCAATAATTTCAGTGAACAAAATAGGGTTCTATTGTAAGGACACCTATCCTTGTAAAACACATACGCATACATATACATACATGGATTTATAAAATGAAAAACATAAATATTTATCCTTTATAGACACATCTTCACCTGGAGGCAATATAATACGTTTTAGAAGGTCATCCCTACACTGAATAAAATCATCTTGAGAAACTTCTGTGAAGAAAAATTAAACATTGGTCACCAAACACCAATACATACCCATCTCCAAAATTTCTTGAGTTCCTAACCGTGGTCCATTCAGAATTTGGGTGAATTCCATTCTCCTTTCAGGGGAGTTTACCCACTCATAAAGGTAATATCCCCCTCTTATATATGTTTTGTTTTTCTTACCTGAGGAGATTCTAGATATGGGGAAGTGAGGAACTCTTCTAGAAGAACCCTCTCTCATGGTTATTCTCTTCTTGAGAGTAAAAACTTGGGTTCCCATCATGGATCATACTTCAGCAAGGGTAGATTCTAAGGTCGTTAGACAATTCTCTGTTTCATTCTATGGTACAATTGGGAGTTTCTCTTCCCCATGTTGAGGAATTAAAAGGATGGGCATTATGATTTCCATGGTCAAATTGAGGGGTTATTAATTTTCCCTATTCAAACACCAGTGATCACTATTAATAGAAGGGTAGTAGAAAATTTAGTTGGATTTCAATTATATATTATCTACCTAGTATTTTGAGTGAACTAGGTGGAAATGGAATACTTGAAAAATTGGAAACGAAGGGAACAATTCTGAGAGGTGCTACAAGAAAGATGAAAGCATGTCCTCTGGAGAGGAAACATTGGGAGGACTAGCCTTGATATCTTATATGCTAAGTAGATGAAAATTGAGGGCCTCATTTCACCCATTCAATTAGAAACACATGTCAAAATGGGTGAGTTCTCCAAGAAGAATATTGTAGTCCAGAGGTGAAGAGGACATGGAACAAGAATGATCGATTGAAGGCAAATGATAGATGATGTGGTAGGAAGTGTAAGTCGGTATCATGGTAAACCACGTTTAAATTTGCATATATTTTTAATTTACTTATATGGGAGAAATAATTTAACCGTTAATACCATATCCTCCCAAAATTGATGGCCTTGAGATGAAGTTGAATTGAAAATTGATTATCCATGTAAAGTGTGCCACCAAGAATTTAATTGGCACCGATGTCATTCAAAGATGTCTCATCAAATTTAATTATTTGGCCACATCATTTTTTCAAGAATGAAGGAAACAATATATTTAATAAATATTGGAAAGTATTTATTCATAAAGGTTACATAGTAATGATGAGATGACGGTAGACATGATTTATTGCTATTGTGAGGAATTATACGACAACGATTTTCATTGGTCTTAAGAATGGAACATGAAATTGAATCAGTTAGAATTGAACTTAATATTCCCTAAAACCCTTGATGGATAAGGATATAAAGAGGGGGTTTTAGAGAGAAAAAGAAGAGGGTCTTTTCAAGAAGGAAAAATGGGCAATAATCTCTTGAGGGAAAAATTGGAGGGAATTTGCAGATGCATTGCTAACTAGGAGATGACACAATGTTAAGATGAAGGTTTTTTCTATGTAACTCAATTATCAGGAATCTATGTTAAGATGATTACATGCATACAGTCATTAACAATATTTGAGAGGGTAAATATATGTCTTCCTTATTTTTCCTAAGTTTTATGGGTTTCACCTAGAAACTTTATTAGGATTTGTGATACTTGTTTGTTATTTTTGTGAAACGATGTTTAGAATGAAGTGATATGTGTCTTTTGTTATGATTTTGTGTGAATTATAGATGTAATTAAATTTTGAAAGTATGCTATTACTACTTAGCTCTTGTCTAGGAAGGGTGTGAGCATTTGAAGTTTTATGGGTGTACCTGAAAGCATCATTTTCTGAAACCTATAAAAATCACCCTACGGAATAAGTAGGATTTGGGGATATGATTTTTAAATCTTAGGGGTCCCTTCATGCATACTATTCAGCATGATATACATGGGATAATCTAGCCTTAGGTTTACTAAGATAGATTGTCAAGAATTTAGATCTTGGCTTATTGGGAGATTTTGCTATAAACCAGTCTCCTGTAAAATTCTCATTAATTTTTTCACTCGCATTCATGTTATAATGGAAACATACAATAGTTGGCATTTTGTTTCTAAATTTCCACAATTACCTTTGAATATTTTCACATTTTCCCAATTTTTTAGTTCAATTTTCTCTTATCCCCACTAAAACTTGAATAACCTTTTGAAAAATTTTTATCACACTATGCGGATCTTGGACTGTCTATTCATACTTTACAAGAACTTCCTGGGAGAACACATTATAAATGCATACACCTTGCATGTTCTCACCACAAATTTGATATCCCCATTAGCGACCAATAAAAAACTTGTGAAAACCCTAGGGATCAATGTGCAGGTTGGGCTAACACTGCCTTTAGTGGTCTGTATTGGGTCTCCATGTTTTTGCAGTGCTTAGTGACCACTCTTTCAAGAGATAGTTGCATTCTTTGTCTACGCTTGACCCCAATATCTTACTCTAATGGATATAGGATATCATTCCAATCTCTAGTCGTGCCCTATGTTCCCCTAACCAAAACTTGGGTTCTCTAACCCTAACTAAGGAAAAGTCAAAAAAATTATGGATATCATCCACACACTTTGTTTAGGTTCCTCCCCATAATATCCTTGGTAAGGGTTTATGGGTAATAAGAGGAAGAACCCACCCCCTGGATACCAAAAAAAAATTCACATGGGACCAAATATATTTACCCCTTCTCCCTATAGATCTGTGCCTTTTTCGTCTTCTCCAAGGGGTAAATACGGGAGCCAAAAGACACCATTCAAGTTCTTAGCCTCTAAGACACTGAGAAAATAAGAAAATGAGGTAACTATCGATGTATGTTACTTATTAACAAGCAATGAAGAAGTCTTTGACGTGCTTGGAAGGATAATGTTTTCCCTTCTATTTATCCAATTTAGGGAAAGATAATATTTTTGGGAAAGGAGTACACAACAGTTCCTGATCAAAGGGGTAAGGCCATAGTTCTTTAAATTTATATTTCTTATTTTTCCCTTAGTTATTTTCCTATAGAACGATGTGAAAATATTTCATAGACTTCAATTCTTAGTCAAAAATTTGTCCCTACGGTGGCATTTCTTATATAGACATGCGTTTAGATTTAGAGGTTTTGCCACCATGGTTTTCAAGTTAGCTTTCAACATAAGTTACCCATGGTTTTTTAGTTCTAGGAGTTCTAGCTACATCTTGAGGGAAATGAGAAGCTAACTTTGATATTTTCTGATGAAGGAGTTACAATTATCTTTTCATAGTGATATACTCATTGTGAGTCTCATTATTTTCTTCCTCATTCAGGGGTATTTCACCTTTTGCTTTATCTTCATGATCTATCCTAATAAAGGGTACATGATTATGAGTTACAGTGGAAGAAACATTTATGTTCTCACCATGACTTGTATCATGAGTATATGTGGAGGCTCTTTCGTAATCTGGAATGTAATCATCAATCACAATAGGTGGAGAATGATTTATATCTTCGTTCTAATCATGCGAGGAAGGAAATTAGGATCAAAATCATAGGGAAATATATCCCCTCACTCTATAATAAACAACAATACTTGGTCCTGGTTTTGAAATAATTAGTTTTCTATATGAGTGGAGGTTTCTATAAAGGGATTTTGAGGTATATCTCACTCACTATCACTATGATCAAAAAGCTCTTTCTCCTCCTCAAAAGAGGAAAACATAGGTTATTTAAAGTGATTGGAAGCACTCTTCTTATAACCTTCCTGAGTATGAGGTGTCATGACTCACAAAATATAACCTATAATGATGTTTGAATGTCACAAGGAATCTAGGGTAAAATGGATGGTGTAACGATGCTAAAGTGAAAATTTTCTAAGTGTATGGAATAAATAACTAAGGAATAACTAATGATATATATGCCAAATTGGATGGAGTAATTGTTAGGAAGAGGATTATTAATCCTATTAAATCATATTAAACTAATATGAACAAACATTAATATAAATGCATAGCTAAATTATCAACAAGGTAAAAACCTTGTACGCAATATTTACATGGGTAACCCTTGAGGTGGAAACAAAACAAAGAAAAATGAGAATTTTCCATTAATTGAAAAACAACCATTTACGGTCTAGTCAAATATCTACTTTACCTCACTTCTCTCCAATCCATTCACCCAAGGTGAAAATAATATGATCCACGACCATATTTAAATGACCCTGTACATCATGAACATATTAAATAATGGGGTATGATTAAATTGTACCCCGATTTAATATAAATTAGTTACTAAAAAACCAATTAAAAATAAACATAAATTTTATATTCAATAATGAAAAATATAATATATTCTAAATTATTTAATTATAAACTAAAGTTTATATGCACTTAATATTACATTCCCACACTCCCCCTTAAATATTAAGTGGGGAACTATATGCCAACATTTCCTGTTTGTATAACAAAATCTACAAATGCATAAACCATTAGTGAAGGTTTAGGATTGCATATCATTTTTGAAGGATTTGTAACATATTCATCATCCTCAAATTACATTTTGGTACAAAATAATTTGGAGTCCATAAACCAAAAGTTATGGTTTCTGCTAAACAAGATTTGTGAGACTACATATCATAGTTTCTCATGGAAAAAATATCAAACCACATCTCTAGGATCCTTTTATAACACAAGGACCTCCTTTTAAAATGTATGCAACACATTGGATTGTACACTGTAAACTTAGAGTGATAAGTTTACAAGATATCATAAAGATCTTTTTACAGTATTTTTAAAATGGTGCATAAATATAGAGGAGAAGGAGATATGAATGGGACGATCATTAGGTGGTGAAATTTACATGCACACTCCCCCTCAAAGGAAAATCTTAAAGTCCAATCATTGCACAAAACTTGTATAATTTAACTGCACAAAATGGCTTCATAAACATGTCCGCAACTTTATTTTTAGTTGAGTAGTACTGGAGATCTATACCACCATAGAGAAACTTCTCTTAGATAAAGTGCATATATATCTCTATATGTTTTTTCCTTTGATATTGAAATGGATTTTTAGCAAGACAAATGCAATTATGGCTATCATATAAAAGAGGATTACTTCCTTTGGCTTCCCTGTTTATCTCTTCTAACATCTGCTTCAATCACATGGCTTCTTTCAGTGCTTCTATTGCAATTTTATAACCTACCTAAATAGAATAAACAAAGAATTTCGGTTGCTTTTTTCTACTCTGAGTAATGGAATCTATACCAAACTTGACCACATCCCTAGTATGTTTAGAATCACAATATACATATAAATAAGCATTGTTAGAATAAGTATAATGTAAACTAAAATTAATTTTTCCTTTAATATAGCACAATATTCTTTTGGATAACTTCAAGTGATCCTAATATGGATCTTGCATAAATATTGAATCAATCCCTATTGTATAAGAAATTTTAGGTCTAGTAATAGTTAGATGAATCGAACTACCTACAAGTTTTTTGTACAAAGTAGGATTAGCCTTTTCACATGCAGGTTTAGGATCTAGTTTACATCCAAATTCTATAAGAATAGAAATAGGTTTACAATCAATCATATTAAACATTTTAAGAAAATTAGTGGCACATTGTGATTGAGATACAATAATTAAATTTTCATCTTGATATATAGCCATACCTATGAAATGATGCAATAATCCTAAATAAGTCATTTCAAAGTATTGATTTATTTTAGCTTTAAAATTGAAAAGTAAACTTTTAGAATTAATAGTAATAAGTAAATCATGAACATAACATATATTGAGAATTATCTAATTTTATTCAATTCTTACAAATAAATCATTATCAGAAGAGCAGTTAGAAAATCCAACTTCATTGAGAAAATTGTTAATCTTTATATACCAAACTATAGGAGCTTGATTTAAACTGTATAGAGATTTTTTCAACTTACAAACATACATTTATTTACTTGATTCTTCATATCCTATACATTGGGTCATATAGATTTCATTGCATCTACCCATCTTTCGTCAAAATAATCTTCTTCGAAAGAATGGGATTCAGGTTCATACATCATCATCAAAGCATGGTACGTATGCTGACTTATATTCATTTTCTGAAGTTTTTCTAGGTTTAGAGTCTTTAATAATGGACTCAACCCATCTAGGTATTTTAGTTATAAAGGAATCAAGAGCTAACAGTATTTCAATACTGATTCATTACTAGTTTCATCATAACATATATACTTATTACTATTATTATAATTATTTTTAATATCATTAGATTCATTATGAACAATAGAAACATAAGAGGATTAAGAAAAACAAAAATGATTTTCCAATATTTTAACATTCATGTTTTCTATAAGTTCTCTTTTTAAAGGATCGTGGATTGTAAGACCTTTAGTTTTACCTCCATAAATGACAAAAATATAGGAGTAGGATGTTTGATCTAGATTCTTCCTTTTTTATTTTGGAATGAAGATAGAACAAAGGTTACCAAAGATTCTCAAATGAGACACATGTGGTTTTTTATTTAACCACATTTGTAGATGCGTGGAGTTAACTAAGGATTTATTGGGTATTTTGTTGAAAATGTGAACAAAAATGTTCATTGCTTCAGCCCAAAGAAGTTTAGGGACTTATGTTGAATGCAACGTGGTTCTAACAATTTTCAGAATGGTGCAGTCTTTCTTTTCCATAATCCCATTTTGTTTAGGGAAATAGGGAGTAATCATTTCTCTTTGAATACCAAATTCAACAAAAAATGATTCAAATTCCTTACTGAAATATTCTCACCCATTATCAATTCTAACCCTCTTAATTTAATAACTACATTTTTTTTCAACTAAAGCTTTAAATTCCTTAAATTTAGTCAAGACATCATTTTTTTAATTAAATAAGACCAAATCATATGAGAGAAATCATCAATAAATGTGATAGAATATAAAGAACCATTAAGCGATCGAACTTCTAGGGGTCCTCAGACATCAAGATATGGACAAGTTTTAAAGGTTTTGTTAAGTTTTCATTATGATGAATATGGAAGGGATTACCATATTCCCTACCACGTAAGCACCCTTCACATGTTTCATTATTTTGGGAAATATGTGGCATACCAGACATAAGGTTCATTCAAGATATGTTGTACATGCTCCTACATTATACTTGACCTAATCTTTCATGCCAAAATCGCATGTCACTACTTTGAGATATCAAACAAGAAGTAAAGGGAAATCCACTAAACACATAAAGACCATCTCTTTATATACCTTAAACTATAGTAACATTTTGATATTTTTTAATAAACAATTTACCTTTCAATAAGGTTACACTATAGTTATTTTTGTGTCAATTGAAAACAAGAAATAAAAATCATTTTATTTTTAGGAACTAACAAAACATTGTTAATAAAACTGTTAGAGGATTTTTTTTACCTTGTCCTTGAATGTAGAGGAGGGAATGATCACCCAAATAGACTTGATCAGTAAATTATCTAAGTTCATATATCATATCATATCTGAAATCCATCTTCTTATAGGCATCACTGTCCAAAATCCACTCATTTATCTTTGAAAAGACAAAGGTAACATACAAAGGAATTACATTAGATTTTTAATTATTTTTCTGATTCGTGTTTTGTTTCTAAATTTTTCTTATTTTTTCCCCTTTTGGTTTCTGAAATTTGAGTTATTTTTTACTTTAAATTCTTCTTTCTTATGGCCCATTTTTCCACAGTTATGGCATTTACCATCAAAACTCACTCTTAAGTTTCCTAGCTTCTCATCTTTTCCAAGTGACTTAATAAAATTTAAATATTTTATTAAAATATAAATGCAAAGATTTGATATAACTTATATGCAATGAAATGCAAGTGCTCAAAAATTTATTTGATATTTATATGAAAGAAAATACAACAGGTAGGGCACTTACCTTAACTTCTCTTATCTTGAAGTGAGTCTAGAGTGGAGAATGTGATGGAATAGGAGCACAAACCATCCCAATCAGGCCCAAAAAGATGTAGAGATGCTTGAAATTCCTAGACATGGGTGCTTAGGAAAGGATAGAATCACTCACAAGTTTCTAAGACATCTATGGGGGTGGTAGAGTCTGTAGAAAAGGTTAAAACCTTATTTCAATACTGTCATTGGGGTTTCACACTTGCTTTCATTTGGTCATCTATACGTCATACTTGGATCACCGAGGTACTTGTAAATTTACACATAAATATCCTCATGTAAAACCCTAACAAAGACATGAAATGATAATAATAAATATGCAAAATGAGGGGTCAGACTATCTTCAGCTATCACAATGGTGAACTTACAAATGATAGTTACACTGCATCTCAGACCCAATGTAGTTCTATGCATTTGTGTTTGTAATAGTTCTCCTAGGTCACCCTAATGCTAAAAACACAAAGATAATGTGTAGTAGCTAGATAAAATGCAAATGTGTGGAATGGAATAGAATGAAATCCCCTTTATATGTAGTGAGTATATAGAATAATGATCCCAAGATGTAGTGCCTTTGATATGTAGATAGATTGCCATTGATATAAATTTCCTGCCATTATAATGGTATATATGTTTTGTTTATATAGGGATATTTCACTTGAATTTTTGACACTAATGGCCTGAGGTATGTTAGAGTAGGTATTTACCTTAGCTCATGTTCACCTAGGTACTTTATTTACCTTTATTGTATTTATCCCTACCCACTTATGTGTGTGGATATTTATTTTCTCTTATTTAGATATTAGGAGATATTATCTAGTTGTTAGGCATAGTTCTTTACTTGATCTATGGTATTGACTAGTTCTTTCCTTTATCTATGGTATTGACTAGATCCTTGATGTCTAGTTCTCTCCTAAATCTATGCTCTTGACTAGCTCTTTGATGACTAGTTATTTTCTTGATTTCTACAACCTTAACTAGTTCTTAGATTTTTATTTCTTGCCTATTTAAGAAAGGCCCATTCTCAATGTATTGCATTGAGTTCCATAATAATATATGATATTGTTGCTCATTTGTTTGCAAAGGTTTTATGTAAAGCTAGTCTGGCGAATTGCTTTCATCTTATTGATTGTGGTGTTTGATTAGTATCTGTGTTCTTGGCTTGGTATGATCTTGTTATCGTTGCTTTTACACAAAACCTCTTTGGCCATTAAAATCCTTAGCCATTGGTCATATGGCATGGTCATATGAGGGATTACAGATTTTGATTCCTACTATTTGGTGCTTGACTCCAGCCCTCTTTATTTTTATTTGTGTGATGAAGGAAAGAACAATTTATTTTATTTTAGTGGCAACTAAAATAAATAAGTAGAGCATAATCTTGCAAAGCTTGTAACTTTTGATCGATAACCTGGTTTTGATTGTCGTATTTTATAAAAGTTCTTGTTTCTTCATGGTCTTTCCATTTGAGTTATTTATTTTGAGACTTGCACTATAATTATAAAGTGCCAAATATGGAGGAGTGTTGTAATCAATTGTGGATGTAATTTCGGCTGAGCCCAACGTCTTAAAATTTTAGGAGTTGCAGTTTGTACCTATCATGGATTTTGAACATGATATGCTTTTCTATGAAGTATGTGGACTTCAAGAGGATATTGTAAAATTTTTGGAAGAAAATAGATTACTCAAGAAGTGAAATTCTCTTATACAATCACTCATTCATGATAAATATACAATAATAAACTCCCTGTAGAACAAACTTGCTAGCCTACAACGTCACCATCATACTATGGAAAACCATATCCATGCTCCTAGTCCACTTGCAGTTGTTTCTCTTGTACCCACTAACATTGATTTTCCAGTCTTTGAGCCTAAACCTGCTTTTGATGCTTCTAAATCTATGTGGATTTTTACTACATGCTCTTCCACATCTATGCTTATTATAGTAGCACATTTTGTGTATCCTACTTCTGCTCAGCTGCATGGATTTTTTGAGAATAATACCACTACATTCAGTTCTTGCATGCTCCAATCTATGGGTCTCACTAGTGGAGTTATTGGCAGACATTTGTAGGGTATTTTATCCTCTATTCCACATGTTAAGTGGAATTCCTATCATGACATTGGTCTTCAAGAAGATACTTCATTGGGATCACACATTGACAGAGCTCCTTTTTTTGTTAGCTCGACTCTTTTTGATGATCATGAGCAACAAATGAGTTCTACACCTTCACTAAAGCTTGAGAAACCTGAGATTTCATCTATCAGACATGATCAACCTGACACACATTCTAATATTATTTTTCATATACCCATTGTCAATTTTGCACCAAGTCATAAGTAGGCATCTTCTTCATCCATCTGTGTTAATTTGGGGTGGATATCTGATCACTTGTGGCAGAAAAATAGGCATTCGTTGAGAGGACTCTACAAGTGTGGCTCCTCCACCATTCAGCCTCTTACTCCACTTTCTATACCTTCTACATTGTGATGCTTCCTGTTTTGAGCATTTTTCTTTTGTAGTTGTAGTGTATCTCTCTTGTTTGTTGAGAGATTTTGTGTTTGTATTTTCGACGCTTTTGGCATGTTGACAATATCTCTTGTGAGGGATCTATTCTGGTGAATTCCAGTGTTATTTTGTTAGTGTCTGAGTATTTTAGTTTTGGAAACTCATACAAATTTGTAGCATCACTCCACCCATTCAGCAGTATGGGAGGGGGTGGTGTTGATCTTGCTTCTTCGGGTTTCGTGTCCTTTCCTTATTACCTTGGATTTTCTTGGATCATGACACTCTAGAGTTTGTTTCCTTACCTTATTGCTTTGGTTATTGTTCTTGGATTGTGGCACACCTATTTTTAGCAATTGATCGAATTATGTTTGGGCTTTTTTTGCACTTTCGACATCTCTCTGTTAATAGTATCCTTATATAGAGATATTCTGTTGAAACCCAGTGTCATTTATTTTTGAGTTTTGTGATCGAGCAGTGGATTCAGACCACAGTGCACACAAAAATTCTTTAGCATTGTAAGAATTTTTTGAGCCGAGCTTCTTAGGATGCCTTGGAGCTTGTCTTTACTCTCTTTACTTTGTTGTTACTAGTTTTGGGTACCTTGTGGTGTCCCTTTTTCCCCAGCTATTATACATGAGTACCTCATCAGGCCTAGTTGTCGGGACTCATACTATGGACATGCCACATTGATTTTGGCCCCTAGCTTCACTTGAGGGGGGGTGTTAGAGTAGGTATTTACCTTAGCTCATGCTCACCTAGGTACTTTATGTACCTTTATTGTATTTATCCTTACCCACTTATGTGTGTGGATATTTCTTTTATCTTATTTAGATATTAGGAGATATTATCTAGTTAGGTACAGTTATTTACTTGATCTATGGTAGTGACTAGATCCTTGATGTCTAGTTCTCTCCTAAATCTATGGTCTTGACTAGTTCTTTGATGACTAGTTATTTTCTTGATTTATGGATTGATCTACGACTTTGACTTGTTCTTAGATTGTTATTTCTTGCCTATTTAAGCAAGGCCCATTCTCAATGTATCGTATTGAGTTCCATAATAATATATGATATTGTTGCTCATTTGTTTGTACAGGTTTTATGTAAAGCTATTCTGGCGAATTGCTTTCATCTTATTAATTATGGTGTTTGATTAGCATTTGTGTTCTTGGCTTGGTACGATCTGATTATCATTCCTTTCAACATACCAAATAGTACCTCAGGATATGATTGGGAAAACCAAAAAGATAGATCTCAAATGTCATAAATAAGATCAAACATAAAGAAGGCATGGGCACCTAGGATGGATAGGAGTTCCTGTGCACTAGTGTCCAGTCCATGGCACTACTGTATAGAGACAAATTACGAAAAATGAGTTGAGACTTACTGATAAGGATCCCTATGATCTAACCAGAACTAGGTGTATGGGTGACAAGTGTTAAAGAAAAAAGAAATAGAAAACAACAAGAACAACATATGGTCTAGGGAATCACTCACCAATGAATACATTTATTACGAATGATCTATATATAAATTAACATACTATGAGGTATAGTAAATAGTAGTAAGTGTGTGGTTTTTTATCTACATTCCCCCCCCTTAAAGTTATTTGAATGAAATTTAATTAGTGTAAAGTAACTAAAAAACATACCTAAAACAAGTCCGTGGAAGCCCATGTAGCATAAGTACATGCATATGTTGTAAAATTACATTTCAAATAAGAACATATTGTTTGGAAAACCATGGATCAACGTTTTAATCCATGTGGTTTGTAGACACCTATAACTACGTCCAAGCAATTTAAATACTTAAATTGTGCTAATTATCCCCTTTCTCACAAATTGATGACATATCGTCAAAAACACTCACATTCCCTCTTGTTGTCATTAATTAATTACAATACGCTAATTGATTAAGTCGTCTATTAAACTAACACCCTAATTAACGACCTCCCGTTAATAAATCACCTCTTCTAGATCTAGATTAATTAATTATTATTAATTAATTAGTCTTCCCCTTCATTTAACTAGTAAATCAATATGTAATTGATTTAATCCCCTCATAATAGCCTAAATCGTTCTATATTCCTCTAATTGGCTTCTATAAGCTTACACCTACCTATTAGTTAATCACCTTTGATTAATTAAAACACCCCCCAACTCCCATGACTTTCTAAAGATATATTAAACCCTTCTAAAGTAAGGTTACCTTTAATAAAGCAGCCTTATCCATTCCTAATCATGTTTTACCTTTATCCCACATGCAAAGTGTTAGGATAAAATATTAATTATGCATTATATGATTTATTATTTAATTTATTTTATTAATTGAATAATCATATTATATGGTTATATTATAAACCATAAAATAATTGTAAGTTGTTATATGGTTTTAAACCATACTTGTCTTTTTGTTTCACAGGGATAATTGTTACATTTATTATAACAATGTATATGCTTCCCGGATGTATTATTGGAAGAAGTTGTAAGTATGGTTTTACCTGTGCAACATATTTGTTTGTCTACACATTGTTGTCCAATATGTATAAATATTACAGCACTCCATTGTAATGGTTAATCAATTTCACATTAATAAAATATACAGGCTTCTGTCCCTGTTTGTGAAATTACATTTGGTACCAGAGCGAGAATCTGGACCTGTGAAGGAGTGGAAAGAGAATGTAGCAGAGATAGAGAAGATTGGAGAAGAGTATGCAGCAATAGAGAGCCTGTGCAGCCTCTTGTAACCTCCCAACCTCATCTTTGCCTTCACACATCCCCCAGTTCGTTCCAGGTGTTTGGAACGCAAATTTTTTTTGCACTGGTGCACTCAGCACCAGGAAAAATTTGTTGCAGGTACAGAAATTTAAACAAAGAAAAATATTCCCCAATAGGGGTTTTGTCTCTAAATTAAAAAAAAAGCAATTAGTCTCTGCTAGTTTTAGCAGGCTGCTATATTTAGAGGTCTGTGCATTTGTTCTTCCAAGATCAGGTTTTTCAAATGCATTTGTAGTGATTGTTCCCTATATTGTTGAGCATTGGTGAGTTTATTCAATCAACATTTGCATAGAATTTACATGCATGCAACAACAGTAACCAGTGTCCCCTGTAGATCTCTCCACGACCAAAGATGAGTGGCCAAAGCTGACCTGGAAAAATTTGACAGCGGCTCGACCTGTACATAGTATGCACATAGTTTGGAGACCCCTGCATCCTCACGAGATGCAAATAAAGGCCAACAATATAGAAGGCGCAACCACGACCTACAACACAAGAAAAAATGGCCATCTTCATCCTTCTCTAGCCGAACCTACCTGCCACCAACAAGCCACTTGCACAAAGAAATAAGTGACACTATCCATGAAAGTGCAACACTAAAAAAAAAAAAGAGGTGTGAAAACTCAAGGACCTACGTGAAAAGAAAAAGACTAAGAGATAAGGAAAAAGGGCGGCCAAAGGAAAATACCATATGGATCAAAGGAGATATTAAAAAGAGGAGGAATGGCTAAAAACAAATATAAAGTTTCAGATCCGTCTTTTGATGCAAAGCAAAACCTAAATCACCTCTCACCAACATGTGCCACGTGGAGCCTCTACAAGTCATCTTTTTTTAAAAGACGTGAGTCAAATCTGCCTTTATTTAAATACAATATTGTTCATTTTACATTACAAATGCTTAAGCGACCAAGTTGGATAGAGGGAAAGCCTTACAAGTGGGAGGTGCATGGTTCAAATCCCATCCCCAACTTCACATTTTACATTTGGCGGAATTTTTGGCAGAACTGCCTAAATTTAGCAAATTTTTTGAATTTAGTTATAACTAACTAAATTTAGAGGAGAAATCCCTAATTTAGGGTAAAAAAAAATTTTTTTTTCTCCCATTCGGCCTGGTTTTTCATTTTGGACATTTTTTGCAAAAGGAGACCCATCTAAAAATTACATTTTCAGCTGTTTTTTTTGCAATTTTTAGCATTTTGGGTCGTATTGGGCTCAGGAGGCCACCAGGGCCCGCGAAACATAAATTTTTGCCTGCCATTCAAATTTTCTAGTTTTTTGAATGTAAATTGTATACTGCTGTATATTGTACTAATTTGCAGGTTTCCATAGTCAACTGCAAACTTTGTAACTGCTCAAAAACTGGCAGAATTGTAATAAAAAACAATAAAAAAATTGGTTCTGTAACACTCACGAGATCCTAGATCTCATTCGCAGCGTTCGGTATATACGGTGCCTCTGGGAAGTTCTTACGGGTAAAGTCGTCATGACTACTACTTCACTTAATGCCTAATATAGTTGCAACAACATCGTCTGGGCATCGTCCCTATAAATCGACGGGGAGTAATAAGGTCACAGTGCACACACTATGAACCATCCCATCCATCTGTGAATGATTGCATGACATAAATCTAGACTGAGAAATTATCCAAGTATATAGTGAAGTTACGCGCGCGTATGAGGATATTTCTTTAATCCAGTGTCAATAATCACACAAACCCCATTCGTATTGTCTTGGTACCACGTATTGAATTCTTTCACGTACGTTAATTCCTCTTTCACGTACTACCAGGTATATAGAAAGGGTGAGCTTCTTCCACATACCAATGGGTATATCGGAAGGGCACGTATATAGAAAGGTTTGGTATATCAGACTGACGGTATATAGATTGGGAGACCTAATACTTGGAGTGATAAGAGCCAAACCCTGTCAGTGATCTCTGAAAAATGGGCACCAATGCCCCCAAATTTTTTCTTCCGGATTCACAACTACTCAGAGGAAACAACTATGCTACATGGAAGACAAAAATAAAGACACAGCTTGAGTTTGAAGAAATCTGGCATATTGTGACTGGTACTCTAACTAGATCAACAACTGATACAACACAATAATGACAGTTTGATAGAGCAAATCAGAAAGTAAAACTCATCATCTTGTTTGGAGTATCCAATGATGTGTAAGCCCACATTCAAGATGCCACAATAGCAAAAGAAGCGTGGGATATGCTGAGCACAATATATGAGGCCAAGAACAAGAATGTCATACTGAATTTACAGAGTCAGTTACATACATTGAAGTTCAAGCAGAATGAGAAAATTGAAGCTTTCTTAAGGAGAGTTGCAGAGTTGAGGACTTCACTTCTAGCCCTAGGAGAAGAGATCAAAGATGAATCTCTCGTTCCCATTGTTTTGAGAGCTCTCCCTTCTTCTTACCACATTTTTGTCACAACTCTAAACTTGTCAGATACGAAAATTAGTTTTGACAAGCTGGTAAACCTACTGCAAGAAGAGGAAGCAATGCACAATAAGGATGATGAAGATAAGCATGCACTGTATTCACATAAAAAATGGAAAGGAAAAGATAAAGGAAAACCTAAATCCTATCAGAAGTCCCAACATCAAAATCAGTACCATGGGGACAATAAAAAGAATAAGCAATGTCCAATTTGTAAAAGAGGACATGACTTAAAATATTTTTGGTATAACACTTATAAGAAAGGTTCATCAAGCAACTCTGGACCAAAACAACAAAAATATTACAAGGGACATTCTAACAACTATCACGGGTAGAAAAAGGGGAACTGGAAAAGAAGACCCCACCAGCAAGGTAATATTGTTGAGCAACAAGAATAGTCAGACAATGAAGACTTCTTGTTCACTGCTCAATCAAGTGAACCATCCACATCATCTAGTGATGTATGGTATGTTGATTCAGGATCCACTCGACACATGACCAGCCACAGAGACTGGTTTATTTCAATGAGGGACATGCCATCAAAAAATCATGTTTCATTGGGAGATGATTCTTCATATACAGTTCAAGGGATTGGAAACATTTCTCTACCCCTTGGTTCATGCAAATGTAGACTATCAAATGTCCTATATGTCCCTGGGTTGACAAAGAATCTTCTTTCAGTTAGTCAACTCCTAGATCACAACCTAAAAATTGACTTTGATAGTCAATCTGGTAAGAAAACATGTTTGATTCGAGATAAATCAAGAGGCTCGAAAATAATTGCAAAAGCCTCTAATGTGGGACGCATGTTCCAACTTGATTTTGTTCATAGAGATGATCAAGCACTTGTGGCTAAAAATTCCACCTCAGCGCAGTTGTGGCATTGAATATTTGGTCATGTTAGTTTTAAATATCTCGACACACTTCGCCGGTATAATATGGTACATGGGCTACCTTCTCTTCAGAAGGATACATAAAAGTGTCCTCACTACCTAGCAGGAAAACAACACAGGGCTTCATTCCAAAAGATTAATTTTCGAGCTTATGGTAAACTTGACCTGGTTCATACCAATCTTTGCGGTCTGATGCAGCCAAGTCATTATGGGTTCTAGTACTTCATGCTTTGTTTTGATGATTATTCGAGGATAATGTGGATTTTTTTTCTTCGTAAGAAAAGTGAAGCATTTGAAACCTTCAAAAAGTTCAAATTAGCGGTTGAGAAAGAAACTGCTTATCACATCAGAACTCTCCACTCAAATCGAGGGGGGGAATTCACCAGTGATGAGTTCAGAGACAACCTACAAACTCACAGGATTCGTCAACAAATGCCTCCTCCACACACACTGCAGAAAAATGGTGTTGTTGAGATAAGAAATCATACTATCATGGAAATGGTGTGATGCATGATCGATGATTCCACACTTGCAAAGACATTTTGGGCAGAAGCAGCAAAAAAAATAGTGTATTTGTTGAACAGAGTGCCCATAACTACTCTTAATGGAATTACACCACAAGAAGCATGGTTAAAAGGAAACCATCCATTGCACACCTCAGAGTATTTGGGTGCAAAGCAAGCATGCACATACCCAAACAGAACAAAAATAAATTGGACATGAAGTCACAAAAACTCATCTTCATTGGGTACAGTGAAGAGACTCTTGGGTATAGTTTGATGGATTCTAAGACTAGAAAATTCTACACCAGCAGAGATGTTGAGTTTTTCGAGAAGAAGGAAGCAGATAATCCTCTTCCAGACTCGCAAGATGTAGATTTTTCACCTATTGTAAAAATTGAAGCTAATGTTCCCTCAGAAGATGAAAGTGATGATGGGGATGATGGTGTTGATCAAATAGAACCAAAACCCATGGGAACAGTTCAACATATGCCTAAATGGTGTACAAGTACATTATGAGATGCAAGATTGGATGCTCCACCAGATACATCCACTCCTGGACCACTGACTCACAGTAAAGCAAGAGAAGAAGTTAACTTTGCTTTGATGAGTATATTTATTGAATCAGATGAGCCCTCTACAGTCCAGGAATCCCTATAGTCAAAAGCTTGTAAAGATGTCATGGATTTTGAATATCATTCAGTGATGAAGAATAACACTTGGCAGCTTGTCGATCTTCCACCAGTGAAGAAACCCATTAGATGTAGATGGATATTCAAAACTAAGTACAAAGAAGATGGGACAGTGGACAAGTACAAAGCAATACTTGTAGCAAAGGGGTACGCACAAAAAGAAGGCATTGATTATGAGGAGACATTTTCTCCCACAGCTAAGATCAAAACAATCATGATGATATTTTCTCTAGCTGCTCAGTTTGGATGGAAAGTTCACCAAATGGACTAAAAAAGTGCCTTCCTAAATGGAGATTTACAAGAAGAAGTCTACATGACTCAACCTAAGGGATATGTTGTATCTAGTCAAGAAACAAAGGTATGCAGACTCAGGAAATCTTTTTATGGCCTCAAAAAGGCACCCTGGGCATGGTACATCAAGATTGATGAGCATCTCGTACAACATGGATTTATTAGAAATCCATACGATCCCAATCTCTACCTCAAAAAGAAAGAGGGGGAGATGGTGATTGTTGTTGTCTATGTCGATGATCTAGTCATCACTGGCAGTTCAGTGAGGATGATCGATACAACGAAGAAAGATCTTAATCGATCGTTTGACATGACCGATCTTGGGCTGATGCACTATTGTCTTGGATTAGAAGTGTGGTAGAAAGAGAATCATATTTTTGTTTCTCAGATGAAATATACCAAGACTATGCTCGAGAAGTTTAGGATGATGGATTGTACACCAATTGCTACACCTATGGAGAACAGATTACAATTATCTCGTTCAGATCCATCTCCTAAGGTAAGTGCCACTCTCTATCAACAACTGATTGGGAATCTCATTTACCTGACCTACACTAGACCAGCTATCAGCTTTGCAGTGAGCTATCTATCCAGGTTCATGCAGGAACCCAAAGTTTGTCATTGGAAAGCAGCAAAGCACATTTTGAGATATCTCAAAGGATCAGAGGATCTTGGTCTAGAATACAAGAAGAACGAAAACTTCTTCTTGACTGGATATTCAGATTCAGATCATATAAGTAACATTGATGATAGAAAATCCACTTCTGGATTTGTATTCTTTATTTGATCTAGACCAATATCATGGGGAAGTAAGAAACAACACTTTGTTTCTCACTCTTCCACTGAATCCGAGTATCGTTCTGGAGGAGAAGCTGTATGTGAAGTGATTTGGCTATGTCACATACTAGAAGGACTTGGAATACCACAGGACAAACCGACCACCATGTATGTTGACAATGAAGGTGTTCTCAAACTTGTTCACAATCTAGTTTTTCATGAGAGAACAAAGCACATTGAGGTTCAGGTTCATTTCATACGTGAACATGTGTTGAAGCACAACATCTAGCCTCAATTTTTTCCAACTACTGAACAACGAGTAGATATTTTCACAAAGTCACTTGCACATGACAAGTTCGAGTTGTTCAGAGAGTTCCTCTCCTCATCTCTTCAGACAATGCACAATTAAGGGGGGGAATGTTAGGATAAAATATTAATTATGCATTATATGATTTATTATTTAATTTATTTTATTAATTGAATAATCATATTATATGGTTATATTATAAACCATAAAATAATTGTAAGTATTTATATGGTTTTAAACCATACTTGTCTTTTTGTTTCATAGGGATAATTGTTACATTTATTATAACAATGTATATGCTTCCTGGATGTATTATTGGAAGTAGTTTTAAGTATGTTTTTACATGTGCAACATATTTGTTTGTCTGCACATTGTTGTCTAATATGTATAAATATTGCAGCACTCCATTGTAATGGTTAATCAATTTCACATTAATAAAATATATAGGATTCCGTCCCTGTTTGTGAAATTACACAAAGGGATGAAGTGCTTCCTCTATCCATTGGGCTATATAAGGAGCCATCCTTCTACCTTTATACCTACACCTAAACTCCTTAAGAGAGAAAATGCAAAGCATATAGCAAAGAGACTAAGAGCTTGCAAATTTTCCTCTTGAGAGTTCATCATCTTGAAGAATTAAGCCTCTTTCTTAAAGTGCTTAGGTCATATGGGAAGTGTCAAAAGGGTCTTGTAACCCAACTTTGACTAGCCCTCATTCCTAGGTTCTTGGAAAATTAAGGACAATTGTTTTTTATAGCCCTGTATCCTACCTAGGTTCCTCCATTTATATGTTGTTAGAGAATAGAGGATATTTAGTTGTTTAACATAATTAATTTCATAGTTTTGTATTGATAAATGTTAGCATCTAACCCTTGATTAATTATTATCACGATGGTGTTTATAATGTTGTTTAATTTTGGCTAATTAAGACTATGTAGGTGTTATTATTTGTTTACATTAGCATTAGTTTAAAAACAACACTTGCACACATGGTGTAAGGAGAGACCTGGGATGGCTATGAGGAGAACTAAGCGATATCGATGATTTTGATATTGAGTGATTGGATATTTTGATTTTATCGTTGATGGATATTTTTTGGGGTCATGAGTGATCATTTTCCAACCCAATTTTATGTGTGTAAAAAAGTAAGGATTTTGGCATCCTACTACCAAAGGAAGAGTGTAGAGAGAGACTTCTCCTTTTACTCTCCAGCTTTAACTACATCCTCAAAAGGTCTAGCCACTGTAGATAGAAAAAGACTAGATTTTGTTAATTTCGATCCATTTTAATTTATTTAGATCAAACATAAATAACACACATAGGAGAATTATAGTAAAGGAAATTATGTCTCATTTTCCTACTCCAACGGTGTCACCATAATGTGTATGAGATGGCTTCCATGTTAGGTAATCCTGAAGTAGTAGAAAATGTAGAATAAATTCCCATGTTAGGTCATCTAAGAAATCCATGATATAACTCCCATGTTAGATCATTTGGGAGGATAAATACATTGTGTTGTGTCTATTGATTGATGTTATGTCAAATAGTAAGAGATTTGTGTTGTTAAGATTTAAATATGTGTAATTGATTTATTACTTACTCATGGAGATATTTTCCACTTCTTTCCCTCATATTAGATCATAAAGGGGAATCATTAGAAAGTGGTGTGTAATATCAAGTAATGAATGAGGAAAAATTCTATAATGATAGATTTATAGATGTCAAAATGATCATGTAATAGTGTGAGGGGGATTATAGGATGCCCCAATTTTATGCCCCACTTTCAAAGAAAGGAGGAGTGATGATAAGAACGAACGTTGAGCTGAAAGTAAACATGTAATATAGTAATAGTGAATTCACGTATCAAGTTGAAAAAATGTTCAGTAATAATATAGTGTTTTTGGAATGTATAACATATGATAGTAGGTGGAATTCTAAAGATAATGATGTAAACAAGACAGGAATCATAGTAGGGATGCTCTAGATATGATTAAAATCATGTGATGTGTATTATTTTGGAGGGTAAGTGTAAATAATGACAATAATGTGGTAGGTTATTTAAAGTTACTATAATTAGGAATATGAAAATTTTAATAGCAAACTCATTTGATTATCACGCGAGTGTGATTGTTGAGATCTAAGTGTGCAAAGATGCCTCAAGCAATAGAAACACGCTTGATTCGGTATGAGATGGTCATAAATTTGTACTTAAGTACATGTAAATATGATGAAGAGGTGGATTTGGAGAAAAGTAATGCCCCCAGTGTCTATGTGATAAGGTTCATTTATATAAGACCCTTCTATAGTCAAGAATGAACCGTAAAACAAAGATTAGATCATTAAGAAATTATTATATAGTATGTGATAGATAGATAGATCAATGAAGTGTGTAGCATGATAGATGAAGTGAAGTTCTTATTCTAATAGATCCCTCAAAATTCATGTAATAACTGTGAGAACACGAGTGTGTCATCTGGGCATAAGGTGATAAAATCACTTACTAAATACCAAGATGGCGTAGAGCGGTGGAAGCATGTGGTGTGTAAGAAAGATGAGTGTATTGTTATCCTGCAAAATTGACAAGGGCAATTTGCAGGTAACCATACCCAAAAATTTTGTTTTGGCCCCAAGGAAGTTTGACAACGTTCGAAAGAAGTCCAAAATTCTCTTCCGAAAATCAAGTTTTAAGGACTTAGCCATTTTTAGTCTTTTTGAGCAGGGCGCTGACATTGTCGTGCTGACACGATAAATGGTGCGCCAAAGGGCGCTGATAAGTTCTTGTCGACATGCTAAAAGGTGCGCCAAGGCGCGAGGAAGTTCATGCTGACACGATGAAGAGTGCGCCAAAGGGCGCTGATAAATTCCTGTCGACATGCTGAATGGTGCGCCAGAGGGCGCTGACGAGTTCATGCTGACACGATGAAAAGGCTCGAGTAAGTTCGTGCTGACACGCCGAAAGGTGCGCCAAAGGGCGCTGATAAGTTCATGTCGACATGCTGATAAGTGCGCCCATTTCCAAAGGCGCTGATAATGTGGTGTTGACATGCTAATATGTGCGCCCATTTCCAAAGGCGCTGATAAGTTCCTGCTGACACAATGAAAAGTGCGCCCTTTTGTAAATATCTTTGTAAATAGGTTGTTGGCTCCTTTTTGCCTTCTTTTCTCTCCTTCTTCTATAAATACCCCAATACTTGTTGTATTGAGAGATGAACATTTTTCAGATAGAAATAGAAGTGAGGAGAGAAAGACTTTGAGCTTTCTTGTAACAGAAAAGAACAGTAATACAATTATTCAGACTTTGTGCTCAATAGCTGTGTTATGCATTAGATCTTTCTTACGCTAGATCTGTATGTGTTTAATCTGTTGGATTCATATCTACTTTTCCGTCATTTGTTTATCAGTATTGCTTTGTTTATTTATGCAAGTAGGTTTGGCTCTGTTTACTACCAAACTAAAAGCATAGATCTTCTGACCCTTCTGCTTTGGAATTCATTTCTTTTCTTCCTTCAGATCTATTCTTTCTCTTCTCCCTCTTTCATTCCTTTCTTTTCGCAGCCTGAAATACTCTACTGGGATGAGATCCCAACCCCTGAAGGTAGAATCTGTGAGACTTGCATAGGTTCCTGCTAGTGGAAGTAGCAATAAACCAGTTTCGCTTTGCTGTCTCAAAGAGGGGCTAAGCCCTGCAACACTGTTGGCTCGTCTATCCATAGATCTGTCCACGCGACAGATTTTCGGACCAACAGTTTTTGGCGACTCCGCTGGGGATCGGACTTTTAAACAGATTTCGCAGACCAGAAACAGATAAATCTGTCAGATATATGCTGGTAGTAAAATAAAAAATCAGGAAAAATCAGCAAGTTGCTGCCAGTTTGCAAAATCTGAACTTTTTGTTGAAAATCCAAAAATTTGCAAAAGTGCCCGAAATTGAAAATTTTCTTCTGAGAATCATAGATCTGGGCCTGTTACATATCTTTAGTTCGCTGAGTTTTTATCAAAAATCATCATTTTCTGTAGATCTGAGTTTTTAACAATTTTCTGAAATGTTCTAAACCCTCTGAAAATTAAAAACCAGATCCGAAAAATCGGCTTACTATCTTCCCTGCCATCATATCCTCGCTGTCATTTGTCATTTAACCGCAATCGGTTTCTGAAGAGGATAATTTTCAAATATCCAAAAAAGTGCATGCTGCTGGTTTTTGTCAGAAAAACCAGAAAATCAGCAAGTACACCCAAAAATAAAGTTTAAATCTGCGCTGTAATATTGCAGATCCGAAAGGTACACTGGCGAGTGAACCTTTTACGCGCAGCAGAAGAGCCCGTGGAGAAGCCGATCCTACTTTCGATCTGCTTCAGAGGCACAATTTCAGCGTAACACCGGCACGTTTTTTAGCGCTAAGCTCGGCTAGCCGGTCATCCAGGAGTGTTTCGCCTTCACAAAGAAAAAGTCTTTTGCCGGGAGCATCCACATCCCTTTGTAGTGCTTTGCTACTCAGCGGAACTACACTTCCAGCTCGTGTTCTCTTTCCGGCTTTTCAGATGGCGGTACCATGGGGAAACGCTATGGGTCCGTTGGCTTTACCACATCCAGTTCACGCACTCCCTCACGGAAATCGAAAGAATTTTCCTAAATTCGACGGGAGCGGAAATCAAAGCACGGATTCCCACATTTCTGCTTTCATTATGTCATGCAGTATTTTGGATGTGACTCATGAAGATGTGTCAGTTCGCCTCTTTCTGGAAACTCTACAAGGGCCTACAGCTGAATGGTTTCAGCATTTGCCGGCCGGATCTATCACTAGTTGGGCAACTTTGCGGGACGCTTTTGAAGACAGGTATAAGCCTTCAGAGGATGCATTTACTTTATTGTCACGAATCACTCATCTGAAGAAGGAGGCAAATGAGACCATGCGCGATTTTGTCACCCGGTTCAATGCGCTAATCAACCGTGTCCCTACTGCCATGCTTCCAACACCAGAGAACCAGAAGTGTTTTTTCATAAATGCCATGAGTTCAAAAGTTAGCTTCTTACTCCTTCAAGAGCGAGTAGCTACTCTACCTCTCGCTCAGGCTGCTGCCATCCGTATAGAAGACAATTTGATAATATCTGGCGAGTTAAGAAAAGAATCAGTAAAGCCTAAGTCTTTGGGCCCTTCGCCTATCACTTCGTCTGATCCAGCATTCCAAAAAAATGGCGAATGATTTGCTTGCACTAAAGAAGCAGCTGGCCCAGGCCTCTCCCAGTTCCTCGTTTATCGGGATATCCCGCGGAGGAATTTTGTTCCTAACAACGCTTCACAAAGGCCGCGCTTGCCTACAGCTGCTCCACGGTTGGCGCTTGAAGCTCCTCCGGTCAATGCTTTGGCCGAAATTGAAGAGGAAGAAGAGCAATACTATGAAGAACCTTCGCTCCAAGGCGAAGATGATCAAGATGTCGGTGAACCGACTGGCGACTCTACTATTGGATACATGGAATTTGATGAGGACGAATCTGATGAAGAAGAGAGTACGCAAGGCTATGCAAGCGGACAATCCTATGCTGTTTTTACCCGCTCGCAAGGAAAAGAAGCAGAGGTTGATGCCCATACGCAGAAAGAGAAGGCCGTGTCAAACGCGCCTCCAACCATTGTTAAAAGAGGTAATCCTCTTCCCACTCAACTCCCTGTTAAATCTTTTGCAAAGAAGTCTTTTCCACCTATCTCTCCTCCGAGTCAGCCCTCTCATATTCCTATCAAGATCAGTAACCCTATTCCATCATCGCGGGGTGAAGGACTCATTCCTTTACCTACGCAACCCTTGGCCGCATTTGATATAATAGATCACGCAAAAAAGACCAAGATCCAAATGTCTGAAGCTGAGTATCTTCAGTCAAACCCCGAACAGCTTGTAAGATTGACTAAGTATATCCAAAGCCAAGCTGTTATATCTAATCAGGCTTCCCCTAAAGGAATCCTTTCCACTCCCCCTGAATCCCACATAAATGTTGCCTCAACATCTGCATCAGGCAAGATAGAACCTTTCTATCTCTCCCTCCTAATCAATGGCCATAAGTTGAGCAACTGTATAATTGATTCCGGAGCTTCTGATAACGTCATGCCGGCGAAAGTCGCCCATGCTTTGGGCCTCACTCTTACCAGACCTTTCGGCAGGTGTTATTCATTGGAGACCAAGCAAGTGCCATTGATTGGTCAAATCAAAGACGCGCAATTCGCGTTCGCAGCATTCCCTGAAAAGAGGGTAAAAATGACCGTCCTTGTCGCTGACATTCCGGCAGCCTATGGAATTTTGCTGGGAAGGAGCTTTTGCAGCGAAGTTGGTGGAGAAATTCACATGGACTGGTCCAAAGCCAGAATTCCAGTCAAAGGCGTAATGCAAACTTTGGAGCCGGAATCCCAAAAGAAGTACTTGGTCACTAGATCCGAAGATCCCAAAGCCCAAATCCTTTTTGAATCATCAGGGATGGGGAACTACTTCTTATCCACCGAGGCGGATACAAAGGAAGTTTTCATTCAAGAAAAGGACCTTAATAAGGTCTGGACCTTGCAGTTTGATGGCAGTTGCGCAACTAGCGGATGTGGCGCTAGGGTTGTGCTGATATCTCCTGAGGAGGAGGTCATTCCTCTCTCTTTCAAATTGCAGTTTTTCAATACGAATAATACTGCTGAGTATGAGTCTCTCTTACTCGTTATGCAAGCCGCAAAGGAAAGAGGAATTAAAAATCTAAAGGCACAAGGTGATGCCGAGCTAGTTGTAAATCAGGTCAAAAGGATTTACCAAGTAAAAAATGAAAGGCTCAGGCACTACCGTAATGCAGTATGGGACAGCATTGAGGAATTTGATGCCTTTTCAATAGGAGCGATTCCAAGAGCTCAAAATGACATGGCTGATTCGTTGGCTGTTTCAGCATCTCTCATGCTCCCACACCCGGGTTTGAAGACGAACAAGTACACCATTGAAGTAGTTTTCCGCCCAAGCGTGCCAGACAACTCTCAGCATTGGCAGGTATTCAACGATGATAATCACCTCATTGCCTTTCTAGAAAAAGTAGAAAATTTTGATGAGTTGTATTTTGAAGGATCCACCTCTCCATGCCGTGAATCCATCAACAGTCAAAACCACGAAACAAAGGAGAACGATGGCATTTGTCAGCTTAAGGGAAATAAAATTCCAAAGGGCCTGGTTTCTCTGGAGCGCCTGTTTGACAGGCATGACCGTTTTGTGAAAAGGAAAAGGCGAGATGATCCTAGCTCATCTCCAGAGACAGAACCAGTCAATTTAGGTTCTGAGGCACATCCGCAATTCGTGAACATCGGGAAATGTTGCACGCCAGAAGAAAAGCGGAAATTTGTCAAGTTGCTGAAAAGATATATGGATGTATTGGCATGGTCCTATGCCGACTTAAAGTCCTTCAAGCCAAAGGACGTTCAGCATGATATACCACTGAAAGAGGATGCCAGAGCCTTCCGTCAGAAGCAGAGGCATTATAATCCCAAGATTTCAGGCACCATTCAGGCCGAAATTCAGAAGATGCTGGACGCAAGAATCATCTTCCCTATTCATCACAGCACTTGGGTGGCAAACATTGTGCCGGTACGCAAGAAAAATGGTGAAATACGCATCTGCGTAGACTTCCGAAACTTGAATCAAGCTTCGCTGAAAGACAACTACCCTCTTCCCATAATGGACCAAGTTCTGCAAGCAGTGACTGGATCAGAAATGCTGTCTATGCTTGACGGTTTTTCAGGCTATAATCAGATTGAAGTCTCGCCGGAAGATCAATTCAAAACAGCATTCACTACTCCATGGGGTACATTTGCCTACAGCAGGATGCCTTTCGGCCTAAACCTATGCTGGTGCCACTTTTCAGCGGGCCATGGACTTTGCATTCAAAGGCATGATGGGAAAAGTCATTGTAGTTTATCTAGATGACTTAACCGTGTTCTCCAAACGACGAAGTGATCATTGTGATCACTTGGAGCAAGTATTGGCCAGGTGCCGAGAACATGGAATTTCCCTTAACCCAAAAAAGTCTGTTTTTGGGGTTACGGAAGGGAAATTGCTAGGCCATGTGGTTAGCAAAGAAGGAACGAAGATTGATGCCGAAAGAGTTAAGGCTATCCAAAGCCTTACTCTGCCTACAAGCAAGAATGGTGTTCATTCTTTCTTCGGAAAGGTGAACTTTCTTAGGCGTTTTGTCCCTGATTTTGCTGAGAAGACCCGCCACATACTGAACATGATGAAAGGATCACCCACTTTCAGATGGAGTGAAGAGGGGAAAAGGTCGTTTGAAGAGATAAAAACTTCTGTTGCTCATGCACCGGTCCTGGTATGTCCAAATTTCTCCAAAGACTTCATTATGTATAGTTACGCCTCCGAACATACTGTGTCTGCAATCCTAATGCAAAAGAATTCAGAGGATATTGAATCCCCGATTGCATTCATGAGTTCTCCCCTCAAGCCCCACGAGTTGAAGATGACTCAATTAGAAAAGCACGCCTTTGCCGTTGTCAAAGCGGTGAAGAATTTCAGGTATTACATTCTGAACTCGCATACGGTGGTGCTGGTTCCCGACACCGCGGTGAAATCAATTCTAACTCAGCAAGAGTTAGGAAGTTTGAGGGGAAATTGGATCGCAAAGGTCCAGGAATATGACCTGGATATTAAACCCACCAAGCTGGTGAGGGGCAAAGGCCTGTGTCAGCTAATGGCTGAAAATGAAAATTCAGAAAACCCTAAAGGGAAAGAGGGTTGTACTAAAGAAGAGCAAGGCCCTCTAAAAGAGTCTAATTCTCTGCCTCTGGTTTTATTTGTTGCAACCAATGATGAGTGGTACTCCGACATCGCTTTCTTCCTTACCTACGGCGAATGCCCAATGCACCTAACTGCAAAGGAGAAGCGTACTATAAAGCTCAGAGCAGCCAGATATATCATCTGGGATGATGGTTTATATAAGCGCGGGATAGACGGTGTCTTTCTGCAATGTGTTGACAAGCCCCAGCAAGTAAAACTGCTGGAAAGTTTTCACAATTCAGCCTGTGGAGGCCATTTTTCTTCTTCCGTGACAGCACACAAGATCATCCGAGCCAGGTACTATTGGCCAACACTCTTTCAAGATGCGGCTACCTGGGTGGCAAAATGTGAACCATGTCAGCAATTCGTCGGCAAGCCCAAGTTGGCTGCCCTCCCCCTAAGGCCGGTCATTATCAATGAACCATTCAGGCAATGGGGAATTGATTTTATTGGTGCACTCAATCCTCAATCGAGTGCTGGACATAGCTATGTCCTCACGGCAACAGATTACTTCACTAAATGGGTGGAGGCCATACCTGTCAAGCATGCCACTTCTGAGGTGGTTTGCAGTTTTATCAAGGAAAATATCATTGTCAGGTTTGGCATTCCAAATAAAATCGTTGCTGATAATGCTTCTAACTTCTCTTCCCGGGAAGTTATTAGTTTTTGCTATGAATATGGGATAACTTTAGCACATGCCTCAGATTATTATCCTCAGGGAAATGGTCAGGCAGAATCCAGTAATAAGAACTTGGTGACCATCATACGGAAATTAGTAGATGAAAATCAGCGGATGTGGCACAAGTCTTTGTACGATGCTTTGTGGGCGGACCGCATTACCCCCAAGAGATCTCTCGGCATGTCACCTTTTCAAGTGTTATATGGCACTGATGCCGAACTTCCCATTTCCGCCGAACTTCCTGCTCTACGCTTGGCACGAGCAATCGAAGATGAAACTTTTCAGAGTTCTCTAGAAAAGAGAATTATGTATTTGGCAGAACTTGAAGAAAAGAGAGTAAAGGTGGTCGACAGGATCACTGAACATAAGAATCAAGTAAAGAGGCTTTTTGATAAGAAAGCCAAGCAGAGAGATTTTCAAGTGGGAGACCTCGTCCTTCTGTGGGACAAGCGAAGAGAGCCAAAGGGCATGCACGGAAAGTTTGATTCCCTATGGAGAGGGCCCTTCAAGATCAAGCAGCTCAACAGAGAGAATAGTTTCTATCTCTCGTATCTAGATGGAACTGAGCTCCCGCTTCCTTATAGCGGGCAACATCTGAAGATCTTCAGGAAGTAGAGCTTGCTCTCTTCTTTGTACAGTTTGCTTTAGTTGTGTGTTTGTTTTCGTCGTGTGTTTGCTTTCTGTTTGGTGTGTGTTTCCTTTGTTCTCCCTCTGGTCGCCCTTGTTTTTGACTCTGTTACCCAATGGATAGGCACATGAAGATCTGGGATTCTCTACCCTTAAGTTTCACTCAAAGATAGTCCCCAGAAAGAGCCAGCTGTTATCCTGCAAAATTGACAAGGGCAATTTGCAGGTAACCATACCCAAAAATTTTGTTTTGGCCCCAAGGAAGTTTGACAACGTTCGAAAGAAGTCCAAAATTCTCTTCCGAAAATCAAGTTTTAAGGACTTAGCCATTTTTAGTCTTTTTGAGCAGGGCGCTGACATTGTCGTGCTGACACGATGAAGAGTGCGCCAAAGGGTGCTGATAAGTTCTTGTCGACATGCTAAAAGGTGCGCCAAGGCGCGAGGAAGTTCATGCTGACACGATGAAGAGTGTGCCAAAGGGCGCTGATAAATTCCTGTCGACATGCTGAATGGTGCGCCAGAGGGCGCTGACGAGTTCATGCTGACACGATGAAAAGGCGCGAGTAAGTTCGTGCTGACACGCCGAAAGGTGCGCCAAAGGGCGCTGATAAGTTCATGTTGACATGCTGATAAGTGCGCCCATTTCCAAAGGCGCTGATAATGTGGTGTTGACATGCTAATATGTGCGCCCATTTCCAAAGGCGCTGATAAGTTCCTGCTGACACAATGAAAAGTGCGCCCTTTTGTAAATATCTTTGTAAATAGGTTGTTGGCTCCTTTTTGCCTTCTTTTCTCTCCTTCTTCTATAAATACCCCAATACTTGTTGTATTGAGAGATGAACATTTTTCAGATAGAAATAGAAGTGAGGAGAGAAAGACTTTGAGCTTTCTTGTAACAGAAAAGAACAGTAATACAATTATTCAGACTTTGTGCTCAATAGCTGTGTTATGCATTAGATCTTTCTTACGCTAGATCTGTATGTGTTTAATCTGTTGGATTCATATCTACTTTTCTGTCATTTGTTTATCAGTATTGCTTTGTTTATTTATGCAAGTAGGTTTGGCTCTGTTTACTACCAAACTAAAAGCATAGATCTTCTGACCCTTCTGCTTTGGAATTCATTTCTTTTCTTCCTTCGGATCTGTTCTTTCTCTTCTCCCTCTTTCATTCCTTTCTTTTCGCAGCCTGAAATACTCTACTGGGATGAGATCCCAACCCCCGAAGGCAGAATCTGTGAGACTTGCATAGGTTCCTGCTAGTGGAAGTAGCAATAAACTAGTTTCGCTTTGCTGTCTCAAAGAGGGGCTAAGCCCTACAACACTGTTGGCTCGTCTATCCATAGATCTGTCCACGCGACAGATTTTCGGACCAACATGTATGAATAGAACTAAATGTTAGATGATAATGTGTTGATTATGGGTGATGTAGTAGAGGAAAGTGCATATGCTGAGAGCCTAAGAAATAAATTTTTAGTATAACATTATGCACCAAATGAGATGGTGGAGTAGTGGATGACTAATATGGAGAGTGCTCATGAAACAAAAACCTATGGAAGTGGATGAATAATGACCCTAGAACTAGTTGAAGGAGATAAGTAATCTAGTGTAACAACATGTGTGCATGGAAGTGGAGACATATACCACTGATGAGAGAGAGTGATGAAGGAAATGACACTCTTATCTTCTAATTTTTGTAATCTATTATGAAGGGTGTAATAGTCATTGTCATGATGACCATTGATATGATGATAGTTCAAATAAGGTCAATCAAAATGGTGTTACAAGTGATGAGGTGCATGATGCTGATTAAAAGGTAAGTGAATCACATGTTTATCAAGCAAAGAACACATCACATCATGATGCCTAACATGATGAGAAATGTTTAATGGTTCCCATGGAGGGGATGGAGATGTCTTAGGTTAATACTAACGTGGTGGAGGAGATATAAGATACTTATGTCATGAAGAAGATTCATTTTACGTGCAAGGTGGAGGATATGGACCCCTAGGAGGATGATCGACATATGGAAGAGGAGAAGAGCTATATGGTGCACCAGTAGGAGAACTATGAGGATCTATAGCATGTGCAAAAATGAGATCCTATTCTAAATCGATGACCTTATACCATAAGAGTTTGAATTATTCACATGTATCATATTGCAAGCATTGTTTTAAATCAAGAATGAAACCACGAAAAAAGATGAATTGATTTTCTAAGTTAATGGGATGAAAAAATAGCTGATATATGCAAGCATTGAAACGTAAAATGTAATCATTAATGGGTTCTTCCTTTCCTTGATGTAAGCTACATAAATGATCATATGTGACTCTAGGGCGATTATTAAGTATAAATCATTAAAGGAATACCTATTCCTTCTCAAGATAGGTAGTAATAGATCCAAAGGGTGGATGTGTATACCATTGGAGAGCGTTATCAGTAATACTATGGGGAAAATATTTTATCAATTATCGATAATTACAATAAGAATCCATAGCTAGATGATAATGCTTAAAATGTAAATATTGATTTCCAGTACCATCAAAGCATGAAAATGTAGGCATAATGAGATCCTTAGGGAATGATGAATTGTGAATCTATTTCAAACTAGGATTACCCTGTAAAGAATTGTTATCAATATTAGTATGTGTTGCTTTCAATAGTTAGAGATTGAACCTGAGATTGTAATTGACCTATAACGTGTATAAGCGATAAGACATCTTGTGATGGAATAGTAGGATATGTAGATGACGTATTGAGTGGTTGTATATTTCCATTATGAGTGATCATAGGGATGTTAAGAGAAGAATTATAAGAATCCGATGCGAAGGGAACACTATATATAGGTATCGAAGAAATTATGGACAGAGAAGAACTTGGAGTGTCAGTAGAAGTATTAGGAATAACATCATAAGCATTACTAGGAGATGAAGTAATAAAAGGCTATGGATTATTCATGTTACTAGAGACAATCTTAGAAGAAGATGAAAGTTGAGTAGAGTATTCACATTCAACAAAATGCAAAGTAGTAGAATCATTACTAATATGTGTATAATCAATATCAAACAAAGATTCATATAAAATAATTTCATTAAGTGTGTCATCAACATATAATGAAGGAAGAGAATAACTAGTATGTGATGCATTATTAGAAACATTTTTAGAAATATAAAGAGTATGAGATGCAACTATGGAATCTTGCTGACTAGTATGAGAAAATAACATCATGCATATGATTATTTTCATCCCATTTTAAAAATAAAACATCATCATAAATATTAAGCATCAAAATTATAATAGCATCATCTAAAGTCTCAATAGAAACAGAATAAGGTGGAGTACAAATGATTGAATAACATGGTATACAACCAGAGAAGCTTATCGGGTCTAAATCTAGTAGGAATATTACATTCATGAGCTAAAAATTTCCTTTGAGTATGATTTGGAAGAATAGTGTTGCGATATAGATCACTAATTTAAGATATGTTTTCTTCATCATAAATAGGATTAATGCTCACATGAGGCTTGGCTAGCGTAGGAGGAGAAAAGCTATTCTTATCCATTATGGTTTTAGTGGATCCTAGGGAAAGGATTTATAAGCTATGAGTTTACCAAAATTATTTAATAAAATTTGAATATTTTATTAAAATATGAATGAAAAGATTTTTTATAATTGATATATAATGAAATACAAGTGTTCATAAATTTATTTCATCTTTATATGAAATCAAATTCAAGAGATAGTGCACTTCCCTTAACTTCGCTTATCTTGAAGTGAGTCTGGAATGGAGAATGTGATGGAATAGGAGCACAAATCATCACAATCATGCTCTAAAATATGCAAATATGCTCGCAATTCCCAGAATCAGGATATTGGGAAAGGATAGGGCACCTGTGGGAACCCAAGACCTTTATGGGGGAATTGGTGTGATGCATAGAAAAAATTATTTCATTCATATATTCAACAATAAAAAAGGTTCAAGAACTAAAATTATATCATACTCTACATTTGGGGATCAAATTATTTGTATATAATCATTGAGAACATGAATAATTTGAAAAATTAAAACCTGAATGGTACCATCACTACTATATCATGCAACCATGATCTTACTCTATGGTAAAGATGCCCCCTTATATGGTTCATGAGAAAGAAAATATCAAACCTACTTTTATAGGCTCCAAACAACCCTATATTCTTCTTATTAAACCTTATACTAAACATGAAACTTTTCTCCTAGGCCTACTTCAATTCCCTCACCTTCCTTTTCCCCATTCATCCATCCAATAAAAACTTAGAATCAATAAAAAATCATTACAAAACAATCAAGACTCCCCTTCTTATTAAGACTAGTCTATCTAGGACATTAAGACACACCTCTTCCTCATCACCTAGGGTATGAGATTTTATAGTTATCTCTAATGCACTATAAATTCCTTCAATTTATTCACAACACCTCCTATGTGCATGTAAAACATTAGGATCTAACCCTTGGCACAACTCCCTCTATGTCACTTTTTACAATTTTACTCACAAACACTCTCTTAGCTCAGGGGTAGTCCTTTGCTAGCTATAACTTTTGATGAATATAGTTTTGAAGCATAATGAAAGCTATTATGGGCACCGATTAATATTTTCTAGATTTGTGTGAAATTTTATCATCAAACACAAATCTTGATTACTACTTCTTTTGAAATACAAGCCTCTAGACTAGGCCTCTTAGTTGAGTACAGTGGTCTAAGATAGATTGTCTAGAAAATAGGAAAAAATACCCAATGGAAGGAAACATTTCTTCTTGAATCTCTTCACTCTCTAACCCCTTTGTCACCACTTTTAAATTTCATGCAAAAATTACTTGGTTTGATGCATCAACCAATGAGCCCTAGTTAAAATGTACTATGCATCACAGAGCAACCCGAGAAGTGACTTGTGGAGACAAAATTCATTGTATTTTTTTTCAAAGCATAAACATTTACAAGGAGGTCTATATAAAAGTTGTGAAATAGACCATCTTATCAAAAACTCGTGATATCCATGTCTAGTGCTCTCCTTTAGGTATAGTTTTCTAATTTTCTCATGGAATAGGGGTATTAAACACTCTAATTTGATAGTGAAAGGGAAAATGGAGTTCTTCTACTTGTAAATGGTTCTCTCCTTGATGCATGCACATGATCTAATAATTCCAATGGGCTACAATCCTACTATATGTTGGGATGTACTCATGCCTTGACCCACTTCTTGCTTAGATAGACTATTTAACACAACTGTGATAAATTTAATTGAGAACTCAACTCTAAGTCTTACATGCATAGAGAAACCTCAAAATAGACACTATAGTTTATATTCTAATGTCTTAAAAACATGAGGATTGTTTTCTTTGCACAAGGTTTTCTTAATTTCTACACTCCCATTACTGTTACAGGATCTTATAGTTTGTGTCCAACATGTAGTTAACACACAACAAATAAATCAGCTAACCAAGAATGCTCTTCACATACCTATGGCAATCTTGGTCTTCCTTTTATCCTATTATACACAATTTACCTTACTTTACCACTATGAATAATATGCTCCATCATCACAGAGAGTAGTACTACAAAAGCAACATCTACATAATTTAAAATGCTCATTCATAAGCTTAATACCACCTTACATGATAGCTCTGAGATCAAGAAAATGTGGTAACAAGAACAACAATCATGCAAGAACTATCACCACACTTATTTAACACAGAAATCATGCAAGAAACCAAAAAAATAACTTTTTCTCTTCGTTATACTTCTTAAACCTTTACGAATGATTCTTATCTAAATAGGAATTAATAAATGTAGTTACATTATTCCATTTATCTATATCCAACACGTCCTACTCGAGATTCTTCTCCATTGGGTAGTTACAAGTAGTCTCATTATGAGATTACATTCAAGAAGCGGAAGGAGTTACTTTATCTAAAAATGACTTGAGTTAATTTGATTGACTAATCTCATAAGATTTGACCTAGAAGGTTCTAATCACCCCACATTTACCTCATTATACCCTTATACATGATTTCCAAGTTTTAACAGTACCTTATAGTTCTAAACCTAAGACAAAAATTGATAAATATTCAAATATTGCAAAAAAGGAGGGAAAATCTCCATTTGAATTTTGAAATAGTGATAGCTAGACTAGCCACAAACATTGACACCTAATGACTCTTACGACAAATGAACATAACAAAAACACAAAATTAATTTCTTCATGGTTTATCTAGGTAGCTAGACTGATTCTCCTACATCATACTCTAGGGGTACAAAACTATTAGACCTTATAGCTTTGTATTTTTTCTTCTTCTTTAAATTCATTTTCTTCTTCATCTTCACTCTGATATGATCTTCACCTTTAGCTTCCTCTATTTTGATTGCTTATATTTTTTGCTTTTCCTACTCTTCATGGTTATCTTCATTTTCATGAGTGAGGTTTGGGAATTTATAGGTTTCTTCTTCTTATCCATTCATCACATCTTCCTCTTAGTTTTTTTGTTTTTACTCCACTCTAACTTGTTCATCTATAACTTCATCCTCTTCATCATATACCTCTTTCTCTGCTACTACATTTTTGATTATTTCTTCTTACTTCTCTATATTTTAAACTTCTTCTTCCTTATTATTTCTTTGAGATACTATCTATTGTTCTTTATCCATCCTAGAACTGATTTCCAACTCTTTTTGACATGTCTTCACTTGTTTTTATATTATGCTCAAAAGTTGTTATCTCTACTTGCAATTTCCCCCAACTCTCATTAACAAACATAATCTCTTGTTAACTTATCTCTTCTTGTTCTTGGCTTTTTTTCTTCTTGTTTCCACCTACCATCTCAATCTCTTTCCTTGTACCTACAAACACACACCTGCACACAATGTTAAATTTAAAAACTTGTGGCTTTTCTGCCCTTTGAAGTTCTTCCTTCCTTGGCATTACTTCATTTTTTTCTCTCTTGATCTTTGCTTCCTCTATTTTTTTGTACTAACTATCCTGATCGTGCTCATATTTCTTAAGAGAAGCTAAAAAATATTGTATCACTTCTACTTCTTCACTCTTATCCTCTATCATTACCATCTCTTTAATAACATCTATTTATTTCTTTCCCATTTTATTTTCCATCTATCTCAGTCTTCTTTCTTCTTTTCTTATCTTTATCATTAACTTGTATCTTTTCCATAAGCAATTTAATTGGCCACTTGACTCTATTCTTCATCACCATACCCATTTTTCATCCTTGTTCTTCTTTCTCTATTTCTATGAGTACCTATTAATTTTGATACCTCTTTCTTAATCTTTGTGATCTCATGTTAAAACCGCATCTCTCTTAACTTTCTCCTTTCCTATTTCCTTTTCCTCTCTCTCTCCCTTCTTATTATCTCCTCTTGTGCCTCATCAAATATATTAATCCCTAAATCACCTCTGCTACTTGTCCCTCTTCACGTCACTAATCAATCAAATTTGATGTATAAGGCCTAACATCCCTTATTCATCTCTCTCTCTTCATGTTTCCCTTGTTTCTATCATCTTTGTTATCCTTCTCTTATGATTTTTTTATCTTATCTTATCATGTACTTGATTTAATCCATCCTCTTTTCTCTCTACTACTTACTTCTTCATCCACTGTGGCATCCTATATCCATGGTCAAATACTGGTTATAATCTATCTACTTAACTCATTCTTACAAAACTTTTTCCACCACACATACTTCCAAAAACTGTTAGCAACAACAATAATTGTTCATTCAAATCTCAAAACCTCACTTTCATACCAAATGATGCAAATCAAAAATTAGTATCATTCATATATTCAACAATAAAAAAGAACTAAAATTCCATCATATTCTGCATTTGGGGGTCAACTGATTAGTCTATAATGACTGATAACTTACATAATTTTAAAAATAAAAACATGAATGGTAGCTTCATTGTTATATCCTACAACCATGATCTTAATCCATGGATAAAATTCCATCATACATGGCTCATGAGAAAGAAAATATCAAACCTACTTTTTAAGGCCCTAGTGTAACCTATATTTTATTTATTAACCCTTGGATTAAACATGAAAATTTTCTCTTGGGCCTCATTCACTGACCTCACCTTCCTTTTCCCAATTTATCCATCAAATACAAACTTAAAATCAGCACAAAATTGATAGAAAATAATCACCACTCCCCTTCTTGTAAAAATTGGTCTCCCTAGGCCCTTTAGACACACATATTTCATATCACCTAGGGTATGATATTATATATTTACCTACAACACACTATAACTTCCTTCAGTTTACTCACAACACCCATGGTGTGCATGTAAAATTGTAGGATCTAACTCCTGGCACAACTCCCTCTATGCCACTTTTTACAATTTTTCTCACAAACCCTCTCTTAGGTAAGAGGGATTCCTCTGATAGCTATAACTTTTGATGAAGAATGTTTCAAAGTATAATGAAAGATATTATGGTCACCCATTAATGGTTTCTAGGTGTGGGTGAAATTCCATCATCAAACAGAAAGAAAAATTACTAATTCCTTTGAAAGAAAAGCCTCTAGACTAGGCCTCTTAGATGTGCATAGTGGTCTAAGATGGAATGCTAAAAAAAGAAGGAAAACCTACCCAATGGAAGGAAAAAAAAATTCTTGAATCACCTCACTCTTTGACCCCTTGTAACTAATTTAAAATTTCATTAAAAAATGACTTGGTTTGATGCATCAACTAATGAGCCCTAGCTAAACCCTACTGTGCATCACAGAGCAACATGAGAAGTGAATTTTGGACACAAAATTTATTGTATTTCATTTAAAAGACTCAAAATTTTCAAGAAGTTTTGTATTTATGTTGTGAAAGAGAGCATCTTACCAGAAACTCATGATCTCCATGTTCAGTGCTCTCCTTGAGGTGAAATTTGTAATTTTCGTGTGGAACAAGGGTACTAAACCCTCTAAGTTGACAGTGAAAAGAAAAATGGAGTTATTCTACTTCTAAATGGTTCTCTCCTTGATGCATACACGTGATTTAATCATTCCAATGGTCTACAATCCTCTTGAAAGTAGGGATGTATTCATTCCTTGACTCACTACTTGCTTAGACAAACTCTTTAGCACAACTATGAAAAACTTAATTAAGAACTCAACTCTGAGTCTTACATGCACAGATAAACCTCAGAAGAGATACTAGAGTTTTAATGCCAATGTCTTAAATACACAAGGATTGTTTTCTTTGCACAATTATTTCTTAATTTTTAGACTCCCATTACTATTACAGGATCTTACAGTATGCTTCCAATATGTAGTTAACACACAAGAAATAAATCAAAAAACCAAGAATGCTCTTCTCATACCTGTGTCAATAATGGTCTTCCTCTTATCCTCTTATACATATTTTACCTTAAATTACCACTATACATAAGATGATCCACCATCATAGAGAGTAGTACTACACAATTAAAATCTAAATCAGTTCAAATTCTCATTTAAAAGATTAACACCGCCTTACATGGAAGCTCTAAGATCAATAAAACATCCTAACAAGCACAAAAATCATGTAAGAACTCTCACCACACTTAGTTAACATAAAAAATCATGCAAGAAACCAACAAAACTGAGATTTTTTATTATTTTCACTATTTAAAATTTTACAAATTATTCTTATGTAGATAAGAATGAAGAAATACAGTTACATTAGGCCTTTTATCTATCTCCAACACCTCCTAATCAAGATTATTCTCCATTAGGTAGTTACAAGTAGTCTCATGATGAGATTCAATTAAAGAAGTGGAAGGATTTACGTTATCTAAAAATTAATTAAGCTAATTTAATTGAATCATATCATAGCATGTGACCTAGAAGGTTCTAATCACCTAAAAGTTACCTTATTCTATCCTTATGCATGATTTCCAAGTTTCAAGAATACGTTACAATTCTCAAACTAAGCCAAAAATGGAGGGAAAAAATAAATTTGAATTTTGAAAGACCTACAACTATAATAACGTCATGCATTTACACCTAATCACTCTTAAAACTCATGAAAAAACCTAATACACCAAATTAATATCTTCATGGTTTATTTTGGTAGCTAAAGTGATGTTCCTGCATCATGGAGTCTACAGAAAAGGTCAGAACTTGGTTCTAATACTAACACTAGGGTTTCACTAATATTCACCATTGGTCACCTATATTTCACACTTGGATCACTGAGGTACCTATAAATCTCTGCACAAATATACTCCTGCAAAACCCTAAAATATCCATCAAAACCTAACAAAATAAAGATGCTAAATGAGGAGTTGGACAATCCTTAGTTGTCCTAATGGTGAACTTATGATTGAGAACTGCACTACATCTCATACCCAATAGAGTTCTATGTTCTTGTATTTGTAATAGTTCTCCTTGGTCGCCCTTATGCCAATGATGCTAAGATAGACATCAATGGCTAGATAAAAAGTAATTGTGTGGGATAAAATAGAATGAAATCCACTTCCTATGCAGTGTGTATGCAGAATAATGAGCCCAAGATGTATTCCCTTTTATATGTAGATAGATAGAAATTGATAGAAATTTCCCACAATTATAATGGTATGTATGTTGTGTTTATATAGGGATCTCTTGCTTGAATTTCAACACTAATTACCCGACATGCCGACTAGTTCCTAAGGATATGAGTGGGAAAACTGAAAGGACTAACCTCATGTTTCAAAAATAAGATCAAACATAAAGAGGACATGGGCACCCAAGATGGATAGGCACATCTGGGCACTACTGTCTAGTCCTGGGCGCTAGTGTCCAGATATAAATGACGAAAAATGACTAGAACTAGGTGTATGAGTGAAAATTATTAAAGAAGCAATTAATATAAAATAAGACAAATGGATGGACTAGGGAATGAGTCATCAATAAATAATTTTCTTAGACAAGATCCATATATAAAACAACATACTTGGCAATATAGTAAATAGTAGTAAGTCCGTGATTTTGTCTCTACACTAGTAGGTTTAAAAGTTCGATTTTGATTCTTATTGAATCTAGAAGGTTTATTTTTCTATTTTTGAGAGAGAAGTGCTTGAGTGGCATTCACTTTTGAATCAAATTTTTTCATAACTTTCTCTTCCTAAATCAGGAGATAACTAAGGGTTTGTAAATCAAGAATGTCTTGTTTAGTTTGATACTTAGAATTTAATATTGAAATGAAATTTCTAAAAATTTCATGAATATTTAAGGGAATAATGAAATAAAGTAATTTTTCATGAATTAAGTTACAATCACATCCATCTAACTAAGAATTAATATTTTTTACTTTAGGAAAAAAATTATTACTTTTTCATCTCCCTTCATGGGAGTCATCATTACTTCTGGAATAAATTTAATGATTTTACATAACCACATATCTTCATGTATTGATTTCATTTGCATCCAACCCTCACTCGTAAGTTCTTGATTGCATATATGAAGGAGAAAATCATATTACATGCCTTGCAAAATAATGGACATAGCTTCATGTACCCTTTTTTGATATCCAATAATATTATCTGCAGGTTTGTCTTTTGATTGGATCCTTCTTTGTTCCATTCACAAGTGTCTAGAGCTTTCCAACCATAAATTTTGCATTCAATCACATATTCTAGATGTTATAACTATTTCCATTCAACATATGTGATTTTTCAATACTAAAGTGGTTGGATCCCATTTTCATGTAAATAAATTTTCAATAAATAAGAACAACGAAGTTTATAGAAATCAAGGTTAAAAAACCCCCTGTCATTTTTCAAGCCACGTAGTTGAATTTTGATGAATTCACGATGAAAAAGGACATGTCAAACCAATAGTCCAAACATAATATATATTAGTTGTACAGTAGCAAATATTTATAGAAATGTGAGAGATTTTTTTATTTTTTCTTAAAATTGACGACGACTTAGTAATTGTGTCGTAATGAAAAAAACTATATTTATCTAATTCAAGAAAATAATTTAAACAAGATTTATAAAAAAGGATAAAATTTAGATTAGAATTATATATATATATATATATATATGTGTGTGTGTGTTTGTGTGTATGTATATATATATAATTAATTTATGGAGCAAGATCCTTATAGAAGGGCTATATTACTCCATTACCTCAGTCGAGTTGGTTTTACCAACTCGGTGAGTTATCCTTTTATTATATTAACTTAGTATTATCTCAGTGGCCATCTCACTACACTATTCACTTAGATATTAACTCACCAAACTCCCAAGATACATCCATCGAGCCATCTCATTGCTATATCAACTCTCCCACCAACTAACGCAAGCACTAAACATATCACATCGAGCTATATGACGAGCCCATCAGACTTGGCAGAAAAGGGAGAGGCCTGACCAAAGTAAAATTATCCTATATTCACCCACCTTATTTTAAATGATTTCGCCACTCAACGTGTTATGCATGTGTGAAAAAATATCCCTTACTAAAAAAGATTGGTCGAGAATGGTATGAGCCTTAGCCAAGTGGCACTAAGTTTCATCAAGTATAGGGGGGCAGTTGAGCCACATACGGCCTGCATAGGAAGTGGATAGAATAATATCCATGTTGAGGCCGAGCGAGGGGGGAAAACAAAGTTTTATTAAATCATTTAATACTGTGACTATGGTCTTTAACCAGTTTTTTAAAAAAATTACAAGCCATATGTAGGCTGTGAATGGTAAAATTTAGGTAGAAGAATTAAATGTTTTAAAAAAATAGGCAACATAGGATTATAGATGTTATGAGGGCCCCTTAGGGCTAAGGATAAAGTTTTAAAACTTATTTTTGATAGTAATTTTTATAATTTATTTAACCATTTAGGTTCAAAACTTAGGTAAGAAATTAATATGGTATAACACATATAATTGTTAATAGTTACACTTATAGTTTAAATATGCAAAGAAAAATGCAAGTATGAAGGGCACCAATATTAGATATAAATAAATTTATTTTTGAATTCAAATGGTAAATGAATTTAACATGGATATTTACAAACATGGGGGACAATAATTTTTACCTGGAAAATGGATCTTTAATTTTATCCTTGAATTATTTCAATCTACACACATTTGAAACTATAGAAATATATTGAAATATTTTACACAAATATTTAACCCTTACCTCTTTTTTGTAGCTCTTGGTAATTCTCCACACTTGAGATTTCATGCAAGCAGTAAAATCTTTTCTAATAGTTTTTCACTTGTGCACACCTAGGTAAAAATATGTCCCTAAGGGGGGTTATTTATTAAATATTTCCAATGAATTAACAACCCAACCAACACACCCGATAGGATAATTAAACTAGGATTAATGTTTTACACGATCTAGTACCATGTTGTGACGAGGATTATAAATCTTATTTAATCATATTAAATTAATATTGAACACACATTAATATAAATGCATAACTAAATAAGAAACAACGTAAAAACCCTATACAAAGGATTTATGTGATAAACCCCTTGAGGGGGGAATAACGATGGATAAATGATAATTTTCCATTAATTGAGGAAAAACCATTTACAGTCGAGTAAAAGATATCCTTTACCTCAGTTCTCTCAAATCCATTCACCCGAGGTGAAAATAATATGGTCCACGACCTATTTAAATGACCCCAAGGGTTATGAATATACTAAGTGATGGGGTATGATTAAATCATACCCCGATTCAATATAAACTATTTACTAAAGAACCAATTTAAGATAAACATAAATTTTATATTAAATAATTTATAATATAATCTATTCTAAATTATTTAATTATAAATTAAAGTTTACAAGCAATTAATACTACATTCTAACAATAATGATTATCAAGTAAAAAATCCCTAAGTGTGAAATATATACAACACAGAATATCTAGGGAGGCCTATGAAAATTTGGGCAGCGTAACAACGCACTTATAAGACTCAAAATAATTTTGTAGGAATACAAAGTCTAAGTACCCAAAAATGGGTGGATATAACTTGAGCAGTGTAACAATACAATGAGAATGCCTATGCAAAGAAACAAGATGTAAGTATCGAAAAAGGGATTGGTACAATACGAGCATCGTAATGACTATTGAATGACACAATCCTAGGGGTGAAAAATGTCACAATGTTGGTTTAAGACTACCACAAAAAATTAAGAATATGTACCAACACAATTTCAACAATTAAATCAATATTTTAAAGAAAAACATATTTAATTATGTGTAAAAGTGATGGAAAAAAATTGGCAGTAGTTGGAGGTATTCTCTTATGACCAAATAATGCCAAAAAACAACAAGAGTATGTATGAGTGATGATGAAAAGTAATTGGCGTAACTTTGGAAAAATTTCACCTTGTTTGAGCAACAAGGTTTTAACTTCAAGGAAGTTTGGTTAAGTGCAATCCGTGATCAACTAAATACAAGGAGAAACTTCAAGAGATTTTTATCTAGATTCAAAAAAAAGGTTATGACTCCAAGGAAGTGTTGCTTTGTAATAGCTCTTTGAAACACGAATTTGGTGTTAGTAAATTAATAAATGTAGTGTTCACATTTTGGTTTAATAATGTGTGAGTAATTATTATTTGTAAATGAGTTTTTACAAAAGAAATTAGTTTCGTTTATATTTTATTTTTTTTAATAACAACAATAATATACAAGTGGATTTATAGAGTCGTTTAGTGAATAGGTTGAGTATTTTTAGAAGATATTGTGGGAAGAAGTTCTTTGTGGATATAGGGAACCATATCCTATATATTTTTAATGGACCTGAATGAAAAATATCATTAGAAGAAAATATATTATTCTCTGTGAAATTAATTATCGTGTTATTCTATGCAATGCTCTCCTAATACCTATCAGTGGTATCAAGAAATCTAAGAAGCATGAGAGTATAAGCTAATGGTATCTCCTGGTGTTATGCATTTAACATTGGAAGACCTCCATTCCTCCTTGTCACTAGTTCATAAGAGCACTCAAACCTAAATGTGCCAATTTGGATCACTCCCAATTCATTCTAGGTCTATTAACAATGATTTATTCCATGCAAAGGCATTGGAAGAATAAGTTTTATATTAAGTTGTGGAGATCCATTAGTTCAGTTTAGCATGCTATATTAAACTTGTAGGAAAAAATAGTAACCGACATTGGTTATGAAGGGACCAAAATTGGTTATGAAGGGACCAAAATTGGTCACCTATGATCGGGATCAGTCAAACAAGGAGGAACTGACATCGGTTAGGGCTAAGCGACATCAGTTACATGTGCATGGATGTTTTATTTATCTCACGGAAATTAGATCTAAATTTAGTATTAAAGTAAATCTATTGATTGCAATTTCATGGGTAAGTTCCCTAAGTTTGTATATGCCTATATAAACATGAAATATAGGGTTTAGAAGAAATGATTAATAGATTTTGTTGGTACCCAAATTGATTCTCCCCTAGGTGCTGAGCAACATCATGGATCAAACAGGATGCTTAGAGACAAACGAATCATAATATAATTCATTTTGTAGTAGGGGATGAAATTCAGCTAACTCTTTGTTACTCAGAGGTTAGAAAAAATGGATAACACCATATTAAGGGTTTGATCTAACCTCGCTGCTTTAGGTTGTGCCTTCAACCAGTGTGAGAGGACTCATTCTATAACCTTTATTGATGAAGGAAAATCAATAAATATTTCTTTGAATAGTTTTCAGGAAGACCTTGAGAAAAAATGATCAGTACACCACAATCTAACTCTCACGAGTTGTCACTTCTAGAGAATGGAGATATTTTCTAGATAAGGTTCAAGTTACTAGAGAAATTAATTGAAACCTGATTTTTTCTTCATATTTTAACATCAGAATTTGTTCATTTATGGATACAAAGTACAAACAGGGGTAGTTCTTGTAGAATTCATCGTTTAAGATGTTTTTTGGTGGGAAGTTAAGCATGATAAATTTGATTGCACTAGATCTTTGAGAACCTTTAACAAATACTGGAAAATTCATAAAATAGAATACTTCGAGATAGAAAAAATATCCCTTCGACTAGAAGTTCTGTAATAATGGAAGCCCAGAGGTGCACAATTTCATACATTCTTCAAGAATTCAACATAAAGGCTCATGTTAAAGACTCAATTAAACATTAGAAATTCATGGTTCATCACATCTAAGATACACTCATAGACTAACAAACAATCTTTGTTAAAATAATGAAAGTAAAGTGATTTTAAATTGTTTATTTGCATTACAAGATGAAAGATCTTCTCATAATGAAATTACAAATTCCACAATACTAACACACAGATGAGATCTTGTGTGACTTATAGAGATTATAACATAAGATTGCAATAGGAACAATAAAAACTGTATGAAAACATTTTGAAATGAAGCAAACACAATAATTCCCATGATCAACACAAATTAATTCAAGACTTATCAAATTCATCAACTGGAAAAGTTTCATAACAATCTCAAAGCTCATCAATGGTGGTACACTTGTAACTAACTTGACATGATTAAATTTAAAGGCACAATAATTAAACAAGTTTCTGAGATAGCTTCTCAAGAAGATGGTTTTCTAAAAAAAATCATAAAAATTAACAACCCCCCTCCATTCTCTCATCACTTTTATATGCTTTATATGACCTTTCTCAATTCAAAACTCTCTTCCCCACAAAAACAAGAATATTAAAGGGAATACTTCTTTGTTACACGTTCATGCTAAAAAATGGTATTCATGCACTTCATCTTATACTACCAGGTGTTTGAAACATGAGTCATTTTGATGGCATCCACTTGTATTTGACTGGGATGTTTGGTTATTACTTTTATTAGGTTAATTGAACCACCCCCCTTAGATCTTGATTAAGAAATCATCTCAAATGATCAATGAGCATTTCCAGATGTTTGTTGACATGACACACACCTATGCTCATCTCTTGAAAATGTTCTCAGGCTCAGTGCACTTCACTGTTCATCTTACTTGCTTAAATGCTATACATGATTTAATAGTTCTACTCGTTTATAATTTCTTCCAGTCTTTAAATTTCCATTGTGTAAACTAAGAAAGATCCCTCTTACCTCGGGGGAAAGATTTTTCCAAATTAAAATATGTGTCTCCTTTGGGCTATAAAACTTAGTTATGTTCCTTTACAGTTATGTATTTCTTTCATAACTCTGAGTATCGAAGATTCTACGAGGAGAAATGGAAAATACACTCATTACAAATAGCCGAAAGGATATTTCCTTGGAATATTTGAATCATATTTTTTACCTGAATGGCCTTGATGAAGATTTTGTTAGAGCATTGTTCAAATTGGAATGTGCAGGAGACACCAAAGGACCATTGACATATCAACTGGTCTGTATAGCACTTTTAACCAGGTTGATCAGAATGAATACTATGTTCACCTCCTTCCAAGTCATGTATTTCCATATTTTTAGATGGGAGCACGTGAAAATACTTGAGGATTTGAAAAGATATTGGTTTTAAAGGAGGCCTCAGGTCTCTTGGCAAACCAATTTTCAATGTCCCTTTTTATGCAATAAAGAGTTTGTTTCAAAATAAATCTCTAAGGAGTCATACATATTGTATGACAAAACCTCCATTGTTACAATGCCTGTCATCTCCAACAAAGTGAGCAAATTGGAGAAGAGGGTTCAATTCCTAGAAAAGAAACAAGAATAAAATGTTCCCTTTCCATCATGTCCATTATCAGCACCATCCTTGAGCAAGAGGAAGGGTGAAACACAAGCTCATTCTCCTATCATCATCTCAGATGGAGAAGAGGACTAATCTATCTCTGCTCACTATTCAAGGGCAACATTTTCTTCATCTCAAGATAGCAGAGGGAGGTTTGCAACCCAACTATTTGGCATGTTTGATGCATTGTGCCCCTTGTTCTGAATGGGAACTTTGAGGTCCTAAACGAATTCCTTCTCCAAGGAAAAATATGCCCTTTTCAAGGAAGTGAGAAATAAGAACTAGTTCCAAACCTCATATTTTACCCAATCATCAACCTACAGCATATGCCCCTCTCAACACTTCAAACACCCCTCTTCATGGAAATCCTGAAACATCAACCCTTCACAAGGGAAAGGAGAAAACAACTTTCTTTTCAAGTGGACTGGACCTCCTAGATTAGGTATCATCCCATTAAAATAAATTCAATCCTAAGGAGATTATGGGTCACCCTAGGATGACCTTGGAGTCATTAATGGGTATGGGGATGTCCAAGGACCTGGTAGGGTCAATTATCTTTATACAAACAACATAGGTCTCTGATGAGTTTGTACCTAGGAAGAAAAAACTTTTGAATAGACTTCTCCTACTAAGGGGAAGCTAGGAAGTAGGATTAAAGGATGTTTGAGTACTATTCTCTTTCCACTTCTTTTTCCTCTTATGTATGTACATATCTTTTTGTCATGGGAAAGGGCTCCTATAGAACCTTGTCTTGTTTTTTGTTCAAATTGTAATCAATACAAGTATGTCAATAATTCACATATATTTTCCAAATATATGTGAGATTTTAATCAAATATATTATGAACTACTACATTTTCTTAATTTCAATTGAAGAAAAGAAATAGTTAAAATTCAAAGAGATAACTGTATTTAATGTAGAAAAAAATCAATTCATAGTATCAATTCAGTGAAGTATGAAAAGAGAATATAAAATGAGGAAGAGAGTGTTCAAGCATGCTCCTCTTCTTTTGTATCTATAGCCTCCTTCACTTCATCCTTTTTCTCTGCATCCAACTCCTCTGGAAATTTGGCCACATAGGCATCATATCTTCTTAACAATTCATTCGTTTCATCTTCATACGGTCCCAGGTGGTGATGGAAAATCAATGTTTGTCTTAATACTATGTCCAAACATTGAGCCATTTTCTGCTTGTATTAAAATGGCCTTACTTTCAAGTCCTCAATCCTATTTTCAATTTTCATCATTTTTTCAATAGTGTCATAGGAGAATTCATCTGCCTCGATATTACTTTCAAATGAACTAAGTAAGAATTCCAATTTCAAATCCCCGTAACTATTTTTAAATTTATCCAACACCATGTATTCTAGCCTTCTATCAATGGCATAAAGTAAATCATTAACTCAGTCCTTCTTGACTTCATGTTTTTCCTTGATTTCATTTAGGGTATCCAATCTGATCTTTGTCAGTTCTTCAAGAGCATATTGGCTCATTTTGGGAGCTATTGGTACAATGTCTTCTTACTCAACTAGTTCCTCGCTGAGCCTTGTTATGCGGTCAAGCTTGGGGATAATTCCTTTCAATTAAAATATCTCATTGTCACAGTCTTCAATTACTCCATCAATTTTATCTAAGAAAATTTTGAGATCTTCATATCTTGTCCTTTCTTTAGTTATAACTTCCCTTCCCTTCTTAGTTAATCGCCCAACCCAAGTGTCCACTACTTGGACCTTTTTAACAACACTATTCAATTTTTCCATACCTTCAAGGGTGTTCAGAGATGCATATCCTAGATCCTCACTAGTTTTCCTGGTTATCTGTTAAAACACATGAATTTAAGGCTCTAACTTGCTCCTTAAGTTGTTTCTTTGTTATCCCATCCTCATCTACCTTTTGTAGAAGACCACTTACAACTTTAGAAACTTCTTGATTTAGTTGTTCCCTTGATGGTTTACCCAAAGTGATGACCTGAATACTGTAATCATCATCAGTTATATATTTTCTTGTCTTCCCCTCAAAAGGGGTTACTATTTCAAAAGTTCTTTGCCCAGATGAATCGATAAGGGTTCTTGTGATGGTTATGGATTTCTTTGGGGCTCTTATTACCTTTGGAAAAGACAAGGTAGTGAGGTGAACTACTTGAATACAAAGGGATATTTCTTCACTTAACATTATGTCAATAATCAAACCCTTAGTCAAACATGTTTCATCCTTTGTTTCTTGCAATCCTTGCTGGATTTTGTTAGCTAAAAATGTCAACTACATGGATACTTCGTGCTCCGTTTGTGTCAATATTTATGTCTTCTCTAGAGCACTTGTCTCAATCTGGGTTGTTGATCATCTGGATGGTTCTCCTCCTACCTTGGAATTTCAGTTTGGTCATCCTTAAGCTTATCAGCCTCCATTTTCAAAGGTCCCTCCTTTTTTATTTCTTCGGCTGAAAACATAGTGGTATGAACTCTCACTTCGTTGCCCTTTTGTATTGAAATTTGGGAAATGGGATCTTTTTATTCCATGACTGGTTGAATTTCCAAATCACTATCCTCTTTTCCAAGTGGCAGCTAGAGCAATGTTATATTAGGTTGATATAATGGAAATGGATCCACACTCCCCATTGAAAACTGTGATTCTCCACCAATGACAATATCTTCATCAATAATTAAGTCTTGTGCCATTTTCAGTTTATCTTCAAAAGAATTTTATCTTCTTGGTGAATGTTATCACTCTCAACCACCTTAACAGGAGTGGGAACAATGTATTCTATCGTTAATTCAATAGCCATATCATTTTCTACCACTAGTTCAGATTTGCTTAATACCAACAATAATTTTTCTGTGAAAGAAGTTCCTATGTTTTGAACCATCTCTTCATTTGCCAGCACATGAGTATCTCCTTCTGATCCCTTATCCTTTTCAATACTACCTATTGGTGTTACTAAGAATTCCTCCATGGATAACTTGAGCTTATACAACATAGAAAATCCCTTAATAGTATTCAAATCAATCACCTCAATTTGCATATTTCCAAATTTATTCATTGTTTGTACTTGAGGTGTATTAATATCTCTAATAAGTAGAGCTTCAGGAGTGTCCATACATGAGGTAACAAATTTTCTATCCATTGTATTGATTGTAACATCCCCTAAGAAACTAAACTCTAAGTGGCCTTTACTTCTTTCTCCATAAAGAATGAATGAGGTATTAGAGGACTTGACTGCCCCATACTTGACAATGTTATGTCTTGCTATTTATGGTCGTTATCTGTTCTTTCCACTTTTGGGGGATCAATTACCCCATCTCTATGTTTGAATCTCTTTAGTGTATGGCCACCTACCCTCACCAGGACTTGTTGATGGAAAATCTTGGGATTCTTGTGTGCCCTTTCAAACTTCATCAATTCAAGTGGTGCCCTTTTTTCTTCTTTGTGTTCTTTGGGCTGACTATGACCACTTGTGATAGCTGCACTCATTAACTTCTCAGTACTATGTTTCTCTGGCACAACATTTGGGAGGACCGGATGTGAAGCTAAACCCTTTCCCTTTTCTTAGAGTGGCACTGCAGGAGTAATTGGGGAATTTTCCATGGATTTCAAGAGCATTATTTCAGTTTTCTACCTGAGGGTAGACATGGAAGTACCTGTCTCACTTGTGGCTGATGTCCATTCATGGATAATCCCAATAGTATGCCTTCTGGAGGGAAATAAAGGAGATTTTCCACCTAATGGGTCAATCTTATCAACTTTCTCCCTAAGATGTGGGAGATCATCATCCAAGTTTCCTAGACTTCTGAAGTGATTTAGAATCTTTGTGTTTTGTATTGATATGTCAATACTTATTTGGGTTAACTAAATCATCTTTCTCCTCATGACATCTATTATCCTTATATAAGGATCATCAGATTCTTCCTCATCCCAACTTGTGGTAGCTATGGGTTGACGTTCTACCTTGTGATCAATATAAAATTTACTTATTGTATTTAAATCATCAACAAGTCCTTGTGGAATGACGAAAACCTTGAAATCCACAACTTGTGACAAATTCATCCTTGAAAAATTTCTCAACCTAACATCCTCATCTCTGCAATTCATCCAATCATCCTCAAAGTGAGGGTCATGCTCGAAAGTATTATCCACATTGTTAACCACCCACCGGATGTCATAATTAGGCCTAGCTACAAATGTCTCCATGGCCAAGCTCTTAATTTCTTCTCCAATCAATATAGATTTTATAATTGAGGGGAAAGAAAAATTACCAATTCTAATAGGGAATTTAACATTCATTTTGTGCCTCCCAGCAATTAGCTTGTGCACAAGTATTAATTACCTTTCCAATTCGCATAAACAAACATTTTCACTACATACCTTGGCAACTTGAAAGGTTTTCCTTCAAAACCACTAACTCTGATGTAAGTGAACTTCTTGTATTGAATGAAGTAACATCCATGATCCATAATTACTTTCCTTGCATGCTCAAAAATTATATACTACCCCCATTCTGGTTTGAATAAGCAAATAATTATTCCAACGAAAGAATCATTTACGAATATGATATTTCCATTCAAATTAGTAAATTGTAATTGGTGGAAAATTTCATGCATTGGGCATCATTTAACATCATCTTGTGTGGTGATAATGTCGAGAAACACCTATGTGCTATAACATTATATACCAGATAAGTCATCATATAAAACTCCTAGTTTGTAGTTTCCCCCATTTCAATTCTAGATGTCAGGGTGGCCATATGACCATGAATTGTATCGGAAATGAAAGAAGAAAAAAAAAAATCTCCTTTTCTTTCCAAGATAATCGATATGTAGGTGGACATCCATTATTTAATTTCATTTGTATTATCCAAACAAGCCATCCAACTCAGGAGAACAATGATATCTTCAACCTCTTCAATGAATTGAGCCTTAACCAGTCTTTTGGGGATTTTGGTAGATGCCCTTTTATCTGTAAGGAGTCATTTTGTGTTTATCATATTTGCAAATTATTTATTTTTTACTTCATAATCCTCCAATGCAAGTTTGATACTAATAGTAATGGGGTTTGCAATTACAAGTAATTTCAGAATTACCCTTATGGCTACCAGTGTTAATGTCATCACCGCATCCCTGCTCCCATCTAATACTTCTCTCTTCTCCAAGTCATAATTCATCGCGCAATACCACACTAACTCTAGGCATTGGACAAAAAGTGGAATAGCACCTGCCAAGGCAATACGGCTATCAAGAATTTTCTTTAAGGATTCACTCATGTCGGCACTACTTAATCGTTGACAAAAATCATTCAAGTCGACATTCATCGAGTCTATATTTGTTATCTTGTCGAGGTCACTTGTGACCCCCAACATACCTAAGGAAGAAAATGACATAGTCTTCATTTAAAAACCCTAACTTTACTTCAACTGATTTTCTAATGGAAACAAACAAAAAACACAGGAGTTTCAAACTCTTACCTATTTTCTATAGGTGCCTAAGAAATTTGGATTCAATACGGCAATTTTCACATTTTTCTGGTTCACAAATTAAGCCCCACAATATTTCAAAAGCACTTCAGAGATAAAAATGATGAAAGATCATAAAATCATCAATAAAAGATGAATATATTTGCATCCCCCAAGGTTCTTTGTTTACAATAAGAGTATTAATGGCGGTAGAATTGAATGCATTGCTTTATAGTCGTTAAATATTTTTATTTTTTCTAATTTCAAAATTGGGTTTTCCATGTGGAAAAGATATTAGTTGAGGTGGGCCTAGGGGGCCTTTTTCATTTTATGCCACTCAGAGGAATTGTGTGCTTTTAAACATTCTTTCCTGCCCACCCTCTTTCAATATAGGTTTAACAAGTGGCTTTCCTAGGGTGTTGGTGGAGTCGCAGCTCATTTTTACACCTTTTTACCTTTTCAAAACAAAGCCAAAATTTTGAGAATACCTCCATTGACCTGCCTTCCCATCTTTGATGTAGACTCTACATGTGGCTTTATCTAGGCACTTGCGGGGTCGCGCTTCACTTTTACACCTTACTCATTTTTTCAAAACAAGGCTAAAAGTTCCAAAGTCCTCTGGCAATGTGCCTCCCCGATTTTAACTAAAAAAATACCACATGTCCATTTTCTAGCTCTAGGCATTCCTTTTACACTTTTATGTGTTTCACCATTATGCCTCAAAATTCCAAAAGGGTGTGCCTTCCCGCAACCTCTCGTCTTATGACACATGTACATATTCGAGGTCAAAGTAAGAAATTTTCTTCTCTGCTTCATATTTTTAATAGCCAATTATAAATTATCAGAGCCATGGGACCAGTTTGGAATTTTTTAAAAATGTAACAAAAGTGACAAGTTCACCAAATAGACTCACCATGCCGCGTCTAAATAAAGATGACCATGTGTCCACGGATGCCTGGAAAAAAATAACAAAGAAGGCATGATCATGTAAAATAAAAGAATGGGAAAACCTATCATCTATGACCAAAAAACCAATAAGTACGCATGAAAAGAGAAACTGCAACCAACATAGACCACAACGTGATTCACGCCCATAGAGAATAGTTTAATGACAACAACTTGATAATTATAAAACTTCATGCATCCACATAGGAAGATAAATATTATTTCAAACCATGTAGACTAAAAAAATTCTGGTCTGAAAAGGGTGAGGCTAAAACCAAGCACCACTAGAGTTAAGGATTATTGAGAAAATAATTGTGAGAGAGAGAATTCTTGGAGAAAAAGGAGAATCTTGAGAGAAAGAATGTATTATACATCATGAGAGGTGTCAAAGATTGTAGATCTTCAATTATATGTCTTCTAAAATCTTTGGATAATATATTGTCTTGTTTCTTGTTGGCTGTAGACCACACTAAGTGAATCACATTAAATATGGTGTTGATTTATATCTCTTATTTTGTATATTTCTTCTGGTAGAATATCCACTTTTATTTCATGTATGCTTAGATCTAATATATTATCTGTACAACCTTATGCTAACTCCAACAACTGGTATCAGAGCTTTGTTTGAGGGTTTTATGTGTTAATAGATTTACTCATAGAGGGTTTTTTGATTGAGTGGGAGCTACAGAAATACAAGAAAGAAACAAATAAAAGGTAGAAAAGTTTGAAGACCAGAATTATCAATTATGGAAGATGCAGATTGATTATTATTTGTATCAAATAGATTTTTACTTACCGTTGGATGAAAAGTATAGACCTATGAAAATGAATGATGAAGAATGGAATATTCTTGAAAGAAAGGCTTTAGGATCTATAATATTGAGCTTGAAAGCATATGTGGCTTCCAATATTACAAACGTGACTTCTAGGATAGAGTTAATAAAATATAATACTAATTTATATGAAAAACCTAGTGCTTCAAATGAATTTTATTTGATGAAGAAACTACTTAGTTCTAAGATGCATGAAAGTGGATCTGCATTTATTCATTTCAATGATTTTCAATCTATTATAAATCGGTTTATATTCTGTTTGATGATGAAGTGAAAGCACTATTATTCTTATGTTCTTTACCTAATAGTTGGGATAACTTGGTAATGGTTGTTAGTAATACATCATCTCAACATCTGCTAATAATATTTTGAAGTTTGATGATGTGGTTAGTATAATATTGAATGAAGAAATTCACAAAAAAATTATATAGGAGTCATCATCTGGGAATGCTTTAAATGTCGAAAGCAGAGGTAGGTAGAAGGATGGATCAAAGATTAAGAATAATGGGAAATCAAATTCAAGGAAAATGTTAGATCTAAATCTAGAGGTAAGGAAATTACCTGGATGAATTGTGGAAAGAAAGGACATGCAAAGAAAGATTGTTGTTCAAAAGATGAAGAGAACCAACACCCGTACAAAGGTAAAGAGGAAAATAAAGAGGAAAATATTATAGCAGAGGTAATGAAAGATGTTCTTATTCATTCTTTGAATAATAGAATAGAATCATGGGTTTTAGATTCAAGATCCTCTTTCCATGCAACGCCTAATAAGGGTTATTTAAGAAACTATGTCTAGGAAAATTTTGGGTATGCTTATTTGCGTGATGATGAACCTTGTAGTATTACCAGTAAAGCAGAAGTTCATTTAAAATTACATAATGGAAATACATGGGTGTTGAAAGATGTGAGGTATGTGTCAAGCATCAAGAGGAATCTTATTTTTGTAGGGCAACTAGCTCAAGTTGGTTGCATGGTTACATTCACAACATAGTCTTGGAAATTCACCAAGGGTTTCTTTGTTTTGGCAAGAGGAAAGAAGGTAGGAATGTTATATTTATCTACCTATGTTACTGATTCCTTTTTTGTGTTATCTACTTCGAATTCATATGTATACATGTGGCATAATTAGTTGGGCCATATGAGTCAAAAAGGAATGCAGATCTTAAAGGCTAAGAGTAAGTTATTAGATTTGAAAGATTTAGATCTTGATTTATGTGAGCATTGTGTCTTCAGAAAGAAAAAGAGAGTGAAATTTCTCAAAGTTGGGGAAACTAAGAAGGAGAATAAATTGGATCTTGTACACTTAGATGTGTGAGGACCATCCCAAGTAGCTTCTCATGGAGGATCCCAGTATTATGTTACTTTCATTGATGATGCTACAAGAAAGGTATGGGTTTATTGTATTAAACATAAATATGATGTTTTTGAGACTTTTAAAAGATGGATTTCCCTTGTTGAGAATGAATAAAATTCAAAGTTAAAAGTGCCTTATATTTGACAATGGTGGTGAATATTGTAGCAAGTATTTCATTGATTATTGTTCATTGAATAGAATATGTAGAGAAATGATGGTTCCAAGAACACCACAAGAGAATGGTGTTGTAAAAATAACATGACAATTGTACAAAGTTCTAGAAGTATGAGGATACATCTTGGATTTCCCTTGAAATTTTCGGAATAGGAAGTTGATACAGCTATTTATTTGATTAACCATGGGCCTTCAAGTTCACTAGATGGAGGAATATTTGAGGAAACTTGGACTGGAAAAGAGGTATATCTTTATTTTCTTAAATTATTTGGTTCATAAGCTTTTGTGCACATTGATAAGGAAAATAGGAAAATGTTTCTATGTAAAATGTAATAGATTTACTTTCATTGGTTAAGGATCTGGTGAGTTCAGATTCTAGTTTTGGGATTTAGAGAATTCTAAAAAAATTTGGAGTCATGAAATTGAATGGAATGAAAAAAGAATGTACAGGGATGAAATTTTGGTACCCAAGGATGAATTGGTTGAGAATTTTTTGAATGAAAATGATCTCTCAGATTAAAAATTCATACCTACAGGGTTACACAATAACTGGTGTTAGTTGACCCCTGACTAACATCAGTCAGTTGAACCGGTATCGGTTATAAAAGATCCAAACCAACATTGGTTAGCCAAACAAGTGTCAGTTATAGGTGACTGACGTATTGAGTATAGTTGCAGTAGATGATTTTAATTTAGAGGAACTCGATGTGAAGACGGATTTTCTTCATGGTGATTTGGATGAAGAGATTTATATGTAGCAACCACTTAGGTATGAATTCAAGGGTAAGGATAAATTAGTGTGCAGGTTATAAAGGAGCCTATATGGATTCAAGAAAGCTCAAAGCAAATGGTACATGATGTTTGATAGTTTTATGCATGAGCATGGTTACTTGAGATGTGAACATGACCATTGTGTTTATTTTAAGAAGCTTGAAAACATGAGCTATATTACTTTTTTAATGTATGTGCATGATAGTCTTATTGTAGGATATAGTATGCAGGACATTGATGAGATTAAGGGAAAGCTAGCTCACACATTTTCTATGAAGGATTTAGGAGCTGTAAAAAGAATCTTTGTTATGTAAATACAAAGAGAGATGAAGAAAAATAAATTATATTTATCTTAGGAGGCTTGTATCAATAAGGTGTTGGAAAGGTTTAACATTCAAGATTCAAAACCTATAATTACACCTATGGATGGACACTTCAAATTGAGCAAATATCAGTGTCCTTCATTACACTAAGAGGTCAAATACATGACAAAAGTTTCATATGCGTCAGTAGTTGGGAGTCTCATGTATGTTATGGTTTATACTAGACTAGACATTACACATGCAGTGGGAGTTGTAAGTAGATTTATGTCTAATCAAGGTAAATAGCATTGGAAAATGGTCCAATGGATACTCATGTATTTGAGACAGAAATATAACATGAATTTATGTTGTTGAGGTTTGGATATTTATTTATGTTGCTATGTTGATTCGGATATGGCTAGAGATCTAGATGATAGAAGGAGTAGTACTGGATATATTTTTATAGTAGGTGGAATGACAATTAGCTATATTTCAAGATTACAGAAGGTTGTGGATTTGTCTACTACACAGGTAGGGTATGTTACACCTACAGAGGCTAGAAAGGAGATGATATGTATGAGAAGGTTCATGGAAGATTTGGGAATGGAGAAAGATGATTGCAAATTATTTAGTGACATTTAGAGTGCAATTCATTTGGAAAAGAACTCAGCGTTTCATACTAGAATGAAACATATTCAGTTGAGGTATCACTTCATATGACAGATATTGTAGGATGGGCAACTGAAATTGGAGAAGATTCATACAAGTGAAAACCCTGTGGATATGCTAGTAAATCCATTAGAAAAATAGAATTTGGAGCTTCTCTCCACTTCTATTGGTCTTTGAGTTTGAGACTTTAAGAGGAAGAAACAAAGTTAAGGAAAGGATCCAAGAATGATGTTGTATAGGTATATTGCAGTAATTTATCTCCAAGTGCGATATTTTTGAGTTGTGCAGCTCAATTACTTCAGTTTAGCATGTTATATTAAACTTGTAGGTAAACAAAGTAACTGACAATGCCTATGAAGGGACCAAAATTATTCACCTATGATAGGCATCAGTCAGGAAACTAGGAACCGACATCAGTTAGGGATAACCAACATTAGTTACATGTGCATGGGTGATTATTTAACTCATGGGAATTAGATCTAAATTTAGTATTAAAGAAAATATATTGATTGTAATTGCATGGCTAAGTTCCCTAAGTTTGTATATTCCTAGATAAGCATGAAAGATAGGGTTTTGAAGTAAGGATTGATAGAGTTAATAATTATTTTAAAAATAAATGTGAGAGAGATAATTATTAGAGAAGAAGGATAATATTGAGAGAAATAAAGTATTGTACATCATGAGAGGTGTGGAATATTGTAGATCTTCAATTTTATATCTTCTGAAAGCTTTGGATAATATATTGGCTTGTTTCTTGGTGGATGTAGCCCACACTGGGTGAACACATTAAATCTGGTGTTGATTTATATATCTTTTTTAATATATTTCTTCTAGTAGAATATCTACTTTTATTTAATGTGTGTTTATATTTAATATATTATCTTTAAAACCTTGTGCTAACCCCAACATTTTCCTTATTTCACATCCTAGTCAAATCTCAATCGATAGTGGCAACCAAGAGCTTATGCGTCAGCTTCTTGGAGTTGGATATATTTAAAAAGGCATTTGTGTTGTTTGATTTGTACATGTTGGATGTGCATATACTAAGTATATTATTATCTCCAACTAATTGGTTATCATTTGTTCATTCATTCAATTTTTGGATTCATATGCCAATCACCTTAGCTCTACCTGTCCCATATCTAGGTGGGCTAAATATTCATTTCTTTGCATCTCTAACAACATTATTTATTTTCCTAATGACTCATTGGATCCTCCATTTCCCAACACTAGGCATTATTCAGAGCTACATTTAGTGGATTTCTACAATCCACCGAATCTGTCAAAATGGATTCATGATTTTCTTAGTAATATAGGACCAATACTGCATGTTGACTTGTGGTAATAGTTCTATGTATTGTTCAAATTTGTTGGAGTCCATAATTTTTTAGATATCTTATAAGTTAGTTTCAGTATTTAATTTTATGCAATAAAAGAGTATTAGTAAAAAAAAATGTTTTATCATCATTTCCTATTTATTGTGTTGTATTTTCTTGGAATTTTCATCTATATCAAAATTAAGTTTTATCAAATCTTATTACATTCATTGTAATAGCTTGTAATAGTGGTGTATGGTTAAATCTATTGCATGTATTTTTCAAGTAAGTTTTCATAAGTCTTTGTTACCATTTTCTTCATCCACCAAATTGAATTATTGATATAATTGTTGTCAATTGTAATATATTCGTATGTTATCATTAAATGTCTCGCCATCAAAAGTCATTTGTTTCATTATATGCTATTTAGTATCATCAATAAAGTCACTGTCATTGTAAAAATAATTGTGTCGTCAAAAGAATGTATCATTTTGTTTAAAGTATATTTTTTTGTTAGTCGTCAAAAGTACGATTTTTTTAAAAAATTCCTTACGGATGAATTTTTTATTTTACCCAACATCTGAGTTATATGTGAGCTCCATGATCAAATCTAGCTGAACTAGCAACATCACACTGAAGGCTAGAGGTATAGGAGGATGGAGGACAATTAGTGGCCTCTTTTTAGTCGCTAATGATGGGGTCGCTTCTGCTATGGTGATATGTGTGAACATGTGTGTTTATTTCATTGTGGTTTTTTTAGAATAATGTGTTATTGAACTTTACATTGTGGGGGGGAGAAATGACACAATCTTTTAGTTTGAGTTGATTGATATGTATGGATTCCAAAGTAATCGCTTGAAGGTGAAGACATGATGATAGATGAAGTAGTACTTTACATCGTGATATGGTTTGTGGTAAACCATTTTAAAACCTCTTTTGTCTTGGTTTTTCGTTAGCCGATCGAAAACCATATCTCTTTCTTGGTATGTGATAATCCAATAGAAAATCACACAAGTCTCGGTTTCTAGTTATCCAATATAAAACCATCTTTGTCTTTGTTTTTGATCAACCAATGGAGAATCACACCTTCATTTAATTAGTTGCAATGCAAAATGGTTGTTTTCCCCATGTTTTCACTAAGGGGGGAATGTTAGGAAATTATCAATTTAGTGCTCACATTTTGGGTTAATAATGTGTGTGTATTTATTAATTGTAAATGAGTTGTTACAAAACAACTTAGTTTGTTTTATATGTTAATTTTTTTAATAATAACAATAATATACGAGTGGATTTATAAAGTCTTTTAGTTAATAGGTTGAGTATATTTAGGATATATTGTCGGTAGAAGTTCTCTGTGAACATAGGGAGCCATTTCCTATATATTTGTAATGGACCCAAATGAAAATATTAATAGAAGAAAATATATTATTGTCTGTGAAATTAATTATCTACTTATTTTTTACAATGCTCTCCTAATACCTATCATTTGGATATGGCAAAGTTTTCCCCAATTCCAAATGGCTCCCTAGGATTTTGTTTTCAACACTCGCTAATAACTTGTCTAAGAGAGGTACACTTTTATAGATTAAATCCTAGAAAAATGACCATTACAAGAAAATTTGGGAGTTGTACCTAGGAGGGAAGCTACGACATCAAATTTGGTAGCAACATTTTGAGAAGAATCCTTCCTTTTCTTGATATCTATGAATGGTTGAACCCGTGTGAAGGTTTCACTGGCAGATGGAGCAACAAGAGGACCCAAAGCAAGTGTATTCAATGAACCAATATTTTTGGTTGCAGAGACCTCTAGGATAGGTGTCCCAGTACATGAAGAACATAATTATTTGACAAGAGATTTGGGTTTGAGAATGTTCTCTATCTCATAATCCATCTTAGTACCTTTTAAATTATTTCCATCATCTTCCTCCTTTTCAATGCTTCCTCCTTCATAATTTCTTTCTACATGTTTCTCTAATCCTTTATCTTCTCCTTTTGAAAGTACAGTAATTTGTTCAGTTTCAGGAATATTTTCTACTAGCTTTGAAGAGAGACTATTTATCTTCTTTCTCATCCATTTATTTTTTCTTTTTAGTTTTCTTAGTCTTCCCTTTCTTATAATATACCAAAGTTGTGGATTCCAAAGGAGAAGGATATGATTGGATATGGACTTCATGAATTAAGGTGGTTATATCCCTTTGAGATGTGGATGCTTCATGAGAAGAGGAAAGAATAATACCTATCTTGTATGCTTTCATCTTCTTGTCAAACTAGACCCTAGTCCCCACCATGACTAGATTTATTATCTCTTGTAGATCATAATTTTATTTATGGAACCAATTGATAGTGGGAAGGGGGGTATGCTGAATAGATTTTTTGTATTCAAAGGAATGATAATATTCATCATCATCTGGTAAATTCTCAGGTACTTTATAAATTCCAAAATATTTCATCTGTTGGAAGGAAATCCTTCCATAATATCTCCTTCTCACTTCATAATCATCAGAGAAATTTTCCCAATAATATTTTGAGGAAGGTAAGTGATAAAAATCCATCCTGAGATTGTTGGAAATGAACCCTTTAGTTCAAAATAGGCCCTCTTCTAAAAAGGATAAAATTTACAAGAAAAAATGGTCCTTTCCACATTTTGTGAATCAAGTGTTTTCCTACAGGTGTAATTACCCAAAGAGATTGGGAATTAAATGCCATAGATTTTCTTTTCCCTGCATGTTCTATGCAACATATCAAGTTGCCTACAAAATTTCACAAGAACTATCTTGTCATTGCAATACATGGGAATTTTTAAGGGTTCTCCTTCAAAACTAGCCAATCTGATATATGAGAATCTCCTGAATCAGAAGAATAGACAACCATAAGTTGAGGTTAACTACTTTTCTTCAAAAAATATCCTCTCAGTTGTGTTACCTTCTAGGAGTCTGACAATGTACATTGTGAAAGCATCATTGACTATTCTGAAATGATGATTACTATTCTAAAAAGTAAATTGAGGATAATACTCACACATTAGTGCATTATTCTTATCATCCACTAGAGAGATTCCTAACTAGACCCTATATGTCCTAATAATATAGATTAAATATGAGGTTATATAGAAATATTTTCTCTATTATACATTGGTTAACTGCTCACTGAGTTTCTCACAAATGATCTCTCTCTAATTCAAAAAAAAAAATTATTTACAAATTATATTTATATAAGGGCACATCTAGAAGTAAAACTCATTAGTTAATGGAAGACACGTGATTATAGATATTCGATTGATAATATATTAAAGTTATTCTTTGAAGTTATCTCTATACATAGTCTTAGGAAGTCTGGATGCTCATTTATTTGGAGTCTTGAACCAATAATTAGCTATCATTGTTTTATATTTCTCCTTGTCTTGATCAAAAATGCCTTGAGCTTGTGTCATAGTGAACGTGTTAGCATATTTAATAAAAAGAATTATTAAATAAGAATTTATGCATCCAATGTCTAATTTAGCGATCACCTGGACCTGAGCATCTCTGATTTATTTCTAATCTGGATCAAATAAAGAAACTCAAGATAAAAGTGGTGTCTACACACTGGACTAAGATAGGAAAACCACCTGCATGAAAAATTTCACAGTCTTTGATGCATTAGGCCATGAGAGAGGGGTTAACATCATAAATTCGGGCCCAAAACTCATTGAAATTTATATTCTACACATCATTGTCTCCTACGTTTGGCAATGAGATTTCAAGGGATGAAATATGCTCATAACATCCATTGTGATACTTCATGATGGATAAACATTTCGAAGAATGAAAAACTAATTGGCAGTTTTGAAAGAAAATGGTGCAGTAGGGAAAAAACATTGACCTCAAAACCATCACAGGAATATTTAGAATAACTAACCTCGATTGTATAAATAATTAAGTTGTTCAAAGGAACATAATGCAACTTAATTTTTTGAAAATGGATAAGAAATTCTCACAATATAGCTGGAAATGTCTTATATGTTATAGGAACCAAAAACATAGTGATTTAATGTAAAAGAATTCGACAGTGATAGTAGAAATGAAAATCCACTTTACTCTTTTATACTTCTTTGTTGAGGATAGAGTCAGTTAGATGCTTTAAATAAGGGTTCTAGTATATTGTAGAGAACATAATGGCTCATGACATAAGATACCAATGTTACCCTTTGAAGTGTGGTTATGAAGGAGGTATGGAGAACAAAAAGGCCAAAAGTAACAAGGGAAACCAAACCTTGAAATTTCTACAACATATAAGAAAGATTATATTTTCTAATGAAAGAAGGCTTGGGGTGAATAGGAAGTCAAGGCACATATGGGGAAAAAGTTCCTACAAAAGCTGAAGAGCCCATAATGTAGAGAAATCAAAGAAATTGTGGACAGATTTGGTCGGCAATGCACACAAGACACATGGGACATGGGGATATGATTTCTTCGCAAACCCACAATGAAGAGAGTACAAAGGACACTGAGGAAATATTGGGAAGAAGCTTTGTAGATTGGACAAAAATGTGGAGAACACGGTGATGTGGAGAAATGATGTCTGGGAAGCACAAGAGCCACAGTTTCTCTAAAAATCCAAAACATCCGCAACATAAAGGAAGACTAAAAATTTCATGGAAATAAATAAAATGCGGCAAAGGTGGAGATGTGGAGAACATACGGATAATAAGAACTAGTGACACGAGTTCTCCTAAAAATTGAAATTTCTGCAATACAAAGAAAAAGGCCCAAAAACTCAATGTTCTTGAAAATGACTAACTATTGGGATCAGCTCTCTTCCATAAGACTTCACGAAGGTAAAAAAAAAATCACCTTTACCAAAAAAAATTAAAAATTTGAAAAAAACATTTTTTTGTAGTGATTTATAATCCACTCCTCACTAGAATATCTAGTCAAGTAGGTGATGGGGCACTTTTTGTTTCGTCAACTAGTTCCCTGAAGGTGTTGACTACTTTGGGGTTCCTCTGGTAATCCTCACAATGCATTTTATGGCTTATGAAAAGATAATTCCCATAGTTAAAGCAATTGGTCCTTATCCCTCTCAGTTGCACCTATTAATACAGTGTGAATGAATGGTGTGTTTTATATCTTCATCTTAATATGGTTTTGCATGCCACTTGGCAACCTGTACATAGTGTAGTTAATATTTTTCTAATTATCTCCTTGACAAGAAATTTGGTCCTACATTAAAGGATTAGTATTTTTTCCATGAAAAAATTGGATCATGGTTGATTTTTATTCTCAAGGCCGTTCAAAAGTGCAAGAGAAGAGCATACACAACGTTGAATTGAACTAAGAAGAAATACAAAAAACATAACTAAAAATAAGTAAATTTTTTTGAAAAATGATTTTTAAATGAAATTTTAATGCATGTAAACCAAAATGTTAAAATGAGGATCGAGGTCATTTTTTATTCTCAAGGTCACTCGAAATTCCAAGAGAAGAGCATATGCGATGTTTGACAATACTTAAGAACTGGATAAACAAAACTTTAATCTAAACAATCCCAAGTTTTTTAACCCCAAAAATTAATTTTCTACACAACAACCAAAAGTTTAAATGTTAGAAAACCTATAAAAAATCAAAGAAACCAAATATTAGATTCTATAAACCTCAAATTTTGAGCCAAAAGTTACATATAATGCTATCGCGTGAGTCAGTGAACGATAGCACATGGATGGCTAACACAGACATAGACAATTAAATATGCATATAAAAAATCTGCAGATGTAGGTAGAGGCTACGTTAGCACATGAATAGTGACACTAGAATATGCAAGTTGACAGAAAATAGTACAAGGACAATGTAGACGCATGAAGTGCTAATGATAGCATGTAAAATCTCTGCGCATAGAAAGACAATAGAAATACAGAGAAAGATAATGAAATTCTATAGAACACTAGTGCCAAGTTACAAGATGGTAGTGTGTGAAGCGCAATGTAGTGTAGACCCAATGAATAGTAGTGTGTAAATTTTGATTTAGGCATAAAAATATTGAGAAAAATAAAGGGAATTTAATACAGATGTAGGGAAGTATCTGTTCTAGCGTGTGTGAAGCATGTGTCTCTTCAAAAAATGAAATTTTTTACAAAAAATATTTAAAAATTGAGTTTTTCAATGCTGAGCTCCAAATTTGGAAATACCTTACCTCCTTTCCACTTGCAATATAGACTTAACACATGAAAAATATACATAAAACATTAAGATATATTAACTAATTAAAAATATGCAAAAAAAAAAGGGGGTTAGTATGCAGAAAGAAAACACAACATAAACAAATGTGTGTGATACAAAGGGATGTCCTACTGGGCATGTCATATGTATTCATGATAAATAAGATAAATTAATTAATACAACCTAACACCAAGTACATTTAATAACTAAGCTAATTAATCATAAACATCAAAATAAATCCATTAAAAGGAGAAGCTAATTTAATGCATCTAACATTAAAAAAAAGAAATTATAATCCATCCTTTGATGTTTTTGATGGGATTTAGATTTTATACACCTCTTGTGGTGAGCAGCACATAGCCGTGTTTGATCAAAAGGATTTATCTAATAAAGAGGAAGAGGTCTCACCAGTATGGCTTGATTTCAATTTTTGTTTATCTTCTTACTACTCTTATCAAATTGAAAATTGAAAAGGGTTTCTAGATCACTGATATTTTCAATTGGGAAATGATCTTATCTTATACTAATGTCTTACCAAGGAAATGGGGAGTAAAAATATTAAGGGATGGGGTAAGCTTCTTTATATAGTTTCCAAATGAGAGAAACTATAATCCTCATGAATGTGGGATAAAAGAACTTTTCATATTATATAGTGCTAAATATTATTACCATTCATTGAGTATAATTAGGGAAAGTTAATTATATTTTCCAACTTAAGTGAATTGGTGTATGTAGTCCTTTTTCTTACTCAAACCCTAGACACATTAGCACATCACTGAGACAGATCTGAGTGCTCATCCGAAGCACACAAAGGTACCAGGTCATTCTTTTAATCCTAGATTTTTCAAAAAGTTAGAAAGTTCTACCATACATTGTATATCCATAGAAAGTAATTTAAGGTAAAGCATGATAAGAGCTAGATCAATACCATGATTCATAACTATTTAAACAAGGATCAATATCACGTCTACCTTACCAAAGCCATGAGTAGAGACATCAAAAATCATTACGCATCCACAAAGATCCATTATATTAATTCACCATGAACATAGTGGCTGAAACATCAAAATCATTATCACAAGGTCATGCCCGCAGATATACCAACAACATAACTTTGTTACAATCTAAACAGTATTTTAGGATTACCAAAACTGTGCAAATCAATACATATATATAGGTAGTTGGTACATTCTTTTCACTACTCATGCACTCTCAAAATAGATTGCATGCTAATTATATCTATGTGTTAGTACTAAAGAAACTATAGAAGCGTGAAATATTCGATAATAATATATTATATATTAATAACTCTAGTTCTAATCCTATTATTAACTCGAACTCTGCATGAATCTTCAACTTCCACTTTGTCCCAAAATATATTTGCGTGTCTTCCAAGTATTCTATCAAGGTTTGTTCAGCACTCAATCCATTCTTAACACGTGCATGGAAAATGTCTAAGTCCCAAAATCCAAATTTCCTTGGCGTGCCTTATACCCACTGATCTTCCCCATGCACCTATGTGCCTTCTTCCTACACGCCTTAATTTCATACACCCCTAGAACTTTGGCATAAACTTTTCCAACCAACATTACCCCACACTAGGTTCATTTCCACCTTGGAATTGGGTAATCATGCCTTGTCTCTACAAGAATAAATAATAAGGAATAAAATAATGTTTGTACATAATAAATGAACATCTACCAACAAGAGTCTAGGAGCTCTATTCTTGTAAAGGAAGAAGTAACTCAGGGTACTCACTAAAAATCTCTTCATCTAACTCATTCCAGTCACTAAGTACCTTCTTTGTCTTTTCAGGGATGTCTGTAAGTACTCCTTCCATCTCATCCAAGGTCATATTCCCTCCCTCATTCTATAGCACTCTAAGAATATTTTCTAAACTAGATATCATCCATTCAGTACATCCATGTTTCAGGCTATAAGTTTCCCATTTTCCTTTATCTTTACTTTGAGAGGGTCCCAGGCTGCTATGAGCGTATTGTGCTTTTCTGCTAACAATTTCAACCTCTCCTTACACCTAAGAGTTTCATTATTATTCAACAAGGATTTCATTCTCCTCAATCAAATTCCTTATCTTGATGATTTCCTTTGGGTGTGAACACATATTTAACTCTAAGTCTACCTTCTTCATTTCATCCTTCATTATTTGAGTCAAAGATTCATACCCATTTATTTGGTGTGCTATTGTAGCTTTAGATATTTATATCTTTGTTTAATATATTCTAATTTCTATGCATCCATCTTCGTAGTCTCTCTTTCCTCCTCCAGCACATCTCACTTGTTTTTTATCAACAGGTGAATACAATCTTGTAATAAGTGCATAGAGGACTGATATGTCTATTCTTGTCTGCTCCTCAATGTATGGATGTGCATCTATTATTTCCTTCTTAATCTCTACTATAAAATATAGAATCTCCTTCTTTTTCTCATTTTCCTTTCTACACACTTCTTTTAACTATTCCACCTATTATTTCAAGGTCTTATTGTCTTCCATCACTGCCCTAAGTGTTGGTTATTTTTCCACATTTCTCTATGGCACTTCAACTACCATCTTGGTCAAATCATTACTTCATTGTTCATCCATAAACTTTTTTGGATTAACTTTATAGTGTGTGCTCTGTGATTTCTTCTTCATTTTCATTTTCACACATTGTTCCTCCTTCACATTGAATTCAAGCTCATCCATGCGATTCTACATTCTCCAGGTCAATTGTTTCCGAGTTTGCATGTTTTTTCCCTCTGAATCAATCTACTCCTACCCATATAGCTTCTCAAGCTCCAAAGTAGTTTGAAACCAGGCATGAACAATATAAGACAGCTTATCAATGTACCCAAGTGTAGGTTTTTTGTAATCTTCTTCACCCTTATTCTTTTTAGAGCGGTGACCCCTAGGATCATGAACCTTAGTATCTAAAATTGGGCCAATACCTTTCATTCCCACTTTTGCATTAGTTATCTCTCTAGATGGTTTCCCCTTATCTTTTCCTTTGTATTACCTTGTGGCACCACCCACATCCACATGTTCTTCATAGGCCTCTTCATCATGTTTCATTTCTTTGTACTAAGGTTGCTCCACATCAACACCAAGGACATGATTATTCATTATGACATGCGCACTATCACCTAACTTCTCCCCATCACTATCCTCCTTCCCTGAAACATAGTTATGAATTCTCTTTACTTGTTTAGCCTTGATAGGTGAGGTTCTTGGTGATATTTGTGGTTGTTTCTGAGGGTCTTGCGCCTATACTTTGTACTCTAGTTTTCCTTAGCACTCTCCTTAAGTCATGGTCATAAGTTCCCTTACCTATCTTGATGTACTCACCTTATTTAACTTCCACTATGGGAGAATAGTTATCCTCATGATCCCTCTTTTTATCTACTACTTGTTTCTCTCGCACGCCATGATATAGACCTCCACTATCTTCCCCCAAGTATTCTTCCTCGTCTTCTGAAACTACAGGCTCCTCATCTTGTAATGTGCCCATTCTATGTTTTCCTTTCATAAATTAAGGAACCTTAAATTAATTCTTAATGTAATATCCATCTACTAAATTGGGCTTAAGATAGATGTATACCTTAGCCGCACAAGATTTCCCAACTGTCAAACTCATTAAGTTGATACTTATATTATTAGATATAAATTTTTCAATATAAGTAGATTTACCTAGATATGCGTATGTATTTTTGAGAGTATGATACTCACAATCTAATTTATCTGTATCAAACCTCAATCTACGTGTGTTGGAGAATTTTTTTATTAAATCGTGAAAGTAGCACGCGGTGAAGGCATATGGGAGTTTGCACTAAGGGATCCACCTTCAATCCTTCATCCCAAAGTTGTATATACAAAAATGTTGATAAAATTTGAACTGGGCCTACTTCTCCAATATTGAAGGAAGTTCCTTGGGTATTATCCATTCATACCCAAAAGCATCACATAGGTGCTTTTACCAAATCTCCAATCATTTCTTATAAGGACAACTCATAGATCCATCATATGTATATTATGCAAATATTTCTGGAAGTAACTTCTTTTCCTTAGGGAACTACCAAATATGCTCCTTTGGCCCATCAGGTACCCCAGTTTCTACAACCACAATAGATAATAGTATGGCATTGACACTTATCTTATCTCCTTAGTGCACCTCTTTAATTATGGTATTAGCAATGAAGGAAGACAAGTTATATACCACTCCCTCAGACATCTTCCTAGTGATATGGAGCCATCTTTTATTCACCTAGCTCTGATGCTTTTAGTTATTTAACTTGGTAAGGAGGTGCACAACAACTAAGATAAAAAGGTGGTTTTCCAAACAATTTATAACCATGGAGTGCCCCATTTTGCATAGGTAAGTTCTACAGAAGTTGGATCCACAACATCATCATCTCTAAGGTCGGTGCCAATTTCGGTGCCCAATCTCCTTAACCCTATAAATATTCTGATGAAGGGTGTGGTAAGTCACATTCACTACCTTGAAAAGTATAAAATTCCTCGTGGACACATGACATCAACCATTGTTATAACTTGTTTTCATGCAAATGTGCAACAGGGAAATTAACAATTTCCGAGCATGACAACTATATCCCAATACTTTGTTTTTCAAGTCATATCATTCCAATACATCCCACGTCTATCCATTTAGTCTAAGTTACCTTTTGATTAATGTTATCTCATCCCCCTATGTTATTTTTAAAAGTTAACTCATTTCCCCTAAGTGATTTTGAGGATTTCATTTGCAAGCTACATGCAGTTGTGAGAAGGGCTATCACTATCCATCCTAGGGCTAGAGAAACCATACAGAGCAGAATAGAAGAATGTAAATAGACATGGATGTGATTCAAAGGTCTTGGTACATCATTGAAATGATTCAGGAATATTTTGGAAGGGCTCGAAGAAGTTGGGGCAGTTTTTCCAGAATTAGGGTTCACAGGCCTAGTTAGTGCACATGCCAAAACAACAGCTGAGCTTCAAAAGGTGATTTTGAGAGCTCTAGATGGATTTAGGAGAAAAAAAAATGTCACCATAAGTATAATTCCAATTCCTACATGATGGTGAAATCATATTTTTCACAACACTTTGGTACATTAGGTCTGTAGGAAGTTTTTATCAGCTACATGTGGAGTACTAAATAAAAAATACTATATTTCAGGAATCAACTGAAAGAATCAAGATATTATATCCCCACCATTGGATTCAGAAGGAAATTTCCACTCAGTTTCATATAATAGTTTTCCAAAAACTTCCTTCAGGAGCTCGAGTTATCATCGTCGCAAGTTATCGTCTTGGATTAAGTTCAGGACTTAGCCAAATTTTACAAGGACACGTGTAAGCTCCAGGAGCCTGGCAGAATTTTATGTCCCTAAAATCCCTAAGGGTCAGGTATATAAACCTTGTAACAATTATCCCAAACCCCATGTGACCTCTGGAACCCCATACGACCATTAGCAAAGGCCAGTTCAGCCCCCCGTGTGCAATTTAGAGCTCAAATTCCCCGTCATCTGATCAATGACATGTTTCATCCTCTTTCTCACCATATAATTTTATGTCCCTAACATCCCTAATGTTAGGGAAGTTAAGGAAAAAAAAATTCCCAACTCCAACTCCAAAATTTGAAAAAAATCTAACTATTTGGTGTTTCTTGTTGCTTCTTCATTACCAGAAGAAAGTTGTAGAGAACACCAGTCCACTACTCTACCATTGCCAAATCTCAAACGAAATTCACCAAAGAAATAAAATCCTCTACCCCATGGTGATACACAAGTTTTAGATGAGGATTTCATCAATATAATAAGAAACAAAGAATAGAGAAGAAGAATAGTGGAAATCCCCCTTTCCATGAAATCAAAATTTGAAGAAATCTTCCAAACCAGTGCACAAATTGACAAACCATCTATTTCTAAGTTCTTCTCTCTTGAATACCATTAAAAAATCCTATAAAAACCTCCAATTTTCATCAAGGATTTCTCACAAAGAAAAATTTTCACTTCTGGGTCCACAAAGGACAAAGTTCAATTTCCTATCAAACCGGTTGTCAGATTGAAGTAAAATTTCGCGTGAAGCACTTGAAGCAAAAACCTATCACAATGGAATTTATTTCATCATGAATGGAGAAAAAAGAAAGAACTTAAAATTTCAATCTCCATTAATGGTCTCCATAACATAGTAATGGAAAAAATCAGCAAGCTACCTCTCCACTTCTCAGTGTTTCAATGGGCAAAATCACACGAAAACTAGAGGGAATGATCTTTGAAAACTTTTGTTTCGCATGAAATAGTATTCACGCCATGAAGTCTATATTTTTTATGGATATAGAGGACTGTGTTTTCATCATATTTCTTCCATTTTACATGAATAACATCTTTGAAAAAGGCAATGAGATAACTCTTCAATTGTGAAGGTTTCAATGGGCGCAATCGCAGGAAAACTAGGGGGGATGATTGTTGAAAAATCTAGTTTCATGTGAACAAGTTTTCGAGTCATGAAGTCCCTATTTTTTAGGGATATTGAGGGATGTAGTTTTTGTCATTTTTCTTACCACGCCATGAAAATATCATTTTCCCACTTGTTCAGATGAAGGAGTTACTAAAACGTGGAGCGTGGAAACCTGGAATAAAACCCAAAGTTTCAAGACTCGTTTTATCGCATCCTGAAATCCACGGAAACCTTACTAAAAATAGAATTCCTTCATACGTAAGGGTGTGTTACTTTTTGTAATCCACCATTTTAAGGGTATATGAAAAAGGAAGTGAATAGGGAGGGAGTATCATATGCAAAGTCATCGAAAAGGTCATCTTGGGTCGAAATTGAAACTTATTAAAAATAGTAAGTGGTTCCAGAAGCCCCTACTATAAATAGTTGGTTGGTTTGAAATGTGAGATGAATTCAGTAAGAATAAATAATTTAAGCTACCATATCTGGCAGAGGTTGGAAAACCCTAACTATGAAATTTACTAAAAATAGTAAGTTGCCCGAGGTGTACTTACTAAAAATAACATGTTGTTCTCAAAGGGAAAGTTTGGCACAACAAGACATAGAGGGATTTTCATCACATCAAATCTTTCCATCATCATTTGAGGATCATCAGACTTCATCAGGGGTAGCATATTCTCCTCTTTTCTGTCTACCCTCTCCCCAACTTTCTCTCTTTTCAAATGTTCTAGTTCTTCATTGGGGTTTATACCTTTTGATATACCTTTAAGTCACCTAAAAGTGACTTTAGAAACATAGTGTAAATTAATTCACCTTGATTTTATAAAAGGGACTTACATATATTGTAGGAATATGAATAATCTAATGTTAGAAATAAGGCATATGGAGGGTCATGAGAAAGATGAGGATTTGATTCTATTCTATAAATTATATTCTGACCACAACATGAAGATGAGGAGTTGATTATATTCTATAAATTATATTATGAGGAAGATGAGAATTTTTCTAACCAAGCCATGAAAATATCATTTTACCACTTGTTAAGATGGATTGACTTAAACGCGGAGAGTGGAACCCCGGAATAAACCCCAAAGTTTCAAGACTTGTTTTGTCACATCCTAACATTCATGGCGCACTTACTAAAAACAACATTCCTTCCTATGTAAGGGTCTGTTACTTTGGGTAATGAACCATTTTAAGGGGATACAAAAATGAATTGAAAATAGAGGGAGTATCAGAAGAAAATTCATTGAAAAGGTAATCTCGGCTCAAAATTGACACTTACTAAAAATAGTAAGTGGTTCTGCAAGCCCCTGCTATAAATAGTTGGTTGATCTGAAAGGTGATATGAACACAATAAGAAGAAATAATTCAAGCTACCATAGCTGGAGGAGGTTGGGAAACTATAACTATTACACTTATAAAAATAGTAATTTTCCCGATGTGTACTTACTAAAAATAGCATGTTTTTATCCAAGGGAAAGTTTGTCACAACAAGATATTGAGGGAGTTTCGTCACATCAGATCTTTCCATCATCATTTGAGGATCATCAGAACTCATCAGAGGAAACATATTTTCCTCTTCTATCTCTTCCCTCTCCCCAAATTTATCTCTCTTCAAATGTTGCAATTCTTCATTGGGGTTCACACTGTTTGATATGCCTTTAAGTCACCTAAAAGTGACTTTAGAAACATAGTGTAAATTAAGCCACCTTGATTTTATAAAAGGGAATTAAATATTTGGCAGGGATATGAATATTCTAAAGTTAGAAATAAGGCATAAGGAGGGTCATGAGGAAGATAAGAAGTTGATTCTATTCTATAAATTGTAAAGCCATTCACATCTCAAAGGGTTTGCAATTGATCTTGTAAACTTAAGAGTGCATTGTAGTTAGAGAAAGCGAAGGAGATAACCATTTTCTTCTAGTTTCCTCCACTCTCAAATTTCATCCATTCCCACACTATGTACAACTTTGGTTTAAGCAATCAATACAAGAATAAGGAGTTTATAGCTTTCTTCTTCTAAGCAGTTTATTGATACTTTGCAATAAATAAATTCTAATTGGTCATGTTTTTATTTACAAAGTTTTTCTTGTCATGAATGCATGTGATAAAAATTCTAATTGATGTATGAAGGAATATGATTTTCTACCTGCAACATTAGTTATCCTATCTAATTTCTCACTCCCCTTTCCCTCTCTATAGACAAAGTCCTCTCTTGTAGGTATCTGCAATCTTTTTCATGGGGTAAGTGGAGTATCTCTAGTTGATCCCCAGTCAAAAGGCCACCATATAAATCCACCTTTTCATGTGCATGCATATACAAAAGCTGCACCAGTTAAGTATATGGACTTAATTTCCCATAGCATTGCCAAGAAATCAACAAGTTTTTCCACCTGAAAATTTTCTTTCCAACATAACTATTTCGGATTTCCAAATTATGGGAGTTCATAGAGTGGAATGACTCCAATACTTACCAAAACATTCTTTCTTGCATAATCATAAATGGCCTTGTTGTTCTCTATCCTAAACTCTTGTTTTACCACCAATAGTTTATCCAATTCATCCTTATTGTCCTTATTGTGATGATTGTAGTCCCTTAATTTTCTTCATCTAACACTTGACTCCCAATCTAATCCAATGATGATGCCTTCTAGGTATTTCATTTCCGAAAATATTGTTTTAGGGGTATTCTCCACCTCTAATTCCACTTATTTTTTCTTTCTTCCCCTCGTTGTTTCTACAAGTGCTCATTTTGGTGCCATTACGATGATACAAATGTGGTCTTACACTATATTCAACCTCTACAACTTAAAATTTATGTGCCTTAGATTTATCTCAAACCCTAACTCGTAAATTTTCTCCCCACAAGCCTTTTATTTTCTCAAACATCCTTTCTGATAAAGCTCCAAAAAATGTCATGAAAACATCTCTCTAGTTTTATTTCTATATTTTCTCTTTCACACACTCCCATTCATAACTCACTCTTCAACTCACTCAAAAAATTCACTTAACAATGCAAGTCAAAAATAATATCTCAACCCTTGCTTCTATAGATTTTTAAAATTTCCCCATATTGATTGTTCTTCACCAACCATCGTACTCATCATTCATTGAAGTTTTGTTCCTTTTTATTTGCTGATTTTTCTGCACCCCACTCATAACCTTTTGGTGGACCCACTACTTATCATCTATAGACCTCCTCTCACATGCCTTCATACACCAAAATAAAAAACCTTTGTTCTTAATACCAAGTAGTTTCCCATGTTATTTCTTACATAACGTTACACTGCGCATCCATCCATCTACACGTGGTCTTCCTTTATGAGAATTTTTTCTTCATCCACACCTACACCATATTTCCTCTATGCATATCCATATTTTAGAGGGCATTCTTTCTTGGATCATTTATAATGTATCTACTCCACCACACACTAAAACTATTTGTGGTCCACTGTGAATGTATTCACTAGATATTAGTAAGCTAATGGCATGAAAACCCACTTTATTAGAACAAGACACTGAACTAAATTGACAAAGCATAGGAAAAATGAAATAAAACACATATAAAGAACATAAATTAAAAGGAAATTATAATCTAACTTGCAATATTGCCTTATTACAAATAATAAGAAGACTTATTTGTAGTAAGGATTCAATCTACTCCCGTTAAGGTAACCGGGAAGTAAGTGACATCCACACCTATAACTAGAAATCACCTGAATCAAGTATATATGTCACCACATATAGTCCCAACTATTGCACATTAAAATTTCCAGCGTGGTGCACAAATTTGGAGTGATAAACAAGAACCATCTGTCTAACTTTAATCTTCTTATTCTTAATATGCATATCATGTCATGCTTTTTACATATATTTTTCTATCTTCTGATTTCCACATGCAATGACATACCACTCATCCAACTGTATCAGTTGATGTATATGTTCTTTAATTTCTTGTTCATCATCTAATCCATTTGCACATGCAATATGTAAGGAGGGTAACATAAATTCCACTAGTAAAACACCAATTGAAAGAGTATGGCTTTGTTTAAGCATTTGTAAGTTTTCTTGTAGGGCACATAAGATACTTTATCATCCCAATATTTCCTTCCAATGTCACAAATATTTTTCATTGTATGCCCAAGATTATTTTTGAAAGCCTCAACAATACCGTTGGCCTGTGGGTGATAAATAATTGTCATATGATGTGCCACCATAAACTCAACCAATAATATTCTGATAGTATCATTCAAAAAGTGTGTTCCCCTATCACTTGTCAAGCTCAATGGACATCCATACCTACTAATAATTTTCTCCCATTAGAATATAGCTATCTTAGCTACCATGTAATCCTTTGTAGGCACTTCTTCTTATCACCTTGTAAGAAAATGTGTACATGTAATAATTTAGCATGATCCAGTCATGCGTGCCAGTGGGGAAATATGTCCCGAAAATTCAATTTCCTATTTTTAAAAAGGGTCTATAGTTGCAATCATTCTCAAAGGAATTTTATCTCTATGCCCATGCTTATCAAGGCACTAGCAATTATCACACATCCTGGCATACTCTTTATAATCTTTATAGAGTTTTTCCCACCAAATGTTAGCTAGAAATTTTTTGTGCACAGTAGCAATTCATGCTTAATGTCCTCCTACAATCTCTCCATGAGCATCCTCCATAATATATTTGTGCTCATGTTTAAGTAAACACTAGCGCAAAATATCATCATGTCCTAACTTGTATAAATTTACACTAATCAACATGTATGGAGAGACGTGTATGGCAAGTAATTTTATCTTTAAGATTTTCATCCCTTCAGGTGCCACACCAGTACATAGAAACATGGAAAAATATTTGAATTCACAGGGTGTGTGGTTTAATAATAATATTTGTGCATCCGACATTTTTTCCTCAATGCTCTGTACATCCTCACCTGAGTTAATTTTTGATGCAAAATCACAACAACCCTGAATGTCTACAACTTGATGGGTTGAGACTCTCAATTTTATTGCATAACATGGAGTTTCTCACAAAGTATGGGACTTTGTAATCAGGAGAGCTCTCCAGATGAATGTCAGTTCTTATTCCTCTGTTTAGGTGCACACTTTCAAATTGCAAAGGATTTAATCTAAAACCTACTATAACTTGCCAAGGAGATAGGGTTGATAAAGATGCATGAAATAAACCTATACTAACAAGGGTGATGCAGCAAAGGAATGTTGAACACCTACTTTACAATTAAACAAAAACCATTAAAAATGTAATATAACCACCATGCACAGATAACCAAACTGCAATGAGAGATCAGATGAATGCAATGAACATGGAGAGCATTGAAAATCATCTACAGACATGCATTATTGCTCCAAAATTGATACAATACACTACCATGGCCAAGAGGTAAGATTACATTACAAATTGAATGGGAAGTTTGAAAACTCAAAAAATTCACTTACAGACAAGGGAAGGAGGGAGCGTGCAAAACAAAAATGTCCAACCTTTATACAATTTCCCCTCCTTATGATATATAGGAAGAATTAGAGAAGGAGATATAAGAAATATGAAATCTAGCTTCAACCATTGCAAAATTGCATTGAATTTTCCTGAAACAATGATGGGTTCTACTACAAAACCCGTGCCTCCATGTGTTAATCGTTGTTGGGAAAGAAAGGATGCCCATACCTCATTAATGGTGACCCTATAATCGTTGTTGGGAAAGAAAGGATGCCCATACCTCATTAATGGTGGTAGGAGAGAAACTTGGGATACCCCAAAAATGGTGAACTATAATTTTCATTTTTAAGAACTTAGACCCACTAATTTAAAGATATTTGAGTAGCAAACATCGAGAGCTTTTCAAAATGTCCTCACTTGCTCAAATCTGAGCTCCCAGTTGAAAGTTATGGCCATTTGAAGGTCAAGGTTCATGTCGAGGTGCATGCAATGAAAAAAGGTCTGAGAGCTCCAAAAGTCCAAAAATCATGCAACCTCCAAAATCCTGAAATTTGGAATTTCATACATTTTCATTTCGGATAAAAAACACTGTTCATCCATAAAATTGCTTGAGAGTTCTGAAACTCTGAAACCCAAAAGTCTGAAATTCCGAAATTTCAAACTTTCAGAATTTAGAATTTCCTAAATTTCATGTCCATTTTTCCATTTTTTACTTCAAGATTTCCGAAACCCAAAATTCTAAAATTTCAAAATTTCAGAGTTTCAGATTTCAGACATTTTTCTCTCACTGAGATCCTCAAAATCCTGAAACCCGAAAGTCTGAAATTTCAAAGTTTCAGAATTTTAGGTTTCAAAAATTTTCCTCCATTTTCTAACTTCACACCCTAAGAACTCTGAAATCCCAAAACTTGAAAGTCCAAAATTTCAGAGTTTCAGAGTTTCAAAGTTTTTTGCTTCCTTTCCCACACACATCCTGAGGAAGACAAATCCTCGAAAGTCTAAAATTTTAGACTTTTGAAATTTAGAATTTCAGGCATTTTTGTTCCATTTCCATTTTGCACCTGAGAATTTCTAAAACCTAAAACCCCGAAAGTCCAAAATTTCAAACTTTCGGACATTGGGATTTCAGACTTTTTTGACTCTTTTTGCCATGTTTTCCCAAAGTTAAGAAATTTCTAAAATTTGAAAACTTTAGGATTTTCTCCATTGTTTTCCTTTTGAGCTCTAATATTCTTTGACATTTCCATTGGCCATTGATTTACTACCCTTGCATTGTCATGACGATTCCGTCTGAAACCTAAATTTTGAAAATCACCTATGAGCTCGAATGATCGAATCAAACCTTTAATTTTCTTCTGTACAAGGTCGTGTTTGATCAATTTTTCCTGAAGGGTAAAATTGGATAACATTAATCCTTGAGAAATGGTCTAGTTTGGAATTGCTCTTTCCAAGTTTTACCACAATTGTAAAGTCATATTCTTGAAACAACAGAATCCAACGACATATGTGCCCCTATAAAACTAGCTTATTAACTAGGTACTTAAGTTCCATGTGATCCGTATAAAGTATAAATGGAGTTTCTAACAAACATTGTGTAAAATTGAGCAACATATAAATCATGGACAATGCTTTGCACTCTTTATTTGTATAATTATGCTTAGCTGGAGTCAACTTCCTTCTCACAAAACAGATGGGATGATCAATGATCCCATCATTAAGTTGTGCTAGTAATACACCAATGGCCATGCCATAGGCATTAACATGTACATGAAATGGTTTATCCCAATAAAGAAAGTGTAGAATGGGAACAGAAGTAAGTATTTCCTTCATTGTCTCAAACATTGTCTTATGCACCTCAATTCAATGGAATTTTCCTTTACTCTTCAACAATTCCTCTAAGGGAATAGAAATATTAGTATATCCCTTAATGAACTTCCTATAATAACCCATATGTCCTAAGAACCCATGCACCTCACTCTGATTGGTAGACTCCTCCAAACCCAACATAACTACAACCTTAGCAAGATCTACCAATAAATCTTCCTTACATATAATATGTCCCAACAAATTTTCAAAGGGTGTAGCAAATATACACTTCTTAATATTCAAGGAGATGCTTAACTACCTACATCTCTCAAACATAAGTCTCAAGTTATCAAAATGATCCTTTACCAACCCATATATAGTCCAATCAACCAATCAAACCTATAAAAACATGTGTATAAAGTCCTCAAATGCTTACACAACAATGCACAAAAAGACTATAGGAGAATTTTTTAACCTAAAGGGAAAAACTGTGTATGCAAAAATTGCCCACTTAGTATTGAAAGTTGTCTTTTCCTAATCTTCTTTAGCAATCTACACCTAATGATAACCAGAGAATCCATTAATAAAAGAGTAAATCTCATGCCCTACAACACCTTCCAAGATCTCCTCAGTAAAAGGTGTAGGAAAATGGTCTATGACACAAGTAGCATTCAATTCTCTATATTCCATAGAGATTATTAGCCTACCATATTTATTTATGCTTATCACAATGGGGCTAACCCACTCTAACTCCTCAATGAGCTCAATCATTCTAGATTTCAACATCCTTTCAATCTCTTCCTTAACTTTGATGCACATATTAGGATTCATCCTGTAAGGCCTCTTCCTAACCTGGTGCTCACCTTCTTTTAACTTGATCCTCATCTCCATAAGAGTGATGTACTCCATTCAGCTCATGATAGCCTCATGGGAATAAGTCTTGGAAGTCACGCAGGAGGGAAATAATATTTGCCACTTCTTTTTCATACCAATAGTCACCAATAATGGCCTTCTTATAATTTTAATCTATCCAAATGTTGACCTTATTTGTTTTCATAGGTTCATAATACGTGTGAACCTTCTCATTTGCACTATCTAAGACCTCGTAAATACATACAGTGTGAACAACATCCAGATTCTCTACTTCGTTGTCATTAATCATATAAACTAGCTTACCCTTTTCTTTTTCTAGGAAGGTGCACCCAATTTGGTCCTCATCTATCTCTTCTTTTTCAAAGCACAACTCCAAATCTTATTCTCCAAACATCTCTCATAGGATTTCCTCATCCTTTGCACTATCATCTAGCGTACGGCACTTTATAATATATAATGCCTCATGCATGAGAGGTTTAGTAGAAAAATAGTCAAAGGTCTGAACCATACCTGAAGTCATCTCCTACCAATTAATTGTTTTCCTTGTTAACTCTGCATGAACATAGCATTCACACGCGTAACCACTTAGAGTGACATAAAACTTATGTACTAGATTATCTCACACTTCTGAACATGATGGGAAGAAAACTCATTCCCATGAATTTCACATATCTATGAAGCTACAATTCTCCTAAGAAACCTAGTAGAGAAGGTGATTCTCACTTCTCGCCAATCCAAAAGGTTATCTCAGTGTGCGGTCCACCAATGTGCAGTTGTCTTGTGTAAGGTATAAAATAACATATTTCTTCTTTCTACTTGGTCTTTCCACTAGGCTTCCATTGTGCGTACAAATAAATCAGAATTTCCTTCACTAGTCTACCGAGGCACCTGGTTACTACCCAAGTGCTTAACCATGCCTGTCCTGATTACACGGGTAATTGTGTTCTTGATTTATCTCCCCACCATTTCATGTGTTTCATGCACCCAGTTATCATAGGAAAGAATAGTTGTATCACTCATAGATTGAGAATCATCCCATTGAATAATACCTTCCTTAGATGGCTTAAACAATTCAGGGTCTCAAACTTTATGCACATATATCCTATTCAGATCCTCTTAACTTAAAGGTTCTACATACGTTGCACCTTTCCCATTTGTCTAAGGAATAATCATGTCCTCTTCCTTGTTCTAAAAATTGATGTAACCTTTATTAAAGAGTGGATCAACATTATTCACATAACACCTAGGATGCCCAAGGAATGTGGCAAAACTATCTTCCTCGACAAGTGACAAGAACTCAAAGTTTCTAGTAAACTTGGCCCCTTGTACATTTATAGTGGCATCCTTTAATACTCTAACAGACATGGCTTTAGTCCTATTTTCCATATACATCACATTTGAAGATGGTTGTAATGGTGGTATCCCCATCTGATTTAACTCATCCAAAGTGATTACATTTACCTGCTCACCTATTTCAATCAGTATATTACTCAACAACCATCCATCAACAAATGCATTCCAAGTGATCTCTTTATCATTATCAAGACTGTGAGGACGTAAGTTTACATGCAATATATGTCTCTCATCCTCAAATCCATCATGTCGTATCTTCTCCCTCATCCTTTACCCTAACAAAGGAATGATAGTCTCCTGGTGTAGCATATTATAAACCTCCTTCACGTCATCAACATATAGCCTGAGGAATCTCAACCTTCTTTTCCTGTTCCACTTTCCACAACTTCTCTTTCAAGCATTATATCTCACCCTACAATTTTTTGATAACCTCCATATTTTCTTGGTATAAAAATTTTTGATGAGCAAGATCTAAATATTTTGCATGCAATACCTCATATTTTTCAATAACAAGTTTCTGCTTCAGATTCTCATGAGCGCGCGTAGCTCAATGCATGTAGTCACCAACACAGGTATTAATTTAGGATTAAATACTAACTTTGGCATCCATTGATCTTATATAATGTGTTATACCTTTATCATCCCCGTACCCTTATCATGCTTGTGTTGCTTACTCATATTATCATATAAATCAGGGCACTCTTCAAACTTATGTTGTCTCCCACACCATTAGAAAACTACATTCTTAGGGCATTCTCACCTATAATGATTAGGATATCCACATGTATAATAGGTTCTGCAAGGTAAGTCACCTCTTCCACCATCGTGACAATGGCATTTGTATCCTCCACAATAACCTTTACCTCTACCACCTCCATAGGAATGTCATTTATTAGGAATATGATTATCACCATGGTCCTTAGAATTATTCATAACACTAGTCTGGTGTACAATAGTTTCAATAGCCTCATGAATCTAATCAATCAACTTGCAATCCTTGGTATCATGAGTGTGAGACTTGAAAATATTATAGTAGCAAGACACATTCTTTCAGATCGTGTGCTACAACAACAAGCATCCTATTGAATCATGATCTAAGTAACAAATCTCATAATCTAGCAACGTGGCACACTCTGATTTATGAGGTCATCTATCCTTAGTATGTCCTTCCACCTATCAATCTATACACCATATCCCAATCCGTGTCTCATGAGCTGAATTGGCTGATAGCTTCTCCAATTGTTTCACCATAGATGCAATCTCAACCTCTAGGAATGGGTTAACTCCAATGTCTACACTCCCAAATGCTTCATCCCACAAAGCTTCCTCCAAATCCTTGTGCACATATATAAATGTCTTATGAGAGAGCACCCATATGAAAGGGATTATAAAACTACCAAAAACCCACTGTGCATGTTGGCTACGGTGAATATCATAAGATGACATTAATAGATTTTTTTTAAAACATGCATCATACTCCCTTATGATCTCAGCCATACCCTACTTAATATCTTTCAGCAAACTGATACTTTTCTGTTCAAACTCAGGTATATGAAACTCAGCCAATAAAGCATCATGCCCCGCATTGTAATCCACAACATTTTGGTTCGGATCATACTTCCTATACCAACTATGTGCATGCATTTGCAAAGTAGTAGAAAACTAACTTTCCTTCCATTCAAGAGATGTGATTCCCTTAGTGTTTCATATTATTTCACACTTTTGTACATGCTCTGTAGTATCGTCAATACCTCTATATTCTTAAAAGTGAAGATACATTTCATTAAATATCTTCTACAAATGATGAGGGTCCAAACCTTGTCATCTAGATACAGCACCAGAACCCCCACAAGTATTTCCTCCACCACCATAACAACCTGATCCACTCTATCCCAAACCTCATAATCCACCTGACCCACCTTTTATAGCTGAAAATAGACTAGAGGATTATATATTCTATGTTCTAACTATTGTACTAAATTAAACTCCCTTTGTCTATGAATTTATACTTCTTCCATACATATTTCCAATGTTCTGTAAACCCACACTCTATCCTGATGATGTGTTGCAAAGTATTCCTTCAATTAATCCTCTAAATAACAAATATGTTTTCACTTGTGATGCCATAGATGTTTTTTAATGCACTTCTCTATTAAAAGGAAAAATATATCTACGAGTCATTCTTCTATCACCAACACTATCCTATTTATAAATAAAAATTTCTTCTATGGCCCTTATTCTTTCTTCTTCTGATGTTTTCTCATTTGAAGCTTAAGGGGATTCTATTCCATGCTTTCCTAAATGAGGAAATACTGGCTACTCAGTTTCCACATCCTCGATGTGAACCTTGAATCCTTCAACATCACTTATCTCCACAACTCCATAGACTCCCATGCATCATTCTTCTTCAAAAATTCCCTTTCCCAAACTTCATTATACTTAATCCATTGTTCCTCTCTTTCCTTTTATTCTATGAGGTCTGCCATGTTTCACAACACTTGTTCTTGCCCCCGCACGTAGTGAAGGTTAAGCTAGCCATAGGTCATTCTTCCAAATCTAGAGTTACCAACAAGATATTAATTGTTAAAGGGAAAACACATGAATAAGATCCTACTGGTTCATGAAATAACTAAAAATAGACAATATTTGGAAAAAAAAAATAAGTAGAAAAAATGTACTCCAACATGTAATTATAAAAAACACTACTCCACCAATCATCTACAGTGCATGCCCAATCCAAATCAGCATCATGCAAATTCTAACAGTCTTCTTGTGTCTAAACAATATACCTATACCTATAATTTATCTATGATGCATATACTACCAGCCACTTGTACAATTCTATGGAAAAAAAAAAAAAAAAACATCTCATAGATCTCATGAGATAGATGTTATTTAACCCACACAAGTGCATCAAAACCATGTCCGATATTATATTTGTGAGAAAAATCATCCTATAAATATTTTAACCAACTCTAAATACTTGGCAAAGTAACCCAATACATCTTTGCCATGCAACATCCTTGCATAAAATTGGAAAGAGGTCTCAACAATGGAACCAAAATGTAGTCTATTTTTCTTACTCAAATGCTAGACATATTGGCACATCACTTAGACAGATCTGAGTGCTCGCCCAAAGTGTGAAAAGGTACTAGGTACCTCTTTTAACTCCAATTTTTTCAAGAAATTAGTTGTTCCAACCATACATTCCATATCCATAGAAATTCATTAAAGGTAAAGTATGATAACAGATAATCACAACCATGGTACATAGAGAATTAAACAATGATCAATATCAGGTTTATCTTACTAGAACCATGAATGGAGACATCAACAATCATTATCCATCCACAAAGATCCATTATATTAATTCACCATGAAAATATCAGCTAAAAAATCAAAAGCATCATCACAAGTTCATGCGCGAAGAAATATCTACAATATAACTTTGTTACAATCTCAGTAGTGTTTTAGGATTACCAAAACCTTTCAAATCAATAGATATGTGTAGGTAGTGGGGACTTTCCCTTCACTACTCATGCACTCTCAAAATAGATTGCATGCTAATAATAGTCATGTCCCGGTACAAAAGCAACTACAAAAGCATGCAATATTCGTTAATAATAAACTATCTATTAATAACTCTAGTTCTAATCCTATTATAAGCTCAAACTTTGCATGAATCTTCAGCTTCAACTTGGTCAAAAATTAGCTTTGTGTGCCTTCTAATTATTATATCAAGGTGTGTTTAGCACTCAATCCATTCTTGTCCCATCCATGCAAAATGGCTAAGTCCTAAACTCCAAATTTCCTCAGCGCACCTTATATCCATTGATCTTCTATGCATACCTACACACTTGCTTGTTGTGTGCCCTAATCTCATGCGCTCCTAATATTTAGGCATAAAGTTTTTCAGCCAACACTGTGGTTTAAATTAATCACTTAGATTGATTAATAGGCAAATTTTGGCATGCAAAATCCAATTGGAGAGAAGTTGATGGATTCCAAAGGATCAAAGAGGAAGAATAACCCAAAAAGAGGGTAAATTCTTTTTTATAATATTAATTAAAAAATATTATTTGATTAATTTAATGAAAATAGGATTGTAGCCAACAAAGTAGTGTTAATTTTCATTGAGAATGAAGTGAATACTAGTTAATTAATGAAGTGTCATCAATTGACCAAGATGAAGGGGAGTGTTAGCTAATTAGAAAGAAAAATTCTAATTATAACAAAATGGTAGAAAATGGGATAGGAAGTGCAATTTTTAGTTTTAAAACTGTGTAGCTAGATTTAGGGGTCTATAGAAATAAATCCTTAGTAGAGATAGATGTGATATTAAAAATTATATTTGTGAGTTAGATATATAGAATAATTATATATTACTGAAGGAAATTATGATTTTTTTGTAAAAACTCACTATCTATAGATGAGAGTAATTATAGGGTATAACATTTTAAAGATATGGTACTATAACTTTGTTTTCTCCCAGTGAGTTAGTTGTATGTAATAAATATATATTACTAAGTGACATTATGATATTCATTGTAATATCTCTCATTATTGTGTAAAGGTGAGAGTAATCATAGGATATAACATTCCAGGGATGTGTTCCTATAAATATAATGTCTCTTACATAAGAATGATACTGAAGAAGTTTTTTTTTTAATCGATTTGAATTTTATTGTGTTAGTGGTAATATATGACAAAAGTTATCATTTTAGTATCATATTAGGGGTTTTAAAATGTATTTTTCTATTATTTTTAAGACTTGTAGTATGCCTCAAAGCAAATGTACAAGATACTAGCATAAATTTTCTTGGTTTTAATAAGTTTAGCATCAATTTCACTCTCCTTTAATATAGGTAGTAGTATTAATTTGAATTATCTATTGTGCATATAGATTCAACTATACTTTAGAAATATGATTATTTTCTTATGAAATAAATAATATCACCCTAAAGGAAAGATTGGATCTCACTAGATGATTGCATTAAAGACATCTTAACTATGTATCCACATAAGTTGACTTGCACAACCATAATAATCTCATGTGATATTTGATAAGGCATATAAATATATTAGTTTGGCAAGTATGTACAACTATAAATAGTTTATGTTATTATTTTGATCATATTCATTCTAAAATGCATTTATGTGTACAATAGTTTGGACAACTATTTGCTCACCAATTCAACATGTACATTTAAAAAACATTCTAGACTAATGAGAAATCAGTGACAATAATTTATCATTTATTCACCTGTATATATTCTAATGCCTTTCATGTATATATTTTCAACTATTTTCCATCAAAATCTTCATGAAAAAATATCATATGAGTATCTTTGTGAGGATAATTGTAGTTTTATAATACTTGTAGGTATATATTAGAAAATGTGGAGCGCAAATAAGAAGAGAGGAACTTAGATAAACAACATTTGATTAATTATGGATCATCTAATCATTGCATGTGTTAAATCACTACCAAGAATCCTCTTCACTTGTGGATATGATTAGATAACATGTTGTATATATCAAAAAGTGTTATTTTATAGTAATACTAAATCCACAATGCTGAATTTTTTTATTAATTTTTTTTTTATTTAGTTGTTAGATGGGTTGTTAGCACAATTGGTCATATAATTTTTTGTAGAATGTATCAAAATGTGATAGGTCATGGTTTCCAAAATAAAAAATCTTTATTGTTGGGAGAAAACAATGAAAAATCTAATCCTATTTGAAAATTTTAAGGGATGTACAAATTTTATACCTAGCATGTAATAGCTTCTATTTCGTTGATCGAAAAACATTTGTTGGATAATATTGATGGTAAAATAATATAACAAACAAAGGGATATGAAAAAACCAAGTGGGATAGAAAATATTAGATAGAAATAAAAACTATTTGTTTATGATTATTTTATTCTCATTTTCATCATATAGACCTATCTAAGACATCAAATTTCATTGTTATTATGTTAAATAACATGTTTTGATCGTAAGTAGGAATTATAGCAATGAAATTAAGTAGAAATTGTTTATAAAAAAAGTGTAGGAAGGTAAAAACACGGTACAAAACATAATTAAGTTCCATCCCATTTTGAATAAGTTAGGTGGGATAAATATTGATGTGAGTGATGAGGATGCAAAATATATATTGCAACTGATTATTCTAGAATGGTATTCACATTGAGTAAAATAAATCATATCCTCGAGAATCTGATTTCTTCTATGATAGATTAAGAAAATAGAGTAAAAACATAGATGCATAGGAAAGTGTAATCTATATTAAAATAATATTCAAACAAGATATTTAAACATATATTAAACAAATACTCTAAGAGGTAACACTTAGATAAAATCAAACAACAAACTTTCTTTTTCATTATTCTAAACTATTGGACATGGTATTATGTGTTGTAGACCAAAATCATAGGATATCCATCATATAATATTGAAATAAAATTATCTCATTACTAAAATAATAAATGAAGATAGTTATAAGAAATTAGATACTCCCCTTTAAAGTTATTAGTAATTCATCATCCATCCTATAGATAAAGATTAATGTTATTAGATGTCTACATCATTCAAGGGAGGATGAAGGGAAAAAACCTCTCATTAGATGCTAATTATAGGTAACTCTTTTTTATTTCTAGTTTATATTTGGTTGAAATAAGAATAAAAATACATAGTTATTCAAGTGTGAAGTTAAATTTTCCAAAATGTAATGATGATTTAAATATTTAGACCATGATTGATATTTTCTAGAATTGCACCCTATGTAATTCTAAAAAACTTATCTAAGTCAGGAACTTAGCCAATTTTTCTCAAAAAGGCCATAAAACACAATCCTAGTGCTCCGTTGAATGAATGAGATATAGTGTTATGTGGATTATCCTAAAATGATCGCTCAAGAATTAGGAGAATTCTTGAAGAGTTTTTGTTTTACATATTCTACTAGGCCTTCACGACACTAAGGATAGTATCACTCTCATGAAAAAGGTAAGTTGAAGAACCATGGGATCACATGCCTACGTGGAAATTATAAAATTGGCTAAGGACAAAATCCGTCGGGAAAAATAAGTCAGAAACAATTAAGTTCTTCCTAGAATGAAAACACAAAGTCATGTGGAATCAAAATACATAGAATTCCATAGATTTTTCCAATTTATCGAAACCAAATAAAAATCCACCAAGTTATAAGTTGTAATGCATGAAGAATATTGAAAACCTGTGTGGTATGGAGAAGTAAAGTATAAACAACTAAGTTCAAAAACCGTGAAAACTATCCTAGTGTTTTGTGGGTTTTATAAATCAAAATGTGTCATGGAATGTTAATTATATGGAATAATGTAAAATAGCCACAAGTATGGTGTCACATATAAAAAGAAATAATGACATCCATAGTATCGAAGGAATGTGTAATGGTGGAGTGTAGAAACACTCGAGCACCACCAAGTGAAGGAAACCTAAATCGTCACTTGGTAAATAGGTGATCCCATGGAGGACCATGGATCTTAATAATCATGTGGAGCACAAGAAATATTTGTTTTTGTTCATGAACCAGAAAAACAATAGCCTAAGCCACCAGAATTTAATGAAGAATGACATCCTCTTACATATTATGATGGTGTGTGATAGAATCAAACTACCATGTTATGTTTTTTACCTTTCTTTTGATGGATCACATTCTTGTACTACAAGTCAACATGGCAAGAAATCATGGCTTCCATGTTTTTCCAACACATTTTTAAGTTATTAGTACTCCATTATAGTGGTCTTTTCTTTTTTCTTATGTTTCTCTTTTCCCTTCCATGAATGGTATAAATGTAAGTTCTTACACACATTGTAAGATTTCTTCTCACATTCTATTTCTTAATTTTTTTTTATCTTTTCTCTAGATAACTCAAAGTTTTATTATTTCAATGTCTACAACTCAGGAATGTAGATTTTATTTCCTTGGTTCTACATGTAAATTGTAAAACATCGATTAATATAAATGATAGTTCTCTCTTTCCTTCATATACTTTATTGCTGGAGTGAATATCTTTCCCCTGTTGTGTATTTTATACTATTTAACTTACATAAATTATAAATTTGTGCATCTTCATGGTCTCTTTTACTGAAAACTTACATCTTTGTCACTTAGAATAAGGGAAATTCCACCTTTCTTCTAATTTTATCACCATCCCTTTAGCTTAGGTTTTCATTCTAGGATTCTTTGATCCCTTGGTTCCTTGGATATGTTATTGTAGGTTATCTATAGGATTAGTTTTAGAATTTGAATAGGTTTTGTTCTATGGATTCTCCTAGTCTATCAAACAAAGGAAGATGGACTTATCCAAAGGTCTGTCTCAACCTGTAAGTCCCACACATGGACACATTCCAATGTGTTTCCTAAAGATTCTAATTTTCAAGTGTGATTATTCAGAGGGTGTAATATTTTTTGAAAACAATTTCGGCACGCTCGGTGGGGCAAGTTTGATGAAATTTAGATCATTTCTATTAAGTTTGGATGTGTGGCATGGTAGTTTCATTCTTCAAAGGTGTTTCTTCAACACATCTAGTGATTTCTAAATTCTAAATATCCTGGTTCAAAAAAAATTGGTCCTTTCTATTTCATGAGAAGAGTGCAAAAAAATTTGAGCGTGTCCAAAGGTGAATATTTTGATTACCTACATCTCTCATGGTGGAGAAGAAGAAGAGGTGGATATCAATAGAGATTTGCATCCTCTCTAATGATAATGTTTTCAACTCCATCTCCAGGTAGACCATTCCCCTCTCCTATAATAATTTTGAGGCATATTCCTTTCATGGCACATTAAATAAATTTACAATTTTTAAGTTTCAGCGGTGGTAATCATTTCATCCTAGCCACACAATATGATATCTCGATATCCACCTTGAATATAATCTCCTTCACTAGAGAAAAATCTACCAAACCCATGAAGCACATTCATAACATTTAAAATGTCTATTCGTCACATGTGGTCATGAAAGATGATGTTATGGAGTATCTTTTGGAATTTTCTCTCAAAATAAAAGCTTTCCAGTGGTGTAAAAGTATTCCAACCATTTTAATCAACACATGGGATGAGCTTGGCACCACCCTCTATCGACAGTTTGATGAGAAATATTACAACACCTCTCTTCTTAACCAGTTAACCGCCATCAAGTGGGCCCCAAATGAGCACATGGAGGATTTAAAAATTAGATTCTTGAAAACATAGGACAAAATTCTAGTCATTATATAGGATACACCTCAAGGTGCATTTATAAACTTTCTTAGAGATTTGAATTATGATATAACATTAATTATTCAATATATGGGTGCTATAAAAATATTGAATGATTATAAATTAGCCATTATGTGGTGAAATTATATTATCCACGTGAGTAAGATTTCCCCTAGATTACCTATTCCAGTTTTCCTTAAATTACCGCAAAACACTCAAACCATTATTGCTCTTATTTCTCAACCTTCTATTCCTCTATTTGATTCCACATCTGGTTCCTCGATCAAGCAAGAAGAAACTAAAATCCTTATTATTTAACCAATAAATTTAACAAATGACATTGTCTCCCTTAATATATAACAATCAAAAGTTCATAAAAGTTATCGTAACCCTCCTCAAGGTTACCCGCAACAGGGCTCTCAATACTCAAATAAGATATTTTCTTGAAAACACTTGCCAAGGATACCATGAAATAAAAACTGTAACCATTTCTCATTCCTTGCATGAGAAAAGCTATTTTTTGGTAAAAAATAATATGTCCCAAGGTTTTGAATGGTGTTATCCTTGTGATCAACCTCAATATCAATACATATGTGAGATTTGAATCAAAATTTTGTGAGATAAGGCTTTTATAGTGAAAAATTAAATATACTACAAAGAAAACTCCATTGGTCCATTAGAAAACAATATTGAAGGGATACAAGAGGCCAATCTAGATCCCAATTTCATACTTTTTAGACTTGATGATTTTTGTGTAATTAACAAAGCCACTGTAAATTGGAATAGTCCACAACTTCATGTGGTAGATAACACAAGGTCCAAAAAGAGATAGATGGATGTAAGGTCTCCCCATCCTAATTATTCAACTCTATAAAATAGTTTGAGTCAATCTCCAGACTTGGGAAGAAATTAAGCTTCATCTAGTTAGTCAGAGATCACTCCTTAGCCTAAAAAAAATAATTCTTGAAGAAAACTATAGGTCTACACAACATGAAAATACCACTATCCAAATATCTCCTATGGATAGAAAAATTAAGGAAGGAAAATGCCACTCCCTCAATGTAAAAGTTTGTGGCCATTCCCCTTAGCATTTTATAGAAAATGAAAAGGAAAAGAAATTAATGTAAAAATGTGGGCTGCCCTATCTATCCCATCTCAAATAGATCTCTTGTAGGAAGCATTGAAAACATTTCCACATCTAAAACTCACCATGCACAAAGCATAATCTGCAATCAACATATGTTATCCTAAGGAAACCACCTTGTGGATAACTTCATGATAGATTATTTTACTATTACCTCAGTAATGTCAATTAAATTTTTAGATATATTGGGAATTGTGTATATTCCAACCTCAAAAGGTGTCTTGCAATTTGATGGATCAATAATTCAAGTCTTGGGTATAATCAAGGATCTGGAGTTAACTCTTCATGTTTTCCTAAGCCTAACTATAATGAAAGATAATTCTATGATTAGCTTTACACCATTATTCTCCCTCTTCCTATCTAGAGACTTCATAACAAAATTTGGTGGATATCTTTATTCATAATGGTCTCATATGCTATTAATAACAAGGTATAGGACTAGGTTTAAAATTAAAGTTACATGGTCCGAGGAAAAGTAATTAACAACCCTCCATGCACTAAGATAGTGCATTCATAAAATTCAATCCTTCATCTCATTCTAGAAGAATTGGCTAAATAACAATATGAGTTTGACCCTTATGACACTGTAATGGAATTAGTTCTAGGTACCTACTGCATCTACAAATAATAACTCAACACCCCCATACCACTCAAAGAAGAGAACAACACTTCTAGAATATGTAAACTTTACTTTGATGGCTCAATAAGAAGGAATGGAGTTGGGGTGGGTGTAGTTTTAATCTCTTCAAGAGATAAGAAACTCTTTTTTTTACATGGGCTGCAATTTTCATGTTCAAAAAATGTGGTGGAATATGACACATTTGTCCATGGTATCTTGACAACAAAAATTAGAAAAATCAAGAACTCGCAAACATTTGGGGACATTGAATTGGTATTTCACCAATTTAAAGGGAAATGTGCCACCAATAATAATATTTTAAGAGCTTATACACACTGAATCTATAATATCTTGGAAATTTTTGAAATTTTTGACCTTCAGGTAGTGTCATGGAAGAAGAATAAGGAAGGTGACCCAGTTTAAGCTATTATATTTTACTTTTCCCTCATGGAAGACCTTATCCAAGTAAATAAGAAACATTTTAAAATTATTCTAATACCATCCATTCTAGACAACAAAGTCAGCTGGAAATTTTTTTAGAATGATTAATAAATATTCCAATTTGCATATCAATTTGGAATAAAGTTATGGGGATAAAATCATTCATCTGCAAACAAAAAAAATTACCAAAATGTTTGGTTAGTCTCAAGGACATATTCATTCTTGAGGACAAGATCAAAGGGCACAAAAACACATATCCGTGAGCCAAGACACTACAATTGAGTCATCTTGCAAAAGGTAAGGAGGTTCTTCTTAGAAATGTGTGTGATGAAAAGGAAGAACAAGATTTTATTTCCTTATTTCAGAGATTTCATGATATATTTTTATGGAGTTATGAATATCTTAGAGGTTTTCACCCATATGTTTCTCAACAATCCATTAATATTGATCTTATGACCAAACCAGTCAGATAGAAGTAGAGACCAATGAACCTAAAGATTGATCATCTCATAAAGAAGGAATTGTCTAAAATCATTGATTCATAAATCTTATTCCCCATAAAGTACTCATATTGGGTGGAAAACTTAGTCTGAGTGCGAAAGAAGAATGGATAAATAAGACTGTGTGGATTTTAGGAAATTAAACATGGCCTTTTTGAAATATCATTATTCTCTCCCATCGAAGGAAAATACCCTTCAAATAACTACATGATCCTAATCAAGTTTGAATCATATTAATATCAAAGTGGGATCAATTTAAAACCGCATTCACAACTAAGTGGGGAACATATGATGTAGGAAGCACAACCACTATGGGGTGAATCAATGGGAAATAAACCTTTCATTTACTTAAGAATTCACCAAACATTCATCAACATATATATTAAGTAATTATTTAAAAAACACATGATCATGCACCATGAGAACACAAGTACACCATATTTAAGTGGGAAACCCTTATAGGGAAGAAAACCCACTGAGATAAATTTTTATTACAAAAATTAATCAAATTTTATTTGAGCATCAACCCAACAAGGAGTACCCACCCCAAGGTTTAGTGAGCTACTAACCTCATAAGGAGCAGCAACCCCTATATTTAATATAGCACCAACCCTCAAGGAGCATCAAACCTTCATGGAGGCACAAACCACCTAGATGACTCAACACCAAATCACCGAGATATATGTTTTTATGACCTCTAAAATGGTACCACAACAACTGTTGATGACTCTATTTATCTCTCCTTTATTCTATCCAAAGAAAGAATTGCTCTCTTTCAAATTTCAATGTGCACTTTATATTTGTGTATTTTCTTATATTTCCTCTCATCACCCTTCTCTCGTGACCTCTTCTCTCTATGTAATTTATTTTTACCACCTCTCATTTGTGTTGTTTCTCGTACATCTCCTCTTCACCTTATCTATTGTGTTGTATTCTTCTACACTCCCCTCTTCTGTGTATCCATTTATCCATGCATTTATAGTTTTTATTCTCTCTTTCTTCCCTTCTTCTTTTTTCCTTATTTATTTTGAATTTTCATTCATTACATATTCCTTCCATGCATTCTTCATGTTTTTTCACATTGTACCATTATTGGATCCCTTCTTTATACTCAACCAACATATCAAAAATCCTTTATTTTCTCACCGAAAAACCCTTTATCTCATTGGTTAATGGATTTGTATTTTTCTTCTATCTTCTGGTGGGTTATTTTATTTACAATCTCTCTCCTCTTAAAATTGAATTTTATTTATTTATAGACATCTCTTCTTATGGCTTCAGGCCACCTATCTTCTACTCCTTGGGGAGAATTAATTCTACCCATATGTTTCTCAATAATCTATTGATCTTGATCTTACGGCCAAGCTAGTAAAATAGAAGTAAAGACCAATGAACCTAACTATTGAGCATCTTGTAAGGACTTATCTAAACTCATTAAGTCATAAATAATATTCCCCATAAATTACTCATCTTGGGTGGAAAAATTAGCTCCAATGCTAAAGAAAAATGGATAAATAAGACTATGTTTGGATTTCAGGGACTTAAATAGGGCCTCTTTGAAAGATAATTATTCTTTCACATCCAAGGAAAATATCCTTAAAATAATTACAGGATTTGGATGATTCTCTATGCTTTAAAACTAATCAAGTTTAAATCATATTAATACCAAAATGGGATCAATATAAAATTGTGTTCACAACTAAGTGGGGAACATATGATGTTGGAAGCATAACCATAGGGGATGAAATAGTGGGAAATAAAACATTCATTAACTTAAGCATTCGACAAAAATTCATCAACATATAGATTAAGTAATGATTAAAAAACACATGACCATACACCATGAGAACACAAGAATGCAAGTACACCATATTTAAGTGGGAAACCCTTATAGGGAAGAAAACCCACTGAAATAAATATTTATTACAAAAATGGATAAAATTTTATTTGAGCATCAACCCTACAAGGAGCATCAACCCCTATGTTTAGTGAGGTACCAAACCCATAAGGAGAACCTACTCCTATATTTGATATATCACCAACCCTACAAAGAGAACCAATCCCTAGATTTAGTAGAGCACCAACTACAAATGGAGGCACCAACCACCTGGATAACTCAACACCAAATCATCCACCTATATTTTTTTTTCACCTATGGAATGGTACCATAACAACTGATGATGACTCTATTTAGCTCTCCTTTATTCTATCCAAAGAAATAATTACTCTCTTTTGAATTTTAATGTGCACTTTATCTGTGTGCATTTTCTTCTCTTTCCTCTCATCAGCCTTCTCTCGCGACCTCTTCTCTCTATGTAATTTTTTTATCACCTTTTATTTGTGTTGTCTCTCACACATCTCCTCTTCATGTTATCTATTGTGTTTTATTATTCTACACTCCCTTCTTATGTTCATCCATTTATCCATGTACTTATCTTCTTCCTTCTCTATTTCTTCCCTTATTTACTTTGAATTTTCATTCATTGCACATTACTTCCATGCATTCTTCACATTTTACCATTATAGAATCCCGTCTTTATACTCAACATACATATCAAATAGCATTTATTTTCACACCTAAAAACCCTTTCTCTCATTGGTTTAATGGATCTCTCTTCATCTTCTCTCTTCTATTGGGTTATTTTATTTTCACTCTCTCTCCTCTTAAATTGCATTTTCTTTATGCACAGACATCTCTTCTTACTACTGTAGACACTAAAATTAGGTCACACTCCCCTTTGTCCCTCAACATATAAGCACCCTTTATTACATTTACCTAGCCATGACCCCCTTCACCCCACTAGTATTAATTTAATTAATTTAGTTAAATTAATGCATTATCCTCACTATATTTATTATTTAAATATCTTATTTAAATAATATCTACACATACAGTTCACTTAGACACCTCACCAAGCCAACTCGACCTAAGATCTATTCTTAACAAGTTCCCATAACTAACTAAGACTTACCCAAACCCTAAAAATCAATGCATACATTCCCTCTAACCACATTCCCTTATGCTGACAAGAGGCTCTGAGTCTAATCCATGGGATAATGACACAAGATCCAAAGAAATCAAGATAATCTCCCTAGTTTAGTAAACCTAGGAAATCCCACCTTGACCGATGTCGGTTACCCCTAATTGTCGCCGGTTAAGTCAGACTGCCATCGGTTACCCATTTTCACCCAAAACAACCTTATTCTCAAGGTTGGAAGTTGGAAGCAAAATAGGTTGACGAGAAAGAACACATCTCAGAGAGATAATGCATCTTCAGAGAGCCAATTCCAGTGAAAACTCACATCCAAGGAAGGAGATTGAGAGTCTTCTCCTGCACAGCCATCCCAGCCACGATCTGATCTATCCAAGCAAAGAGGAGTGTATATGTAGCCCATGTAAAAGATTTTCTTCAATTGGTAATCACTTGCAACCTTCAAACCCATCATCAACACCTCCATCCGCCATACACAAGCCTTCAGAAACGGAATCCAAGTAAGTACAACATCATACTTTCCTAGTTATTTCATTTCATCATCATTTTATCATACATTGTTTATCTTGCTCTCTATTAACCTTCTCCATATTTCCACCTCTATAGACACATTAAAACCTCAAAAAATCCTACTCTAGTCACCCAATACACTGTCATGAATAACCAAAGTCCTTTGTGCAATCACAAAGGAGAAAAAAAGCTCGTTCTGTGACATTTCCAGATCTCACAGTAACTGGCACCAGTTATACCTAACCACCGTCGGTCACCCCTGACCGACACCAGTCTCTGTGTTTTCCCACACAACCCTAAACAAAGACCTACCCACCTAATTTTATCTCACTGTCATTCACCTGTGACCTACCCGAGACTTTTATCAGACCTGTAGAGACCCAGAACTAATCATTTAACCTTTGGATTCTATTCTAGCTTAGCTTGTTAGATTAGATCTATATTCTTATTGTGTTTTAAGTGAGATACCTAAATCATTCAAAATAACAATAGGATTTACTTTGATTACAGCATTGAATTGTTTAAAACAGTGGACTGACAGCCATCTAGGAAGTATCATACTTCCTGGATCTAGCTTACACTAGTCATTTCACTTCCCATACTATTTAATTCCTTCAGGTGGTCTTGTTTTCATTACAGGTAGTTCCTCCTAGCCAAAAGGAAGCTCTCACGATCAGTTGTGGATTCAGAAGTCATACGCGCGCAATAACCCATCAACTGACATTTGAACAGGTATTCCTCCTATGCCCGTTACCCTATCTATTTCGTCAACACTTCAAAGAAACAATCTAATAAAAAGGTGAAATATTTTGGCATGCCAGGTGGGACCCATCCAGGGTTCCTTGCATTTCATTCATTCCTAGGAAAAAATTGTGTGCTTGTTTCCCTTCTAAAAAGCATACACACTAATTTTCTTCCCTGGTAATCCACATCTCCTTTCTATTTTCTCTAAAGGAATCATTTCTTCATGTTTTCTGCATTGTAGTGAAAAAGAATCCCTCTTCCTCTTCATCTTATTGTGTCATCCAATTTCACATTTTTGATTTGGGTTTAAAAACAAGTTCATTCCATTATGATTTATTGCATTAGCTCACATTAATTGAGGGAAACCTATACGTTGGAAGTCATGAACAATTGATGGTTGACAAATGAATCATGGAAAAGCACTTCTATCCTTTTCTCTTTCTCTGAGTCTTACCAAACCACAAAAAAATTCAAAATACATACATTCTTACACAACATCCTACCTAGAAGAAGTTGTAGGTGGTCACATGATCATGACACATTGGGCACCCTTCTTGCTACTCTATTAAGTTATACTTCAAAGTGAAGCCTGCCCCAACCATAACATACTTGAAACCTCACCTTTTAGATCTCCTTCTTTGTAGGAAGCCATCCTCACCAAAAACTCTATTTCAAAATTCATGCATCAGTCCCTAAATAACATAAGCTAAACAAACATAATAGAAAAGGCACTCCTAGGATCACATTTTCTTAGTGTTTCCACTTCGCTTGCGTTTTGAGGTGAAAGATCACATTCATCACTTTCTTGTTCATCCTTGCAAACTCCTCATCATAGATAGTCTATTCTAGCTTCACCTGAGTGTGCCTGGGCTATATCATCACCATTCCTAGAATTCTGGGTCTGATTCTACATCAGATTTTAATTCACAACCACTTTCTTTCATCATTGTTTCAATTTCACAGTAATCATTGTTGGTTACCTCTGACTGTCATTGATTATAGCCAACCGACATCGGTTCTAGGTTCTTTTGCTAATCTACTCAAAATGAAATTTTACTGCACTTTCTTCAACTTTTCACAATCTCTATCACTGTCATTATTCCCATTGACATTTTAAACATCCTCAGATTTGTCATACTTGTCATATTTTACCTTCTGCCTCACTATTTACTCACTGTCCATTTTCTACAGTGACCGACATTGATTATCCCTGACCGACGTCGGTTTTCCCTAACCGATTGTAGACACCAAATTTGTTTCTTATGACACCCTATGCCCCGCATCTCATTTTGCAACCTAACCTCACTACTTAAACCTTACACAATTATTTATTAATTACCTTATAATTAATAAATCCACATCTCCAAACCTGCCACCTCATTTCACCACCTCATCATGACCTAGCCCTAAACCTAAACTAACCTAATTAAGACCTATGACTTGGTCTACATCCACACACATGACTAATTACTTCTCATCCACACCAAAACCAGCCTAATCATGACTTGACCAAGCCCACAACTAATCCCTGTGATGTAATGTGAGGCACATGGAAGATGAATTTTTTTAGGGGTAGAGGATGGCCGAACTAACCTATAAGGGCACCATGCCCTTGGAGTGCTTCCTACATAGTCTCGGTGAAAAGGGACCTCAAGCCGATGTAGTTCTCCCACAAGCTATGGAAGAATACGAGGAAGTATGAAAACAAGTTAGTAGGTTTTAGGCAGGGTGTGGGTTTTAGATTTGTAAGGTATGGGTGGATTATAGGTAAAGTGATGTTGGTGATGTACATTGTGACAAAAGAAGAAGATTACCCCAAAAGTAAGCGTCGAGGATCAAGTCCTGTATAAGGTAATCACAAACATAAAAAAAGTATGGTTAAAAGATAAGAAGGGGAAATAAAGCCACCTAGTTGGTGTCTTGATCATATTGAGTAAATCACACCTTGGTGGAGGTAATGAATCGTATTAGACCCTAAAGACATTGCACTGATGGACTGTTCTACCCGGCAGAAAACTACATCACACTGATCATTCAACTGTCTAAGTTCCTTAGAATTCCCTTGAGAATAGCTCCTAGACACTCGAATTTGTGTCTTCTCGATCCCCCTATTGCCTACCGCATAATCATTTTCGCAACCTAACCTCATCACCTAAAGTCGTCTTACAACCAACCTTCATTGAAAGCCCCTAAATTACCACCCCTACCGATATCGGTTATCATAAACCGGTACCAGTCTCCATAACCTGCCAGTCGGTTATACTGTGAGTCGCATCAGTCACTGTCACTCAAACTAGACCTAGCTTTTCTTCTAATGCTTTTAAACTAACCTAATTAAGACCTATAACTTGGTCTACATCCAGCACTCCATGACTATCACTTGCTCCTCACCCGCACCAAAAGGGGAACCTAATAATGACTTTGACCAAGCCCAGTCTAACTAATCCCTCAGAAGCCCAAGGCAGGGAAGGCTGGCATTTATTGTCTAACTAAAAATATCCCACTCTTGTATTCTTACTTACCGACATTGGTTCCTACTCAAACCGCCGTTCGGTTACGTAACTGCCATCTAATCTCTCTGTAAATTGACGCTCACACCCAACCAAAAAAAAAAGCATCGGGGAATTCATCCTGGAAAGATCGTGACACTTCATCTATGGCTCGAGCGGAGACAAGTGAAAGGAAAGAAAGGACCTCTATTCTAGAGAACGAAAACATTCTAAGCCCAAGACTACAACTGAGTACGCCCGGTGGGAGCCTTTCTTGTGATACTTTCTTTCTTGCTAAGCTTTCATATAGGGAGCAGACTTGATATTTTCATCTTCTAAATTTTCACAAGATCATTTTCCTATTTTGGTAAAAGAATTTGTCTTTCATTCCTCATCAGTGCATTAGTGAAAGTCATCTTCTGTGTTTTCATCAGGAACTAGTCAAATACTATCTTGGGTTTAACGCTCTTTTAATAACATTTCTTGGACTTACTGTTTTCAATTCTAGTGAACGTAGATTAAGTACAGGTCGTACTCGTGAGGGTCCACTATCCATGGTATTGACACCCTACATCTAATCTGTACCTCCTCTACACAACTTACATTGCCCCCAAGAACAGCCCCCATACTCAACTGAGTCTTCTCAAACATCACCCCTTTTACGCGGTATTCCTCCAATCGATTGAGGTAACCTTATAAGCCAAAATAAACTTGACCATAGCTCACCTTAGGTATTTTGTTTAGGATTGACTTCATCTAAAAGCCCCTAAATCACTAACCCCTACCAATAATTAAAACGGTTATCCTAGGAACTTGGTACTCGGTGATTTTCGACCGTGCATCTTGCTTGTCACTATGATTCTCTTTCTCAAGACCATACACTTTTCTCTATTGATCACTTCAGAACAGTTTGGTAGGTATACTAAGAATTGTAATATTGCAAATCAGCAATTCTTTGTTATAACTTCTGTACAACGATCCTAATTCATATCAGCATCGGGGAACTGACCAACGTCGGCTACAATCTGACTGACATCGGTTTACCTGATCCATATCATTTCCTGGGCCTAAGGCAGTTCCCTCATTTACTAGGAACCTAATTAATTCTTACATCGTGGGGCTGCTTCTATTCCTGATAGATTGCATCTTACTGTGTACCCCTGTCCATGGTTTTTATCACTCAGAAACAAGCCGCAGCCATGGTTTCACATGCCCGTTCCGTGCCTTTTCCTGAATCACCCCCTTCACATTCTATAGGGAATCCTACGGGACACCAATGAGGTTCCCAAAAATCCCTGTAGGAGATAAGGAATTTGTGAAATTTTTGGACGCCAATCCTAGTGTTGTACAGTACTATTTGTCTCATGCCCCTGACCGTACATCCGACGGTCAACTCCTTGTTGGCATGCCTATTAGTATAGCCGCTCACTTAGCTCCTTTCCCACCTGATAACTCCGCCTTGCCTTCTTGCATCCTTAGCCCCGTCTCCCAACTCAGTGGCTTCAGAGGTTCTTACAACACAAATTGGCTTTCCTTTTGTTAATCTAGGGCCCCACGTATCATTACCGCCAACTGATCCTACCTCGTCTCTCTTGCAGACTGTTCCTTTCATAACTTGCTCTCTGCCACCTATCCACACGAGCTTTCTTTCTCAGGCTCCTCCCACCTTTTCATTTCCACACACTTATCCGGTGGCTTCAACACCTTATATAGGAAATTCCTATTCGGTTGCAACTCAACATATTCGTCCTCAATACCTTATCAACATTTAGCCCCCCCATTGTCTAGTGGAGGCCCTTGGCCCAATCCTCCACCTTTTACAACAACCGCACCATCATCTCATCCAACCACTGATTTCATCAAACACATGATGGACAAGATGCAAAATCTGGAGGCTTCTGTTTCAGGAAGCCGTAACACCTTGACATACGAGAAAGTTTGTCGGGAGCCCATTCATCCTTATTTCCCCCTTCATTCATATCCTCCTCAATGGGAATTACCAAAATTCACTCGTTTTAATAGTAAGGAGGATCCTCAACAACACTTGTGATAATTTAGACATGCCTGCTATCTGATTTCTCATGACAATGCTTTACTACTCTGCACCTTTCCCATGTCCTTATCAGGACCCACCTTGGAGTGGTATAGTGCTTTAACCCAGCACTCCATCTTCTCTTTTAACCAATTAGCCCAATCTTTCTTGGATAATTTCTCCATTAATAATTGATAAGAAAGTATATATCACCGACCTCTATGCCATCCGACAATTTGAAGATGAATCTATCGTAGATATTTCGTTGGACGATGGCGAGGTCTCATCAACCAACTTACTTATGCCTTGCCTCAGGCCGAACTCATCGAACTCTTTACGCGGGCCTGTGCTAAGCACATTTCTCACTACCCTCCAAATTCAAACTTTCCGCACCTTTGATGAGGCCTTTACTATGGCTCGGAAACTAGAAATTCGAGCCTTAGAGGAAGAGAAATTGCTGTTGTCGCAACAAAAACCCTAATTTCTGAACCCAAGACTCTACCAACAAACCCAAAACTACCAATTCTCATGCATCGACTGCTTCGAAATCAAAAGGGGCTGTCCACGTGGTGATGGTCAAATCCCAAGAACCGTCTAATACCCCGCCAAAAACCACCTATAATTATAAAGCTGAGCCCATCAATTACACTCCCTTGGGAGAAACTTATGGTGTCATATTGGAGAAAATTACTCAAAGTAGGAGCTATCACCTTGCCTCCTGTTTAAACCTCACTTCTGGGTTTGATTCCACCCGCGCTATACCTTCTTGGTACAAAAGAAAATGACTTCTGTAACTTCCACCGTGTGAAGGGACACAGTCACAAAAACTGTAAGATGTTGAAAAACATAGTGCAGGAAATGGTTGATGCAGGGGATATAACCCTCGATAATCCTAATGCCCCTACTAACCGAAATTTGAAAATCTTCAATAAACCATTCCCAAACCACTCTTCTAACAGTAACATAAACCAAGATATCTTAGCCGAGGAGAGTGTTCATGAAATCCATGCAGTTTTCGATTCCCAACCAAAAGCCTCTATTGAGAAAATTCTGAATCAAGCCTCTTCACCAACGCAGGAATCCGCACCCGCTTCACCACCATCAAGACAAGATGATAACCTTGCCATTCCTTTACCCATAAAGGAATTAACCGCCCAGAGTTCCCTTCTCACAGATGAGCCTTCTTATGCCACATCTTTACAAGATTGTGAGCGGATGTTATCTAACTTATCTATTTCCCAAACATCTCCTTCTGTCACTCTTGCTATAAAAGAAGAAGTCTCGGCACTTTTTCTGTCATCCTTAGAAGAGAATCCCCTAGAACCAACATCACCAAATTCTTTAATCATGACAGATCCCCTCAAACATGCCCTCCTACCTATTAGTTCTTCATCGCCTAAATCTTTTCAGCAACCGGTTGACCTCTTAACGCCCATTGACATATAATGCCTCATTTACCCCCTGTATCACACCCACAGTGGACCGGAATCACAACCCACCTTTCTTCCATACAAAAGTTCCTATTCACATGTGAGGATTATCACCCCTCCGAAGACAGACGAGTCCTATGGGAACGTTTGAGTACACCATGCTCTACTCAGATGCAGATGACCAATCCAGACACCTCTATCATATACCCGCAGGTGTTTACAAAAAACTCAAAATGCCTATGTCCTCACCTTCAACCCCGTCATCTCTACCGAATACCTCATCCACCTCTATTAACCTAACCAAACCTCACCCTACGCTTGGGACTTCACCAATACCCAGCCTAACACACCCACCTAAACGGTTAGATTTATCCAAAAATCAAGCCGTCCATCTACCTAGGAGACAGACCCAATCTCCTCAAGTCCAATCTATACCTCTGTCACAACTAAAACCCTCGCCATCACACCTACCTTCTATATTGGGACCTCACCCCTCCACCTTGCCTCAATACATCATACCTCCTGCATTTTCTTTAAAACGACCTACACCTTCTGCACCCATACAAAGATCCACGGGTATATTAACACCGTCACCCCAAGTATCCTGTCCACCTACCAACCCTAAACAAGCTCCATCATCAAGGGATTTGTTTGCTGTCACTCCTCTTTCCCCGTGGTTGTTTCTTGCCACCATGTCATCTGTGGCCTCATCATCTAACCAGCTAAACATGACTTCTGCGTTGAAGAAGCCACGTTTAGTTAAATCCAATTATCAAAATCCCCTTGTCTAAACTACCACTCATACATGAATCAACCATACCCAACCATTACCAAAAACCACCCAATCAATAGCCTCATCTTCCTCTGAATTTGACCCGCTCAAAGGATCTTACGCCACGATCCTTGATATGTTGGTGGAGAATGTGACCATTTCCCTACCCCCACTTCAGACCCTATGATCCATCTAAACCTCGACCTATAGGTTATGATGAGTCTAAAATCTGCGCTTACCACCGCACACCAGGACATGATGTAGAGGGATGCAAAGCTTTGAAAACCATCCTTCGTCAGTCACCTCTCTTGGATAGAATGGTTAAGAAAGACAACTTACGAAGGGAGAAACTTTTAGCTTCAATCCCCCTCTCCTATACCACCTATCCCCGCCTCACCAAGATCTATCATTATTACAACCCCACCTCTCGAATACCATGACTTATCCCTACCATCTTCCTCCTCTCGTGTTCACGAGATCAACATGATTAATGCATTACTACTCGAGGGCAAAAAAATAATAGGAAAGCTAAAGAAAGCACACCTGTGGCCCTCTCTTTCTCCGTCCACCATCCTGATCGCACCACCACCCTAAAGTGGTTATTCGTGGGACCTGCCTACCCCGTCTCTGATGGATTTGCCCACCGATACCATGATCAAACAGCTTCACCAATCACCTGTAAAAATGACACTGTATGATCTCATTCAGACCTCTGAATCTCATCGACAAGCTCTCATTGAAATCCTTCAAGGGATAGAGGTCTTACCTAATGAAACCTTGCTCGTTACCTCCATTATTAACATCCAACCACGTTGCTTCTCTCACCAAACAAGCTATCTCCCCAATCACTTCCGTCGCTGTACAACAAACCGCTGATGTTAGTTTCTCCGAAGACGAAATTGTTGACTTTGGCGAAGAAGATCCTGACCCCAGCTCTTTTCATCTCAGCTTATGTCCGGGACATGCTGGGTGCGTTGTGTTATGATTGACGGGGGTGCTAGCGTAAACATCATCTCTTCCAAATCCTTCCAACAAATGAATATCCCCTCTAGCTGCATGTGTGCCAACCCCACCATGCTGCGTTTATTCAACAATGCTATTACTTCTACCTTAGGCACCATGATCCTTAACATTCGTGTAGGGCCACGTACCTTACCCGAACTCTTCTATGTCCTTGAGCGAGAATTCCAATACAACATGTTGCTAGGCTGCCCTTGGATCCGGGCTATGGGATGCGTTCTCTCCACCTTACATAGATGCATAAAATTTGATTATGAGGGGAAGTCCTACATCATAAAAGCTGACGCTCCCCCCTTCAAAACCTACAATATGTTATATCACCCTAATGATGTGCTTGTACTAGTCAAGAAACCCATTCATCCAACCCAACCATCTACTTCAACCTCACCTCAACCACCCATCTCAACCGCACCTACACCTTCAACCAATGAAACCACCACCGCAAATACTGCTTCCTTTCCCGCGGACAACATAATGAGCTCAGATCCCTTGGTAGATGTTTTTCAACACCTTACACTGGGGAGTATCACCTATATAACGTTGGAACTTTCCATACCCCATAGGAGTATGGATAGTTACATGTGAATCCTACCTACGACCGTCGTGTGGGGGAAGTAATCTCCTACGGACCACCTAATTGTTGAACCAACCTAACATATGGGGGTGTCGATACATCCTCTATCACCCCTGAACCTCCCTTTGGTGTGGTTCCCTTCCAATCTGATTTTCAATATCTAACTAATCGTTGTTTCGCCCTCACCTTCCTAACACGTTGTACTTGGAAGGGCTTCGGTTTTGATCTTTATGAACAAGGCCGACATACAATCATTCCTTTCACTACACGCAAACAAAAAGATCATCGTGGTCTTAGATTATCTGAACCACCTACACCGAAGACACCGCCTATCTGTTGTATCCAGGAAGATGACGAAGTCACCCCTTCCAAACCATCATCACCCATTTTGCCATCATCACCCACAGTGTCGATAGACCCTGAATCTATCCCTCCTAGCTTTTTTTTTCATAAACGCTATCTTCCTGGGTCCTCTCACTTATCAACGTGATAATGAAGACCCATCTTCTCTTCCCCTTCTGTATCCAGACATGATCGAAGAGGACTCACCTTTAATTAATGTTGTTGAGTGCCAGGATGACGACTCCATCCTCACTTACCTTGGTGCAGACGAATCTTATATTCAATGCACCTTACCATCTGACACTCAAACCATGTTGAATGAGTCGACTATAGAAATCAACATCCACACAGAGGATGATCCTCACATTATGAAGATCAGACAATCTATTAACGCATCAGAACAAACTTCCTTCACTACCTTCCTCCATTCCCACAACCAAGATTTTGCTTGGTCCTACGCTGACATACCAAGAAATGATCCTGAAATTTCTGTCCATAACATTACTCTAAAACCTGATTCCAAACCAGTTAAACAAAAATTGAGAAAAATGCATCCACGCATTGCCCTCTTGGTCAAAGAAGAGCTTCAACGACTCCTTTCTGTTTCTTTCATCTTACCTATTGATTATCCTCAATGGATTTCTAACATCGTACTTGTTACTAAAGCACTAGGGGGACTTCGGATATGTACGGATTTCTAGGACCTTAACCTCACTTGCCCAAAGGATGACTTCCCCCTACCAAGTATTGATCAACTTTTTGATCTCACTGCGGGCCATGAGATGCTTTCCCTCATAGATGGCTTCTCGGGATAGAATCAAATTTTGGTAGCCCCGTCCGATCAACATAAAACTACTTTCATTACTCCTTGGGGAACCTTCTGTTATTGTGTCATGCCATTTGGCCTTAAGAATGCTAGTGCGACCTATCAGCGGGCTATGACTTACATTTTTCATGACATTATGCACACTATCCTTGAGGATTATGTCGATGTTTTAACCATTATTTTCGATCACCTTTTACAATACTGTGTTCGTCTTCAACCAAAGAAATGTGTCTTTGGTGTCCTTTCAGGAAAACTCCTTGGTTTTATTGTCTCTTTGCGTGGCATTGAGGTCGATCTAGCTAAAGTCAAAGCTATTGTAGAAATGCCCCCACCCACTAACCTCAAACAATTGTGTAGTTTACAGGGAAAACTCCAATCAATCTGACGTTTCATCTCACAACTATCGGATCGATGTCAACCTTTCCATCATCTCCTTAAAAAGGACATTGTCTTTTAATGGAGTGAGGAGTGCCACCAAGCCTTTGAGGCTCTTAAAGCCTATCTCTTACAGCCACCCGTGCTTATCCCACCTCAGGGTGATCGCCCTTTCTACCTTTACCTTTCCGCCACCAACCATGCTGTAGGAGCCATGCTCTCACATCATGACTCTGAGCATCGAGAACAAGCCGTTTATTACATAATTCGTACTCTGGTGGATTACGAGACTAGGTATACACATGTAGAAAAGTTGTGCCTAGCCCTATCATTCGTGGCCACCAAACTCCGACACTACCTCCTGAATCAAAAAACTTTTTTCATCACCAACACGGACCCCATCCATTATATGTACACTAAACCTCATCTAAACCAATGCATCACCCGATGACTTATGCTCCTCGCTGACCTCGACCTTGAGTTTGTACACCAGAAATCAATCAAAGGACAAACTATTGCAGACCAACTCATGGAAGCCCCTTTACCTGGGGAATAATTTACCAATTTTACTTTCCCTGACGAACTGATTGCCACTCTTTCACTTAGTGAGGAGTCATATCTAATGACCCTCTTCTTCAATGGATCCAAATTCCAGCGCGGCGGAGGGGCCGGTGTTGTTCTCATTCCTCTGGATGCTGAACCTATGCCTCTTTAATTCCAGCTTGATTTCCCCTGCACTATATTATCCCGTAAAATTGACAAGGGAAATTTTACCGATAACCATACTGAAAATTTTGTTCCGATCCCTCATTAGGGATCCCTTGCATTCGGAACATTGCGAAATCCCTTTTCTGGGAAATCTGGTTTTCCGAACTTAGTCATTTTTGGTCTTTTTGGTTGGGCGCATGGAATTCCTATGTAACATCACTATTTGGTGCACCCCCTTTAAAACCTTTGGCACATATCTTCCTGTGTCAACACACCTTTTGGTGCGCCTTGATATGTTGAGTCTTCCCTGCGTGTGCCAAGGTGCATGTGCCTTCATGTTGGCAAATTCTTTGTTGCGCCACTTTTTGGTGCACCACAGGCGCACTTAATCTCATGTCGACACCAATTTTGGTGTGCCAAGGGAGCACTTAATTCTATGCTGGCAGATGCTTTGGTGTACCAAAGGGCGCATGATTTCTTATGTCGACAACATCTTTCATGCGCCCTTTACAAAGTTGGCGGCGCATTTATTTCTAACTCGCATATATATATATATATGTATATGTATATGTATATATGTATTTGCGCGCCTGTAAATTTCAGTATCTCCAGAGCATCACGTTTTTATTCTCTGACCTGTCAGCTCACCTGCCCCGTCGTTTTCAACACGTTGTGGACCTGTTGCACGTTTTTCACTATTTATCTGAGTAAGAGGTTCTAATCTCTTTCATGTGTTTTACGTTTTCGGTTCTTTGAATGCTTTTTGGTTTGGTTTTGGAAATGAAGTTTTGATCTGGCCTCCCCCGCCTTGCTGTCTTTCCATATTCTTCCTCCTCTTTCCAAATCTGCTGGTAGAGGAAGTTATTCTGAAAGGATGGTGTAATCCCTTTTGATTAAACCATTTTATTACCCAAATGACCTTGGAAAAGAAATGAGAAAATAAGCTAAAACCATGTAAAAGACCCCTCGGAGAATAATCTAAGCTCTAAAAAGAGACTGTTTTTCTTTTCTCCTTGGCACATCTGTCACCCCTGTAACATGATCCAAATCTGCACCAATGGCACACCCATCATGCTTATTGCATTAAGAACTTTTGCACCCTCAAGGCGCGCCTCCTTCGCATGCTGCAAGCACTAGCCCTGCACCCTCCTTAGGCGCCTCAACCTTATTTTTTACATCACGTATACATGCGCCTCCTTGGTGCACCCTGCATCTATGCAGCATCAGCTTAATCCGTGCTAGGTACAAAGTTTCAAAGGCATAGGCACTCTTCTTGTTGCAGTAACATTATGTTGTGTAGACCCTCCGTGCGCCGCGCCAAGTTGCCTTTGGCGCACGAAAAGTTCCTGTTACACAAACCATACATGTGCCAAACGGCGCACCAAATCCCCATGCAACATGAAAAATCTATGCGCCTTTGGCGCATCTTGTCTCTATGTAACACAATGTCTCCATGCGCCTTTGGTGCTGATTTAACCTTTGCAACACCTCTTTTCTGTGTGCCTTACCTATTTAGCCCTGTAAGCTGCAGCTTTCATGTTCCTTGTGCCCTGAGCCTCAAAATCACTAACTCTTTCTTCTGTTAAGATTTCAATGGGAGATCAAATGGCTAATACAACCTTTTTGGATTGGGTCTCGCTTCTTCTTCGTGCAAATCAGTAACTAAGCTCAAAAGAACATATGTCTACATCAAGCAGGAGACCTACCAAATCCAAAGGCAAGGCCAAACTTACAAAAGAAGAGATGAAATAAAAGTATCAGAGATTCAGAATGCCTGACTCCCAGGTTGAATGCGACCTAGATATCAGGGACTCAGAGTTGGGTCACATTGATATGGAGAATTATGGGGTAGAACTCAGAAGGTAACTAGAAGTCCATGGATGGACAAACTAATAGGCAGTGCCCTACACTTCGCTGGAGGAATCCAAGTTAGCACCATCAACAATGAATTCATGATGGTGGTCGCCCGATGCTACAACAAGGACACAAGGTGTGTCGTAAATGACAAGGGTGAGGTCGTCATTAACCTCACTGCCCACCACTTTGAAATAATACTTGGCATCCCTCATCACCGGCACTTTGTGGCCGTCAGCTGAGAGGATTATATTAAGGCCTGGGATGATAACAAAGATCAGTGCATGCAGCTGATGAACGAGGTCTATTTGAAGAATAAAAAGGTGGTGACCCAATGGCCTCAAACCATCCACCGCAGTGACTTCTCAAAGGAGCTCAGCGATACCATCACATTCCTGAGCAAGGTTTTTGGGCTTCCTGACACCCACTTTTTCCATAAATGGATGTTGCGGTACTTAGAGACCATAAACAAGGATATGCCCGATCAGTGCTTTTGCTGGGGAGAGATAATAAGCAGCACAATCTCTGAGCAGCTTCAATAATTTCTTATAATGGGAAGATTCTACATGAACTCCTATGTTGTCTATGCTGCAGCATTAGAGAGAGACTACCCAGGCCTAATGCAAAGTGGGGTTTGGCCTCAGGTCAAAATATATGAGTACTACCCAGAATTGAGGCTGGAGAATAGCATCTCTCAATTCAAAAAGATTAACGATGTGTTTTTCTATCACATCATCTACCTGTTGAGGCCAAATATGACTTATTGTCATACGACCAAAAGCATAGTGGCAGCCACTGAGAAATGGGGGGCCCTATTCACCCAATTTCCCACATTCACCTATCTGAGGGTGGCCAACTTCTTGGGAGAGCTAACCAGATTGCCGAGGTATGTTGGGCCTAAGCTGATTTTGCTGGAGCTGTCAAGACAACTGATTACATATCACGAGAAGTGCCTCAAAAGAAAGAAGGCTGGAACTCCTTTCCCCCTCACAGTAGGCCGATATACATGCCTTACCCACCACAAGGCAAAGGACATGCTCGCAAAGATGGAGCTGCTTAATTTGAGACATGATTTCATGGCTAGGCCTACCTTCAACCCAAGGAATTGTCTGCCAAGGGTGAAACTTGATCCAATCCACGTCCCCCATATCGAGGACATCTACATCGACATCATCCATGAGGTTGAGCTCAGGAGAAAAGATCATTCTCGCTTATCCTTGGCAGAAATCATCCAATATGGGGTGGCAATTGTCCCCAAAGGCTTCCAGACTACAGAAGATGAAATAGACCAAGTATATACTAACACGGATGGGGATAATTGGCATTTTCCGGCCATTGATAGAACTAAGGCACCTCAGACGATTGAGGAGACGGTTAAGGAAACTCTGTGTAAAACAGAGCATTGGTGTCAGATGAACAGGTTAATCTACCTCGGGGTTGATTTCACAACCTCCCCATTGGGTAATGCACCTCCTCGATCTAAACAGTAGCCTAAAGGCAAGGGCAAAGGTATAGAGGGTGAATCCAGCACCACCCAGGAAGAAGCTCCAGCGAGTCCTCCTTCCACAGCACCCGAACAGGTTATAACTCTGGCTTCGCCAGAGAAAGAAGCAGAAGAGGATGTTCCAATAGGCCCATCCACTCAGGATTTTGGCATTGCTACAACAACCGAGGTCCCTTCTATCCCTTCTTCTTCCCTTCCTTCCCCTCCTCGAGTGACTCAAGCGGCCATTCCTTTGGTCGTGTCCTCTCGCCCTTCTTCTACTCCTCCCCCCGCTTCTTCATCTATCTTCTCTTCCCCTGCGGATCTTTCCTCCTCCATTTCTTCCCTCATCTCTGAGCTCCCTTCCCTTCCTATGTCTTCCACAGCTGCAGTATCCCTTCCTCTCATGGGAACTTCTTCGGCTATTCTCTCCATGCCGCCTCCACATGTCTCCACGTTTTTCCCCTCCACTACTGTAGCTGCCCCCTTTTCCGTTTCTGGCCCTTCTCCCATAGGTCTAGCTTGGATCTCCCAACAGCTAAGTCAGCAAAAGAGGAAAGTTCCCATCGCTTTGATGGACTTTTCTGTAATCCCATCTAAGCGGGCAAAGAAGAAGAATCCCGTCACACGCTTCTCTCAAAGTGCTGCAGGAGAGAGGGTTATGGAGATCGCGTACCCCAATCCCCTCAAGGAGAAAAAGGATCTATCTCCGATAGATTTTACTGTGACCCAGGTCACAATGGGGACATCTTCTGAAAGCCTTCAGGGGGAGGCACTTTCTGTAGTTGACACCCTCTGCAAGAAGCTTCAAGAGACAAAGGAAGAGAAAAGGTGATTGAAAGAGCAAAACAAATATCTGCTCCAAGCCTTACAGAAGATGGGTAGTGCACCTCCCACAACTACCACCGAGACTTCTGAGCTTCTCAGCCAGGAGAAAATTAATGAGTACGCTAAGATCGGTGAGCAGGGTATGGCCGTTTCCGCTTGGACAAGCCAAATCCTCAAATACAGTGAAAAAGTAATCGCCGAGTTCTCCAACTTATATCTAAGCATCAATAAGGCGAATAAAGAGCTCCAAGCGTTACCGGGACCCATATCAGAAGAGCTGGAACATGCTAGACTGCAGCATGAGACCTTCCAACAAATTTTCGACTGTTCAGTCGAAGATCTGGTCAAGTTCGGCATCTTCGACCATCCCAGGGCCCTCAACAAAATCATGTCCACTCTGGATTACCGGGTGGATCAGCTGGAATTTGTCTTAGAAAAGATTGACAAAGTGAAGGAAGAAGCCCTGGACGCGATGCACCAAATGGAACAAATCATTCTTAACATGTTGCCAGTGTTACTTACTCCTTCCTTCACTTTAAGGAAAGCTGATGAAACCACCCAGATCTTTAAAGAGATCGTTTCTCAAGGGATGGGGCCAGAGGTAACTTTTGACGTAGAGTCTATCAACAACCTGCTGGCCTACCGAGACTTCATTGGGTTACTCATTGAAGCGGAAAAAGACTATTCCAAGATCCCTGAGAAACTCATAGATGAGCGAGAGACTTGTGAGGCGATCAGTGATAGGCACAAGGATCCTTCCCAGGATCAGCTAGGGCCAATGATCAACAAGTTTATGGAATACCGCTCTCAATTCCATATCTCGTCACCTGAGAAACAACAAAAGCAGTCCACCCCCTTTCGGCCGCAGGATGACGATGACAAGTAGCGTCTTCTTCTTCTTCTTCTCTCTCTCTCTCTTCTTCGGCTTTCTTTTCAAGAATATCTGAAGTATGTTGATACAAATGATGACATCATCTATGTTGCATCATGGGATGATGTCATCCATCAAGTTATAAAAAGTCAACATGACTTTTAGATATTTTGTAAATATCTTTGTAAATAGGTTGTTGGCTCCTTTTTGCATTCTTTTCTCTCCTTCTTCTATAAATACCCCAATACTTGTTGTATTATGGATGAATATCTTTCAGATGAAAAATAGAAGTGAGGAGAAAAGACTTTGAGCTTTTTGTAACAGAAGGAAAATATTAATACAATATTTAGACTTTGTGATGAATACATGTGTTATGTGCATTAGATCTTTCTTACGTTAGATCTGTGCATTTATTCTGTTGGATCTGCTTCTGTATTATTGTCATTTATTTATCAGCAGGATTGCTTTGCTCGTTTATGCAAGTAGGTTTGGCTCTGTTTACTACCAATCCCAAAACATAAACCTTCTGACCTTTCTGCTTTGGAATTCATTTCTTTTCTCCCTTCGGATCTGCTCTTTCTTCATCCCCTCTTCCTTTCCTTTCTTTTCGAAGTCAGAAACACCCCTACTGGGATGAGATCCCAAACCCCTGAAGGCAGAATTTGTGAGACTTGCACATATTCCTGCTGGTAGAATAGCAATAAACCAGTTTCACTTTGCTGACTCAAAGAGGGGCTATGCCCTACACACTGTTGGCTCGTTTATCCATAGATCTACCCAAGTGATAGATTTTCAGACCAACACACTAATAATACAGCGGAATACGAGGCCCTTATTTTGGGTCTCCAGGTTACGTTACACTTAGGTGTAAAATCTATTAACATTTTCGGTGACTCTCAACTGGTCGTCAATCAAGTTACGGGCATATACCAATGTAAAAATGAGGAACTTCAAAAGTACAAACATTACGTGGATTCACTTTTGACCTTATTTACTCATTATTCTATCCAAACCATTCCCCTCTCAACTAATAAATTTGCGGATACTATGGCTTGCTTAGCCTCGTAAATTCCTACCTCACCAACTGACTCTGATATATTTGTCTTGGTCCAACAACTCTTTGCCCCATCTTACTCAGCCCCAGATGTTGGTATGATAAATAATGTATCCGCTGATTCATAGGATACTTGGTATCACTAATTTCACAATTACCTTACAACCTCTGTTCTTCTATCTGACCTTACGAGTAATGGCAAACGTTCTTTTCTTAAAAGTGTTTCTTGTTACGTCATCATGGGGGGACTCCTCTATAAATGTGGCTTTGATGGCATCCTCCTTCGATGTCTAACCAGCGCGGAGGTCACCTATATCATCCAACAAGTCCATGACGACATTTGTGGTGGACATTTTAGTGCCCTTGCCGTGGCCAAATGGATCCTTTGCTTAGGCTAATATTGGCCTACTCTTAATAATGAATTCTATGAATATGTTAAGCATTGTATTATGTGTCAACAACATGCCAACCTTCAACATACTCCTAGCCATCCACTACAGGTCGCACAAGATCTTTGGCCTTTCTCACAATGGGGTTTAGACCTTATTGGTGAGATTCACCTGCCCTCTTCACAACGTCACCGTTGGATAATCATAGCGACTGAATATTACACTAAATGGGTGGAGGCCATTCCACTCATTTCAACCAAAAAAGAAAAAATTGTAGATTTCATCAACCATCACATTATCTGTTGTTTTGGTGTTCCTCATCGCCTGATAACAGATAATGGGAAATCTTTTAAAAATAAGTTGTTACAAGACCTTTGTGACAACTTTAGTATCAAACTTAGTTTCTCATCACCTTACTATCCACAAGAAAATGGTCAAGCCGAATCTTCTAACAAAACCCTGATCAAAATTCTCATGAAAGTCGTTAACGATTCTGGAAAAAATTGGCCTAATCACATCCCCTTTGCCACTTGGGCTTATTAGACTAGCATTTGTACCTCCACTAATGCCACCCCATTTTCTTTGGTATATGTTACTGAGGCTGTCTTGCCTCTTGAAATACAAATACCCTCCGTAAGAATATCTCTTTAGGAAATTCTCACCAATGATGATTTCCGCCAAGAGCGGTTAGCCCAATTGGAGCTCCTTGACGAGCGTCATCTTATAGCTCTTGACAACCTTCAAATATATCAAAAGTGCATCAAGCGTGCTTATGATAAGAGACTTCATGAGCGTACCTTTAAGGTTGGTGATCTTGTCCTCAAAGAGAATCAACATGTAACCAAACTAGAAAAGAGCAAACGTGAAAAATTTGCTCCTAATTGGATTGGGCCTTACATTATCACTCACACTTACAGATCAGGCACTTACCATTTATCTTCACTTAATGATAAACCTGAGCTTGAACCCCTTAATGCCTTGCATCTTCAGCCATTCTACTATTGAATTTAGTGTTATATCACTTCTTATCTACCTTGCGCTCGTCCCTTGAGCTCATTTACCACTTCATACACTTTCTTTCATGCATCTTAAAATAGAATCAAGCTCACGTGGTTTGGTCATCACCTCCGCTTAAAGATGCCTTCCCCTTTTTAGTCTGGTCCATGACTTAAAAGTATCAAAATAACATTTTCTCAATTATACAATTATGGGATATTCTTGAGTCAAACTTCCTACAAAACTAGATGCTTTATGCCAAAACAGACATCTAGACCTCTAAGTTATACATGGACTGCTCCCTCGAAGGACAGCTATGTGCAAATTCACATCTACTATTATAAATAGACTGCTCCCCTGAAGGAAATCTATGTGCAAAGCCGCATCTACTACTATAAATAGACCTTCAAAAGCTTCTCGCATTGCTCAGCTTCGTGAAGACCTCAAGAATAACAAAATACATATCCCATGTAGACTTCCCGCATCGATCAGTCTATATCCAGAAAAATAAAAGCAGTATTCAAAAGCACTTTTGAGTCATGGACTTGTCTATTTAGGTTTGGTTCTCTTTTGTCAACATAATCACCTTATAACAAACTCTCTGCGCCCCAGCTCTAGCAGCCACTTCACCTCACCATTCGTCAAAGCAAAAAAACTCAAGGGATGTGACGTATATCTGATATATTGTGATTATACAACTCTTTTCACCTATCGACTTCTCGCCTATGCAAGGTACCTAGGGATTCAAGTTCATCCTATGTTAATATGTGGTTTGTTTAGCTCTTTTCAACTATGGGACACTTTTGCCTCTTTTACTCGAATCTAGGATTATGTGTTGACCTTAATAGGACACGGTTCCTTACTACTTGGGTAAGCTAACTTTCACTTCACCTATACGTACACCAACATCACCAATACCTTACCAACACCAACAACATTACCCTACCAATATCAATATTTTTACCAACCAACAAATTGCCTAACCACAACCAAATTTCCTGAATTCACCTCTCCCTGGTCCTAAGGGAGAACTACATTGGTCTGAGGCCCCTCCTTTATTTGTGCAATGGACTATGTAGGCAGCACTTAGGAGACATGGGGTCTCCCAAGATTAGCTCGACCATCCCCTACCATAACCTATCATGTGTTGTAAATATAAATATTTTTGTGTATTTCTATTTGATAACATTCATCTTTATCCTTTTTCAAAACAAACATTCAAAACACAACCATTCTTATTATTATCATAACTCAAATCAACATACATATTTATTTTTATTTAGATGTTAAAACAAATACATCTTCTCTATCATCGACACATAGGGCGGCATCCTTATTTATTCTTATACATCTATGAAATTCACTTAGACCTTTGCGCCTCATCCCGAACCAGGTGATGATCATGATCATCGACGTCGTTCGCCTGGCCTCTCCATCCTCAAAGGTGCCACTTCTATTGGTTCCTCCCACTGATTTACCAATCTCTCCTGTAACATATGGATACGCCCTCTCACATGGAGGAATCTCACCTCTAGTCTCTCTACTCGTGACTCTGCAACCGCTAACAATCTCGTTGTCTCATTCACCCGCGTTTCAAGATGGTGCACTAAACCCTGTAGGTGATCTCTCTCCACTGTAATCATAGCTATGTTAGGCTGATTGGCCCTCTCACGTGAACCTCACAGCTCTGCTACCTACCATAATCTATAAGCCTCTGTCGTTCCTACATCCATTACCCTGCGATCGGCTACTATCTCTTTTGGTCCTTCTCGAGGTTTCAGTCAAGGAGGTGAGAATGATGCCTCGACGTCGATCCTCATGTATGGTCTAGAAGCCATGGGTATATCCTGAACAAATCCGAATTGTCACCGCACGTGATCTAGAGGAATCCTCTCATACTCACCTGGCATGTGCCCCGCGATCCACCTAAATTGTTCTACACCCCTCAAATCCTAAGCTATGTTCTCTGTCACCATATAGTTCCCGTAAGGCCTCCAACAGATATCCGCAATCGTCACCATCTCCCACACCTGCCTATAATACTCGATGTCATCTGTCATGGCCTGGGATCTTGCCTCTTGTTCTGTCTAGACCCATCATCTGAAACCTAACCTCTGCACTCCTGTCTCTCTTTCCTGGATTGGTCGGCCTATTGGTCACACACACACAATGTGCTCATAGGCCCAACAATGTAATAAGTATGCACAATCCAGTGTCGTCTTGTGATTTCACCTGCAGGCCCATAAACCCCTGTATAGCTCCACCAAATATGCGGGTGCCCATGCAAAAGTCACGATCCTTTCTATCATTTCCCAAATAATACAAATCAATGCTTTTGGAAATCTTCCCCCATCCGCCCTTCGTAATGCATTAATACCACTGCCAACCTTATTGTCTCAGGGTGTATTGCAAACATTATACCATAAGTAAATGTCAAACCTCGTTGTTTCAAATCTCATGCAGCTGAGCCAAATACTATTGTTATCGCTCCCCGCACCATGCTAGGCCCCGCCTGATACACTGGTCTTCCTGTAATTGGGAGCCTCAAAATTCTAAACACATCTTCCAATGTCACTGTCATCTCCCCTGTTGGCAGATAGAAGGTATTCTTTTCTGGATTCCATCTCTCAATCAACACCTGCAACATAGCATGATTGCATGTGATTTGTGAATAATAGTGGATTCCACTTAACCCCACACGGTTTATCAATGCCCATTCAGCTGGTGTTACATCTACTCGGACTCATGACAACAAAGCTGGCACACTATCATTCATCCTCAATCTTGCCTCTGCCTGCATACATCAAATCAACAAACAAGCATTCAATAAATCAAATCCCTAAGTGTTTTTTCTCACATTCTGGAATGTCATGCAGTAACCGATATCGGTTATTGATAACCGATACCGGTTACCTAACCAATACCAGTTATCTCTAAACAATATCAGTCACTATCAATCCTATACAGCCTACTTAAAAACACCACCTACGAAAATTATTTACTCGTTTACCCCTCTCTGTACCTCCAAACATACCTGAAACCCCTACTTACCTACCCCATAACACTCACCCCATCCCAAACCCTTTCCTATCACCTTTTCTTTTTCATCTCTACCCACTTACCTTCTCTCATCCTATTCATAAAACATACAAGAATTAAATTACAACCAAAAATTTTACCTCTTGGGATGCAGTAGCTTGAGGAGGAACCCATCTTCCCTCTCATCTCTACCCACTGGATGATTCACCTTGTTCAGCCATGTTCACCACCCTCTTCAATATAACTTTCCTTTCTACCTTCTTAATCTTAGCCCACAATCACTTTACTTGTATTTTTCCTCCTTATCACTCAATTCTCCCATGCAATTACCTGTATCAGTTATCAAACAGCGTCGCATTCTCGTATTTAACTTGTTGCATGACTCTAAAAATAAGAACTTAAGTTGCCTCCCAAGATTTTTTATTTTTAGAAAAGCTCGTTTTAGCGTAACCGATATCGGTTACCTAACCGGTATCGGTCATATATCTACTGACATCGGTTAGCTAACCGATATCAAGTCACATGTCTCCTTTTGCTTAAACCTAGGCCTTTTCTTTAGTTTTTACAAATTTTTGGTGGCACCCACCTCTTTTCCCTGCATAACAACATTGTTATCAATATTTGTCATCAGAATCCCATCAACGCATATACATATCATCAAAATTTCATCAACATCATCTATATACATTAAATTTCAAAAATCATTGACAAACCACATGAGACATTTGACCATATACATCAAACCAATCATTATACACACCATGTGGATCAAGCTCATCATCTATATACATTAAATTTCAAAAACCATTGACAAACCACATGAGAAATTTTAATATTTACATCAACCCAATCATTATACACACCATGTGGATCAAAATCATCATATATATATATATATATCAATATCAAAATATACAACTTGCCCTGCATGGGGCCTCTGTGATATAAAAAATAAAAAGTCGGCACGTAGGCTGTTGTCTCTGTCTAAATCTCGACTCAGCTCACAGGCCGATCTCTCATGTAAAAAATATACTCGGCTTGCAAGCCGGTATCAACTATACAAAATGTACTTGGCTCGCAGGCCGGTATATATAAAAAAATGAATAAATCAATCCTATGTGGGAATGTAAGCCTCTATATACATACTCAGTTCATAGACCAGTGTCTATATCCAATATCAAAAACCCATCTCCGCTCCCAGGATGTATCAGCTCTCTCCACCACCCTCGGACCGTCCCCCTAATGGTCTCTGTGCTGGATCTCACCTCCTCCCTGTAACCAACCCTCCGGTTGTGGCTGCAGCCTCCTGTGATCTCTGGCTCTAGGACGTCTCAGCTCTTTGCGCCGCATACGGCTGATAGTCATCCCTGGTACCATCGAGCACATCCTGATAATACCGAGCCTCCACTCTCACCTCCATATAGTGGGCCCATGCCACCATGGTTGCTGGGGCTGGTCCCTCGACTCCTAATAGCAGTGGCCCCTACCCTGCCGGTACACCCTGTGCCTATACCTTCGCCTATGCCTGCGGCTGTGCCTATGCCTATGGTTGTGCCAGTGCTTGCGATGGTGCCTGTGCCTGTGGCAGTGTCGGTGCCTATGGCGGTGCGCGAGCCTGTGTCTGGGCTAACTTCCCCTGTAGCACCCCAATCTATGCCTGTGTAGTAGCAAGCTACCCCTATAATAGCTGCACCTAGCCCAAGAGATAGTCCCTGTCCGCTATCACAGCTGCCAAATATGGTTGTGTGGGCTGTGCTCTCGTAGCTGCTCTCTGACCTGCCCACCACACCAAAAATGCCCTGTCACTCTGGCATCATCCACTGTATCATCAGCTGGTCTCTCTGCTACCTAGTCTGGGTTAACTGGCTGTGGTGCAGGCAGTGGTGCCTCTACATCATCCCTCCAGTACTATGGGAAGGAAGGTGAATCATCCTATCGTAAGCCCAACTGTCGTCGTACCCTCTCTATGAGTATCTGCTCATACTCCCTAGGCCTCCGTCCAGCTATCTAGAAACTATACTTGATCCAGCGCAGCTATGCTCAGGCTCCTCCTCGGGGCTGATGGCCTCTATAGGGCCTCTATATAATATCAAGCGCGGTCAAGCCCTCTAACATATGATGATAGTAGGCCACATCTCATCCTATGAGCACCGCTCATGGCTAGCCCATGACCCCTAACCACCTCTGAAATCCATATCTGTATACTATCTGTGGCCCTGGCTACTGGGGCAACCCTACTGGTCGTATACAGATGATATGCTCGTAAGCCCAGTAGTGTAACAAAAATGTCGAGCATATACCAAATCACCTCATACGGCGATAACCCTAGAGCTCTCTGTATAGCTGCGCCAGATACACTGGTGCCCAGGCATAGCGTGTATGATCCTCTACCATCTCATGAAAAACTCCCATCAAAGCCCGTGGGAAGCGGCCTCCCTCTGAGTCAGGGAGGGTGAAGTAGGTGATACCAATAATCATAAACATGGCAAGCCATGTCTCTTGTCTATGCGCGCGATACATGTCGTCGTAGGCAATGCTTGCACTCTGATAGGTAAGAAATGGGGCTGCATCCTTGAATACATGTAGGATGTTGTCCATCGCTGTCTCCGCATCCACATAGAACACTGCCTCACCTACGATCGATAGTCTTAGGACGTGATACACATCCTCTAATGTAATCATCATCTCTCCAGTAGGGAGATGGAAGACATTGGTTACTGGATCCCATCTCTCGATGAGGGCAACCATCAGGTTGTGGTCCCTATCCACAGCCCTATACTGTTGGACTCCACCAAGTCAAACCTCTCGCATGATGGTCCACTACGTTGCGGTCACATGTGGCCGCATCCGCCTCAATAGAGGGGGCATCCAATCTGTCGACACTAAAATTTTCCTCCGTAATTTCTATTTCATTAATGTATGTATTAGGCATAGGATGTTGTTAAGTATAATTAGTAGTAGCATCTGATAGAATATAATGGCGCCGTTAGTATGGTGCCACCAATAATGTGGGGTATGGTAATAGTCAAAGTACAATAGGAATGTTGTAAAAAGTAAATATTTGTCGTAAGTGGTCCGGTAATGTTAAAATGTCAAAGTTTGGGTAATTAGAGAAGTAGGGTCTACATGATTAGGAATTAGAAATATTATATTGGTAATAAAGACAAGGAGTGAGGTCATAAATATTTTGTGTATTTTATTTGTAAAAAGTCTAAAAATTTGGAACCCATGTAAAATGATAAGGTTTATCTTATCTTAACAGATAAGCTTACATGTACAGATAAGAGTTAAGGTATGGAATATGATTCGTCAGAGTGGATTTCTTATCCTATCTTAGAGATAAGATGGATAAGCCTGGAAGTTCTATAAATAGAGAGGCCACCCCCCTCATTTAGCATAGAAGGAAGTAGTGAGAAATATTGTAGGAAGTGTGCAAAGGAAGCCATCAGTTTAAAGGTGTGTTGAAGAAGCCATTAAGAGGTGTAATTGTAAAGTTTCTCCCATAGTCTTGGTGAAAGGCAAGTGAAGTCAATAACACTTGAAGTACCTCATGGGTGAGATTGTAACAGTTTCATGTTAATATTATAATTTATTTTGATATTTCAGATTTGTCATCATTCTGTCTTATCATAGTCGATGGTATTCTTGTGTTATGTTGTTGTTTTGTTTCCAGATTACATCCACCAAACTAAAGGCTGTGCATTAGTAAATAATCATAGCACGAGGAGTTCCCGGTGAAGAATTATCATAGTGCCGGATTGGTGATGACATTTTGGTTCCGTTGCCAGGACCATTCCTCGTTGGTGGATTTTCTGGAGAGATATTCCCACTTAGTCAAAAATCAATTAGAGGGTAACCTTGTTTTTACTGTGCATAGTAGTTACCATGGTAAAGTCATTTTTGCCATGAATAGTAGTTACCATGGTAAAGTCATTTTTGCTGGAATAGTATTTACCGCAGTAAAGTCACTTTTTATCGTGAATAGTATTTACTGCAGTAACTTCACTTTTTACCCTGAATAGTATTTACCGTAGTAACTTCACTTTTTACCGTGAATAGTGTTTACCACAGTAAAGTCAGTTTTTACCGCAGTAAGTCAAGTTTTACCATAGTTTACCATGGTCATTTCTATTTTACTATAGAAAGGTGTAAAGTCACTTTCTAGTATAGTGATTCCAATTATTTGTACACATAAGTCTTGTTGATTGTACTTGTGAGTTGGTATTTCACGGTGGTTACTTTTGAAAATGGGAAAGATTCCTATTTTTTCAGCTCAATCTAATGAAGATGCTTCTTCTTTCATTCAAGAGTTTAAGCGATCTTGTATTTGTAATGGCCTTATAAGAAGGGAACAATGGACTGAATTTTTTCCTACCTTTTTGGATGGTTCAGCACTTAGGTGGTTTGAAACACTAGGTGATAATGTGAAAAATTCATGGGATTTATTAACTGAAAGTTTTCTTGAAGAATTTGGTGAACAACAGAAATATGCAGATCTCATGATCAAGATCACAAAGCTATCCCAAGGAAAGAAGGAGAAGATAAGGGATTATCATGCTCGTGTTCTAGAGCTAAGGAGGAAGCTCGATTCCTAGATACGGAAGGAAGGACTAGCGGATGGGTTGATGAATGGCGTGGATAATCTCCTCTGTAACCACTTCATTCTTGGGATGAAGCCAGAGATCAGACAACGAGTGAAGTATGACCGCCCAGCTACCATTGAACAAGCAAAGGAGATTGCAAGAAGGCAAGAAGAAAGCATGGAAGAGGAGCCCAAAGAAATTGTTGCTAAAGTAGAGCCTACACCAGCACCTTTGGTCCAGAATCCACAACCACTCCCGGTGAGCACAAATATTTCTCCTAGTACATCTACTGAGTATGAAGATCTGCTCAAAAATATGGGTCAGTTAACTATTAATCTTCTTCAAGGAAAGGAATTTAGTTCTCAGGGAGGAGATAGAGGTCCAAAAAGAAATATTTCTGAAGTTGTTTGTTATTGTTGTTATAAAAAGGGTCATTATAAGTATAATTGTCCAGATAGAGCTTCTACATCTGGTAAAGGAGATAATGATAAAGGAAAAGCACCTGTGAATTCTTTTAATGTAGTAGATAAGAGCAGAAATAATGAAGTAGATGTGTTTGTAACAAAAAGAAAGAAAGAAAAAGATAATCAAGATGGAAATGATCCTAAGAAGATGAAAGAAGAAATTAGTAAGAAACATAGGAGAAGAAAGTTGGGTGTGCAGGATTTTCTGATTTAACAGGGGCAAGGACCATACTCCATCTTGGAAGATCTGTCCAAAAGGCCTGCAAATATTACATATGGTCAACTCTTGGCTATGTCTTCTGAGAAGAGGCGGGAGTTGCGAGGTGGACTCAATGCTCGAAGAAGGAAGGAGGTTGAGGTCCCTGTTTTGGAGGCAGAGGCAGATCCCTATGCTCTACAAGCTGAGGTATTATGTAATGGTATTTCAATTCATGATGTCTTAGTTGATGGAGGTGCTGCAGTTAATGTAATGACCGAGTCTGTAATGAATATGTTGGGTTTAAAAATTGACCGCCCTTCAACACTTATGTTAAGGTCATTAAATAAAGGAAAAACTAAACCAAAAGGTGTAGTTTCAAATGTGGAAATATCTGTTATGGGTGTGGTATGTATGGTAGACTTTCAGGAGATGAAAAATGGTACTGTTGTGTACCCAATGTTGCTGGGAAGACCATGGCTAAGGAGAGTTCATGCAAGAAACTACTGGAATGAAGGTTTCATGACACTTAGACGTGGTAGAGAGAGGGTGAAGATAAATGTGATCCCTCGACATCATAAGGCAGAACCTATGGATTGAAGTGATGAAACTAATGATTGGAAATCCTCTGATTACTCTAGTACCAGTGAAGTGGACACTGAAGATGAAGAAAGCGAGGTGGATGTTTCAGTCATGGATATCCTTCCAGTCACACCAACTCATGACCCCATAAAATTATCTGAAGAAGAAGTTGATGATCGTCTCTAACAAATAAAGATTGGTGATGCTGTGATGGAGAGTGAGAAGGAATCCTACCTCCAGCTCTTTCAAAGGTACATACACCTATTCACTTTTGATTACAAGGAATTCCATCAAGTAAGTTGGGTAGAACATTGTATTGAGCTGGTAGATGGTGCTAAGCCCATAAAGCAAATGCCATATAGAATGAATCCTATTTTTCCAAGACTGTAAAAGAAGAAATAGATAAGTTGCTTGATGCAAGATTCATATTTGCTGTGGAGAATTCAGAATGGGTTTCTCCCATTGTGATCTCAATAAAAAATAATTGGAAGCTACGCATTTGTGTTGATTACAGGAAGCTCAATAAGGCAACAAAGAAGGATCATTACCCTCTTCCATTTTCAGATCAGATCTTGGACGAAGTATCTGGCTAAGAGTGCTATAGTTTTGCTGATGGATATAGCGGCTACAACCAAGTTCATATAGCAGAGAAATATCAGCTGAAGACCACGTTCACCACTCCTTGGGGAACGTTTGCTTATAGAGTTATGCCTTTTGGGTTGTGTAATGCTCCAGCAACATTCCAGCGTTTGATGAATAGGGTGTTCGAACCCTACATTGGGACCTTCATCAGAGTATTTCTGGATGATTTTTGCATCTATGGGAGCAAGTTGGACCACCTGCACCAAATGGAGACAACATTTCAAAGGTTAGATGAAGCACAAGCCTCACTAAACCCTACAAAGTGTGTCTTTGGATGTTCTAAAGGTGTTTTGTTAGGGCATGTTGTATCCAGAGATGGTATTGGTACTGATCCTAATAAAGTTTCAAAAATCAAAGATTTACCATTTCCTATGAATAGAAGTAAGTTGAGATCATTTTTAGGCCATGTGGGTTACTATAGAAGGTTCATCAAGAATTTCTCAAAGATTGCACAGCCACTAACCCAGTTCTTGAAGAAGGATGTTACTTATGAACCAGGAAATAAGGCGCATGAAGCTTTTGGACAACTGAAGGAAGCCCTGGTGTCTTCACCTATTTTGAAGAATCCATATTGGAGCAAGCCATTCATTGTGTACACTGATGCCTCAGATGCAGCACTAGGAAGTACTTTGAGCCAAAAGGATGAAAATGGGAATGAACATCCAATTTACTTTGGGAGCAGACAAATGAGCAGTGCTGAGGTAAATTATACTGTAACTGAAAAAGAGGCTCTGGCTATCATTTTTGCTGTAAAGAAGTTTAGAAATTACTTGCTAGGGAAAAAATTTCTAGTTGTAACAGATCATCAGGCTCTAAAATATATTGTAAATAAGCCTAACCCATCAGGGAGGATAGCAAGATGGATAATTTTACTACAAGAATTTGAATTTGATATTATAGATAGGCCAGGAAAGAAGCATGTCAATGTAGATGCACTCTCTCGAGCCTATGATGGTTTAGGATCATCTTGTGATGATGATGATTTCCCTCGATGCAGCATTGTTATCCCTTGACACAATCCCTAGTGAATACATAGATATTTGGAATTATCTGAATGAATTCAAGTTTCCTGATGGTGCCAATGCAAAGACTAAGAGAAAGATTACTCAAGCCAGTCATCCATATTCTATTCTGCATGGAGTATTATTTCGAATAGGACCTGATGGATAGTACAAGAGGGCAGTTGGACGTGATCAAGGGAAGGAACTGCTAGAAGAATTCCACAATGGTACATGTGGAGGGCACTTCTCTGGACAACTTACAGTAAGAAGGATCTTGGATGCAGGTTATCACTGGCCCACTCTTTTTAAAGATTGTTATAATTATTGTAAGACATGTGATATTTGTCAAACACATGGTAACCGTAAGACTTCATCAGCTCCATTATGTCCTATTCTTCCACTTGGTCCCTTTGAAAAGTGGGGAATAGACATTGTAGGTCCACTTCCAACTACATCACGCCAAAATAAGTATATTGTAGTTACCACAGATTATTTAACCAAGTGGGTTGAAGCTAGGCCATTGAAAACAGCTTCCATGGATGAAGTGGCAAGGTTCATGTATGAATGCATTGTCACCAGATTTGGTTGCCCATTAGAAATTGTAACAGATCAAGGAAGCCACTTCATTAATGAGGTGGTAGAAGCCCTAGTCAATAAGTTTTCTATTAAGCACAGGAAGGAAACAACATACAAGCCAAGCACAAATGGACAGGTGGAACGAACAATTTTTTTGTGTTGTGTCAAATTCTAGCAAAAGATGCAGCCTTGCAGGTACATAAATGGGATAAAAGGATTCATGCAGCATTGTGGGCATATAGGGCAACATCAAAGTCAGCAACAGGATACTCCCCATTTCAGTTGGCCTATGGCATTGATCCAGTTCTTCCTATTGAGTTTGATATTCCCACCGTGAGAGTTATGAAAAATGAAAGGATGGATGAAAGTGATTCAGTAAAAGAAAGGTTGGTACATCTTCATTTGCTGGAGGAAATGAGAGAAATAGCAAAGGATACAAGCCATAAGAAGAAAATGAATCAGAAGGAATACTTTGATCAAAATATCCGGTGGTCTCCATTTCATGTGAATGACTTGGTTCTAGTATATGATTCCAGATACAAAAAAAGAAGACAGAGAAAATTTCTTCCAAAATGGATGGGGCCCTACAAAATAGCAGCTGTGCATGAAAATGGTACGTACCGACTGGAGGAATTGGATGGAACTCCCATTACAAAATGGGTCAACCACGACAAGTTGAAGATTTTCCAAGCACCAGAATAGTCTACTCCAAGGACGGAGTAGAAGCTAGGAAGGGGGAAGATGTCGACACTAAAATTTTCCTCCATAATTTCTATTTCATTAATGTATGTATTAGGAATAGGATGTTGTTAAGTATAATTAGTAGTAGCGTCTGATAGAAGATAACGGCGCTGTCAGTACGGTGCCGCCAATAATGTGGAGTACGGTAACAGTCAAAGTACAATAGGAATGTTGTAAAAAGTAAATATTTGTCGTAAGTGGTCCGGTAATGTTAAAATGTCAAAGTTTGGGTAATTAGAGAAGTAGGGTCTACATGATTAGGAATTAGAAATATTATATTGGTAATAAAGACAAGGAGTGAGGTCATAAATATTTTGTGTATTTTATTTGTAAAAAGTCTAAAAATGTGGAACCCATGTAAAATGATAAGGTTTATCTTATCTTAACAGATAAGCTTACATGTACAGATAAGAGTTAAGGTATGGAATATGATTCGTCGGAGTGGATTTCTTATCCTATCTTAGAGATAAGATGGATAAGCCTGGAAGTTCTATAAATAGAGAGGCCACCCCCCTCATTTAGCATAGAAGGAAGTAGTGAGAAATATTGTAGGAAGTGTGCGAAGGAAGCCATCAGTTTAAAGGTGTGTTGAAGAAGCCATTAAGAGGTGTAATTGTAAAGTTTCTCCCATAGTCTTGGTGAAAGGCAAGTGAAGTCAATAACACTTGAAGTACCTCATGGGTGAGATTGTAACAGTTTCATGTTAATATTATAATTTATTTTGATATTTCAAATTTTTCATCATTCTTTCTTATCATAATGGATGGTATTCTTGTGTTATGTTGTTGTTTTGTTTCCATATTACATCCACCGAACTAAAGGCTATGCATTAGTAAATAATCATAGCACGAGGAGTTCCCGGTGAAGAATTATCATAGTGCCAGATTGGTGATGACAGATCCCACATTGTGAGCTGCTGGCATGCCTGTAAAAACAACCCACTTCATCAGGCCTACCCTTTACAAAAACAACTACCTTAACCCTCTATACCCACTTACCCACCCAACCACAACCCGACTCTATAACACACATCTACACCCACCTATCTTACCCTATACATCTACGATTTCCCCTTTACTTATCTCCCACCCTACCAACCACCCCAATCTACTCTAGCCATCTAATTCTATCCCCACCAATTTAACACCTCCTACTTCATACACAACACATAATCTATCCTACCCGAACCAGCCCCCAACAACCCCAGCCCCCCCCACCCCAATAACCTTTCTTATCAACCCTACCTCCTCCCCCTTCACCCCCAACCAAACAAAAAAATAGAACTCTAACAACAAACAACCACCACAAAATTCACAAACCTAACTCCTACCCATGCTTACCGGTACCAGTCACCCTTGACCACCATCGGTCCCCCAAGCACATTTTCTATACCGACGCCAGACGACATATGACCGATGCCAGTCTATCCACAAAGAAATTTCTACAAACCTTCGGTGACCGATGCCGGTTGCCTAGTGACCAACATTGGTCACTGTCCCATTCCGGGGCTGAACCCAAAATAGCCCGCAAAACCTATTTTTTCCTATTTCTACCCATTTACCCACCAGAAAGACGTAAAAACTTACCCACCCTGTTGTTTTGGCCTAACTAACCTACCTACCCACTCCATTTTACAAATTACTTCCATTTATTCATTATTTTATTAAATTTGGGATTCCTACCCCAAACCCACATCTAGGTTAAAATCATTAAATTCACATAAGTAGGGGTTCAGAGCCTACCGGTACGACTACACGTCGTGGTGGTGGGATAGGTGGTGGTGGTCCAGCTCGTCCAGCACCTCCTACTCCTCCCTGGCTGTGCCATGGTTCCAAATCTCCTCATGTTAGGTTCTCCACCAATCAAATTCTACCTCCTACTCACTGGGGTCTACCAACCACTCATCTTCATCCACTCAAATAATGCCACCTCAGCCGACAAACTCAACGAATATCAACTAAAACACCTCAGACAAGCCGTAAATTTAGTTTTCAAATTGACAATGTGACAATGACACGTCATATTTTTGTTTTTATAGGTTTTTGACCTATAACTGATATCAGTTAGTTCATTCCCTAAAACACCGATATCGGTCTTCTAACCGATACCGGTCATAACTAACCGATATCAGTTACATGCCTACTTTACCAAAATTTCTGCTCTTATCCACCAATCTTCCTGTCTCACCATGTCGCCTCCCCCGGCTTTGCTAAATAGCATTATTTTGACTTCATTGGCCCAAATCACGGCCACAACAAACGAACCAATCCGGCTCGACCCAAGGCCGCACCCAATCAATCAGGCCTGCCCCAAGGCCGCAACCAACCAATTAGGCCCAACCCAAGGCCGCACCTAACCAATCAGGCCCGACCCAAGGCCACAACCAACCAATCCGAGTCAACCCAAGACCACACCCAATCAATCAGGCCCGATCCAAGGCTACAACCAACCAATTAGTCCTAACCCAAGGCCACACCCAACCAATCCAGCCCGACCCAAGGCTGCACCTAATCAATCGGTCCCACCCAAGGCCACACCCAACCAATCAGGCTTGACCCAAGGCCCTCCCTAATCAATCGGCCCGACCCAAGGCCGCACCAATTAAGTACCTCACCCAAGACCCGTAAATTATGATTTTATCCACCCATCATGTAGCTTTTTGTTCAATCGAGATCACCTATTCGTGTTCTAGCATGATTAGGATACTTGAATTGATCAGCTGACCAACTTTACCTAGACCGAGACCATGATGTTTATCTCAACAAAACCAACCATTTGGTACTGCCGAACATGCCTAAATGTTCTTGTACCTTACCCATTATATCCCCTGGAGCTACTTCCTATGCCTTGGATACCAGGATTATATCACCCTTGTTTGGATAAACTATCAACCTTTGCCTATGGCTTTCTTGTTTGCTCTTCAAATCATGTACCCTGGTCGCACTACTGCATTTCAACGTGCGTCTGCTTCCTTGAACTTACCCCACCATCTTACCATCCTCCCAACACCATTTATCCTTTATCAACCCTATCCCTAATTTCACGTCACCTCAATCTGTGATAGATTTGAGGGGGATTACATATACCCTTAACTAGGGCAATCACTTCTTATTAATTGTTAGTGCAGTTTTACAAGACAAGCTACACGACAACAAGGGGCTAATGTAGACACCAAATTTGTGTCTTATGACACCCTGTGCCTCGCATCTCATTTTGCAACCTAACCTCACCACTTAAACCTTATACAATTATTTATTAATTACCTTATAATTAATAAATCCACATCTCCAAACCTACCACCTCATTTTGCCACCTCATCATGACCTAGCCCTAACCCTAAACTAACCTAATTAAGACCTATGACTTGGTCTACATCCACACCCATGACTAATTACTTCTCACCCGCACCAAAACCAACCTAATCACGACTTAAGCAAGCCCACAACTAATCCCTCAAGAGAAAAGGAGGGAAAGTTTGCTATTTTAATAAAAATAGCCCACTTAGATTTAACCGACATTGGTTCCTACTCGACCGCCATCGGTTACATAACCGCCATCGGTTCCCTGTAAATGACCTCCCCCAACCAAAAACAAAGGATCGGAATTCATTTGAAAGATCCGGAATTCACTTGGAAGAGCAGAGACAAGTGAAGAAAAGAGAAGAGTTTGCAGAGAAGGACATCGAGCCCAAGACTGCAACTGAGGAACTAGAGCACAGCGACACTCATCCAAGCATTGGGAGAGAAGATAGCTCATTTTTTATTGTCAGATCATCCCACCGGATCCCTGCCTTGGTCATCACAATCCTTGGACCTGTATCTTCATCAGGAACTAGTAAGTAGTGTCTTGTACATTTTTAAATAACATTTCTTGAACTTCTGAATCATAGTAATTATAACTTCACTCCTAGATCTACTACCCAGCAGCACCCTACATCTCACTGTCATTCCTCTACCCTTACATTGCCCCAAGAACAGCTCCTACACTCTTTAAGTCTTCTCCATCACCCTATTGCCTACCCCTAATCATTTTCCAACCTTATAAACACCAAAGCCACCTCACATCCAACCTTCATTGAAAGCCCCTAAATCACCACCCCTACCGATATCGGTTATCAGAAACTGGTACTGGTGTATAACCGTAGTCGGTTATACAGTGACCGGCATCGGTCACTATGACTCAAACTAGAACCAACCTTTCTTCTATTGCTTTTTAACAAGGTAATTAAAGTGTAATTTTGCAATAGCCTCTTTGCTATCATTTGTGTTAATTCGTATAAAAAGGGGAACTGACGACCTTCGAAAGGAAGTCTAATATTTCCTAGGCCCAGGGCAGATCCCTCATTTATTGTCTAACTAAAATCTGGTTGTCTTGTATTCTTACTTGCAGGTAGTCCTTCCTAGACAGAAAGGATTTCTTCACAATCGATCTAATCTCTCTCTACGGTACGCGTGCACCCTCCCAACATTCAACAGGTATTCCTCCTAGCCCTAACCCTTATCTGTTTCTCAAGAGAATGAAAGGATAGAAGCACCTCTATTCTAAGAATGGAAACATTCTATGTGAAACACCGACATCGGTTAGCCTATTTCACATTCTAGCCACCTTTTGTTACTTCATCCATTTTTATCACTAGATTCACCTATTCCAGTTGTTCTTTGTATCATTTACGGAGAAGCAGCCCTACCTGATCAATATTGGTTCACATGGTGTTGACCTAAAGATAAGCAAGCACCCTCATATTCCATGTCAGTTACTAACCACTCTCACCTAGTCCTTCACCACCTATTTTATCACCATCCATGGATCCCATCCAGCCTACTACTTTCACTACTGGAGATGAGGAGTTCACATGACTCCTTGACTAGAACCTTGCCACCTTGTAGTTTTACCTTTCCACCCAGTCCACACGAGATTCCTCGGGTCAATTGATATATGACATGCCTGTATGGATCCGTGCTACCCGCATCCACCTTACCCCCAGTTTTTTTACAGTTAGGTTCTATACCCGCTATGACTACCACATTTGTTACCTCTATGGCACCCATCACATCCATCATACCCTCGGCGACTACCGCAAACACAACCTCATCTGCCCCTACTATCTCATACATACCTATAGCTACATTCCCACCTTCAGTGCTAGTGACTCCTACCCCATTTCAGAACGTGGTTCTTTCCATTCCACAATCATTAGCCCCTATTTCCACTAGGGTTACCATGACCCTTCCACCCCCATATACATACTACCAACAACTGACTGTTTCATCTATTATTCATTTTGGGTATGTACCCCCTATTTCATTACCTTCTTCTCCACCACCTTACATGGCAACCCTATACATTGGAATGCTACCCCCATTATATTCCCGAAACCAACCTCCTCACGTTATAGGAGGCATCCAATCATCACAACCCACCAATGACTTAATTAAATTGATGTTGGACAAGATGCAGACATTGGAGGCATCAATTTCTGGCTCGCGTAACACTCTCACCTACAACGAGATTTACAACGAGCCTATTCACCCATCCATTCCTATTATTTCATACCCCTTACATTGGGAAATGCCTAAATTCAATCATTTCAAAAGCAAAGAAAACCCACAGCAACATTTGCGGTCTTTCAAGCATGGGTGTTATCTTATCGCTCATGATGATGCCTTGCTTTTGAGAAATTTTCCCATGTCCCTCACTGGACCTGCATTAGATTGGTATAGTGGGTTACCTAAACACTTTATATTCTCATTCAATCTGGTAGCCCAAGCCTTCTTGGATCATTTCTCTATCAATATCGTCAAGAAGTTTTCCATGACCGATCTATATTCCACACGTCAGTACGAAGACGAATCTATCATAGATTTTGTCACTCGCTGGCGTAGCCTAATCAATCAACTTACCTTTCAACTGCCACAAATTGAACTCATCGAGCTCTTCACATGAGCTTGCACTAGACATATCTCCCTGGCCTTGTAGGTAAAAACCTTTCGAACATTTGATGAGGCTTTCACTATGGCACGAAAGTTAGAGATTCAGGCCATCGAAGAGAAGAAAATCCAATTACGAAATAAGAATTTGGCATTCAAGTTGAATGAAACCTATTCTTCTTCCAAACCACAAATCAATTATTCCAAAACTAATGGTACCGCTAACACAGTGGTACTCAAGGTCAGCCCAGCTCATCCATCAAATTAGGCTACACCCTCATCTAATCTATCACTTGTCCAGGCTTTTTGATTTAGACAAGAGCAGTGAAAATATACCCTAATTAGGGAGCCTTACTCTTCATTCTTAGAAAAGCTTATCAGAGCTAGAGCCATCACCCTTCCACCCATAAAACCCCACACTGGTTTTGACCCTGTTTGCCCCATGCCCGCATGGTAGAAAGAGCATGATTTCTATAACTATCACCGAGTAAAGGGTCATAGTGACGACAACTGCATCACTTTCAATAATATTTTCAAAGAAATGCTCAAGAAAGGTGAGCTAACTGTGGATAATCCCAATACTACCCGTTTCCCAACCATGCCCCTTCATCCAATCAAACCGGTGAGACATCCACTCACGATACCCATACCCATGAGGTTCATGCTATCTTTAACAAGGTGCCTATCACATCTCAATTACCTCACATACCTTCTATAGAGGAAATCCTAGCTCGAAATCCTCCTTCCACATTAGAACCAACCTCCACTTTTCCTTCACCAATAGAGGAACACCTTACATCTCCTTCATCACCTAGGGAGGGGTCTTCCACTAATATTGAGACCATCTCACCCCTAGTTTATCCACTTAGAGGACCTTTACCTACCATGCCTCCTCCACCCATAGAGGATCTCCCATTACCTCCTCCACCCACAGAGGAGCACCCATTACCACCTCCACCCATAGAGGAGCACCCATTACCTCCTCAACCCACATAAGAGCACCTATCCATTCCTCCACTTATAGAGGAGCTCCCATCATCTCCTCCACCCATCATAGACCCAGTTGAGATACCTTTTCCTCTTGGCGAGCATTCTCCATTAGCTACCCAAAATCCAACATACCTACTTTTGACTCTCTTACCCATGAAAGTTGAAGCTGGCCAATTCCCCATCTCTAACATGCATTTTATAGGAATTCCCATTAGGTCCTCACCAACTCCACCCATAGACGTTTTATTCTCACGTTTGGCTGATCACTTAGATTATGTGGATAAGGCTTTACTATGGGGGTGCCTCTTATTCCCTATCTTAACACAGATGCAGATATCCCTCGCTAATACCTCCACTATCTACCCAAACACATTTAAACCCATCAAACCAAATACAACCACTGTTGTTAGAACCCCTTCCACAATACCCGTTAGCACTCACACCACACCCTTACCTATAACCCGACCTACATCTAAATCCAAACCCATACCCACAACATTTGCCTCCACTAAACCTATTACAACTTTAGGGGTCAACCCGACCACCAGCCTTACTTATCCACCTATTAAACTAGATTTAGCTACATCCTGCAACATCAAAACCAAACCTACGCTGACACCCAAACTAAAGAAACAAACTCATCGACCTCATACCCCAACCACACCAATCACACCCACACTTGTCTCGTCTATCTCATGACCTCATCTTCCCCACATGGTCAAGCCCCCTTCACTCATCCATAAACCAATAACACAACAACACATTCCTTCCTCACACACCTCTAACCTACCCAGGCACACAACATGACTTATACCCACACCTGTAGTCTCTTTACCACCAATACCTCCAATACCTTCAACTATTGCTTTACTACCCACTACACTTCAGTCATTGTCCCTCACACCCCAAGTACGACCCTCATAATTTACCTTCACAACACCTCTGTTATCCCCATGGGTAACTCACCCTCTTCCTCAATCTAATTTTCCTTCTAGACCTCATACACCCACATCACCTTTACCCAAGAAGGTGCAACCCAAAAACAAAACCCTACTACCCCACAATAAGGTCAAAACAACCCCACACCCTCCTTCCCATCCATCTACTGTACCCCTACCCAAACAAACCCGACAAATACCTCAAACCACATCCGCACCTAAACCCATAGCTCGACCCATTCCTACTCTTCCAAAAATAATTCCCTAACAATCAACCACATCTACACCTAAAACCACGTTCACTTCCCATTGTGATCCACTAGCAGGGCCTTATGCCAAAATTTTAACCAACCTCCTTGAGACTTTTGTTATCACATTAATACCACTCCGACCTTACAACCCCCTCAAACCCAAGCCAAAAGGGTTTAATGATAATAAAATTTGTGCATACCATCGTGTGCCAAAGCATGACATGGAGAACTATAAGGACTTGAAAACCGTCCTTATCCAATTATGGCCACTTGTTGTTCACTCAAAATTCCCTACTCGGATGAAAGTAAAACTTTCAAAATTTTGAGTTTAAGTGTTTTCTCTAATGTACCGAAGTCGTGAAATTGAGAAAATCTACATTTTGGGTCATTTTGTATGTATTTCGGGCATGTCGGACATTTTTGTCCCATGTGTCCCAAGTTCCGAAGTGCGCTCTGTTCCCCAATTGGCTGAAATCCCCAAAGTTGTTCCATTTTTGGGCCCGTTGGAGCCTTTCGTCCCAACTGTCCCAAGTTCAAAAGTGCGCTCTGTTCCCTGATCGGCCGAAATCCCCGAAGTTGTTCCATTTTCGGGCCCATCGGAAATTTTCCTCCCAAATGTCCCAAAGTTAATTGTGCAAGTTGTTCAATTTCAGCCGAAACACCTGAACCGCGTACTTCGCGCGTCTTCGTCCTGAATGTCCCAAAATTTTCTGGACCTATTGTAACATTTTCGCCCGAACCACCCAAGTCGCGTACTTCAGAACAATTTGTCCCAAATGTCCCAAGTCAAAAATTACAAGTTGTTCCATTTTTAGCCAAAACACCCGAACCACGTACTTCGCTCTTTCATGTCCCAAATGTCCCAAGTCAGATTGTGCAAGTTGTTCCATTTTCGGCCGATTCGCCCAAACCGCATCCTTCACGCATTTTCATCCCAGATGTCCCAAAATGCATTTCTGCGTCTTCTCCCTGTTTTGCCCGAGTCGGCCAAGCCGCGTGTTTCACACATTCACATCTCACATGTCCCAAGCGAACCAAATGCCATTCATACTTATTTTTTCCCGCTCTACCTGAATATGTTGTTTTTCAAAATGATAGATATGAATTTAATGTGCATTGATCACCCTTCTCTCTCCTCAACGGATATATAACGAGCAAGCCACCTTTGCAATTCTTACATTGTTTCCATGCTACCCTTGCTCAAATCCTTGCAACCTAATTCCCTGCGCGTGTATCCCTTTTCTCTATAATTCCTCCCCGAATTTAGGTTGCGGCTCTGATACTATCAATATGAAGATCAAATTCCAGGGACAGGTAGATGAGAACATTTTATTGGCGAGTAAAGTTTTTGATGATGCAAAGGACAATCTTTCAAAGTCCTGGGTCTACAGTGTGGAGTGGAAGATCAAAGTCCTGGAGGAGGCTTTGGGAGAACTAAAAAAAAAACAGTTGGCAGAAGGACGAAGCTTTCAAGACACTGGTTGTCTCTGCTTTCAAAGATATACACTGTCATCTTCAGGATGAAATTTTTGGTGTTTTCCTTTCCTTCCAAGAAATCAAAGCTCAGTTCAGAGCTTTTGTCAAAGATAATCTATTCAAGGAAAACTCAATCTCCAAAGAGAAAATGAAGGAAATCTACTCTCTTCAATCTGCCATTGGAGAAGCAAATAAAGATTATCATACTCATGTCGAGTTTGATAAAGAGATGGAGAAATGTCTTGGATTTTGGACTCATTCTACGGCCAACACGTCAGTCCCTCATGGCAGAGACATAGCTGAGGCGTTAAAGAAATTCAGGCAGCAGATTCTGAAGTCGGTGGGTCCCTCTCAGTGACTGGCCACCTGTCTTCTCCCCCGTTCTTTTCTCTTCTTCCTTTTCATTTCTGTTTTCTTTGTAATAGGTTGAGGTACTGCGATTGGCGGTCCTTAACTATTCTTTAGTTAAAAGAAACGGTTACGAAGAGTAACTGAATTGTAAGCTATATAATGGCCTTCTTTACGCCATTCTAAAAGGAGGAAGAACTTGGGAATATTTTCTGAAAGTGTAAATAGATCATAAAGAAATCAATACACAAGGACTTCCCATTCTTTGTCTATCTGATCTCTGTTATTCCTAAGCTTTCATTTATTTTGTTTGTGAAGATCATTTGTCTCAAGTTTATTAGTCTTGCTGATTGCATACTCTTCGACTTTGCAAGCATGGTGATCTTGTATAATCAAGAAGGAACTTTGTGTCCTTGATTAATGAATCTGTGTTATGTTAAGAAACTTTGTGTTCTAGCAGATGTTATTTATAGAACTTTGTGTCTTTGAATTCCATCTTATTTATCTGATACAAATGATCTTGTTTCAATTCACTGTGACTTCGCATACATAAAGAATTACTCTAATATCTATAATTCTACATGTTGCCTTTCTGCTCTTTCCCGTACTCTCATTTCCTCAGTGATTTTTGTAATTGATGATCTTCATAGAAAACACTTTCGTAATATCCAAGTTTAACCAACAAATCATGTCTTGTACATTTGTAAATAGGTTTGTTTCTGAATAAGGGAACCTCTCCCATTAAAGAGGAGGGACTTCTTGTCCCCTGACTGTTGCTCTTCTTAAAATTCCTATTTAATGACCAACAGATTTTTAGCGACTCCGCTGGGGAAAATAATATTCCAGTTCTGTAATTTTTCGATCATCATTTGATCTGGTGACTCCGCGTTTTACTCGAGGGAGGAGGGCCCTTGGTGTTGAAGATTCTCAGTTTCAGCTTTTGGAGCAGCAATGTTTTCCTTTCCCTTCAACAAATAGAAGGAATCATTCAACAAGCACTCCACCTGTTCAAGACAGAATTCCCACGGGTGGTTTTTCTTCAGAGCCAGCTAGCCCTAATCTTCAAGCTTTGATTCTTGCTGGTGTTGCAGTCCCTCTCCAAGTTGTTTTTCCAAGAATGGCGATGCCATTACCATGGTGTCATCATGTCGGGCCCTTGGCCCTTACTCAGCCTTTGCATGAGTTACCCAGAGGTAACCGGAAGAACTTCCCTAAATTCAAAGGCGATGGCAAAGTGCATCCTGATGAACACATCGTAGCCTTCATTATTGCATGTGGAGTTCTGGGAGTCAAATATGAAGATGTCTCCGTAAGGATGTTCATTGAGACGTTACAAGATAATGTTGTTGATTGGTTCTACCACCTTCCGACTGGCGCTATCACCGACTGGGACACAATGAGAACTCAGTTTGAAAACCGTTTCAAGCCAGTAGAAGATGTACATGCCTTGCTAGCTCAAATCTCTCAGATAAAGAAAGATTCACAAGAGCCCATGAGAGAATTTGTGGCCCGATTTAATAAATTGATCAATAAAATTCTGCAGCTTACCCAACCTGTTGATCAAATTCAAAAATGTTTCTTCCTAAATGCTCAATCGCCCAAAGTTAGTTATGCACTAAGAAGGGCTAATCTCGCAACATTGGTCGAGGATCAAACCCTCACTGTTAGCAGCGAGGATGACTTGATCATGTCATGGAAGTTGAAAAGAGACCCTTCCAAATCTAAGTCTGCTGCTTCTTCCTCTTCCACCCCTGGGCCTAATACTGATCCATTAGTTCAAAAACTTACAAATGATCTTCTTGCCATAAAGAAACAATTAGCTTAGCATGCTCCTTATGCAGACGTTTCGAGGAGAAATTTCCAGCCCAAAAATCATTTGCTTGCTTCTCAAACAAGACTAGCACTTGAAGGACCTCCTGTTAAGGTTCCTGTGAATGTGACCTGCGAAGTTGAGGAACCAGATGATGATGAAGATAACGAAGCTTGCGAGGAGCTCATGGAAGAATTTGATGATGAAGCAGATGAACTTGAGGGATCTCGAGTTAATTTCTTTACCAATGAAGGCATTGATGATGGAGATGATTATGATGAAGTAGTAGTAGACATGAACAGTGAATCATTCGCTGTCATGACTCAAGAGTAGACACATCAGAGGGAGAAAGTGACGCAGCCCCTCAGGAAATCTAAGGAGCAGCCGGTAACTATCCCTGTAATTGCAAAAAGAGGATCTCCTATCCCCACTTCATCTACACCAAAGGTGAGTCCTGTCAATCCTCCTAGCAAAGTTCCTTCTTTTTCTCCTAAATTTGATAAGCCTAGAGTACCGAATGATGACGGCCTGTCCATTTCTGGATCCTTTGATATTGTTGATCACCTAAAAAAGACCAAGGTCCAAATCTTAGAAGCTCAGTATTATCAAACCCATCCCAAAGCTTTTGCTAAAATGATCCACTTTGTCAATTCCCACTCTAAGACCACCTCTAAAGGCCTTTTTCCCACTCCTCCTTCTACACCACAGCCTAGTCTGGTAGCCGCTGTCACCTCACCTAATGACAGAATCAAGCCTTTTTATGTAACACTTCTTATAGCTGGTCATAGGCTCAGCAATTGTGTCATAGATTCCGGAGCCTGAGATAATGTGATGCCTGCTAAAGTAGCTCATGCTTTAGGCCTAACTCTCACACGCACTTATGGATCTTGTTACTCCATGGAGAGTAAAGAAGTGCCCCTGGTCGGAAGAATTAAGGATGCACAAGTGGATTTTGCTGCTTTGCCTGAAAAGAGAGTTTTGGCTACCATCTTAGTCGCAGATATTCCTCCTTCATACGGGATGTTGCTAAGTAGGAGCTTCTGTAGGGACATGGGTGGAGAAATTCAAATGGATTGGTCACATGCACTCATACCTGTCAATGGACAAATGAAGAAGTTGCTGCCTGAGAAGCATTCTGAGTATATTGTGTAGAAAACGAATGATCCTAAAGCACAAATACTCTATGAGGATATGGGTCATGGTAACTATATGATTATGTCCCCTGATGAAATCCAACTTCCCAGAGTGTCACCTAAAGATCCTAATGGTATTTGGATTTTAGAGTTTGATGGAAGTTGTTCCTTAGCTGGTTCTGGAGTTGGTGTCCTACTGGTGTCACCTAAAGGTAGCCTTCATCCTTTTTCATTTAAGTTACAGTTTGAAAATACTAATAATACAGCAGAGTATGAGGCTCTCATTCTCAGATTGCAAGTGGCCAAAGAACAAGGTGTAAATAATCTTCTGGCTGGTGGTGATGTAGATTTGATTGTAAAGCAGGTCAGAAACCTTTTTCAAGTAAAAAATTCAAGGCTGAAACATAACCGGAATCAGGTTTAGGATTCCATTGAATTCCTTGATGCTTTCTCCATCGAAGCAGTACCTAGGGAAAAGAACAGCAGGGCTGATTCACTAGTTGTCTCAGGGTCACTATTGATTCCTCATCCTGATTTCTCTCAAGACAAGTTCACCATTGAGATGATCCATCGACCCAGTGTACTTGATAATACCAATAACTGGTAGGTTTTCAATTATGATCAACATTTTCTTTCCTTCATGGAACTCAAGGGTAATTTCAAACAACTGTATTTTGAGGGAAGTGACAACCTACCTCGTGAGAGTGTGCTCTTTGACAAAGCAGTCACCCAAGGAGAAGAAACAGATTAGGAAGGGTGCATTAAACTCAAGGGGAATAAGATTCCTAAGGGATTGGTAAGCTTAGAGAAACTATTTGATAAACATGACAGGTATGTGAAATCTAGAGCTTCTACTGGACCTCAGCAATCAGCTGAGTATGACAAGATTGATATTGGGATTTCTACTGACCCTAAGCTCGTGAATATTGGAAAATGTTGTACAACAGATGAAAGAAGAAAAGCAATTGATCTTCTAAGGAGGTATAAGGATGTTCTTGCTTATTATTATGAGGATCTAAAAGCCTTCAAGCCAAAAGATATGCAGCATTCTATTCCTCTCAAACCAGGAATTAAACCTTTTAAGCAGAAACAGAGGCAGTATAATCCAAAAATAGATGACACCATATTCCAAGAAATTCAGAAGTTTTTGAAGGCTAAAATAATTTTTCCCATTCACTATTCAACATGGATTGCAAATATTGTGCCTGTTAGCAAGAAAAATGGTGAGATCTGCATCTGTGTAGATTTCAGGAATCTGAATCAGGATTCTCTGAAAGATAATTATCCTTTTCCTATGATGGATCAAGTATTGCAAGCAGTAACAGGATCCGAAATGTTATCTATGCTTGATGGATTCTCGGGATATAATCAGGTAGAGGTTGATACTGTAGATCAACACAAAATAGCTTTCACTACTCCTTGGGGTACCTTTGCTTACAAGAGAATGCCTTTTGGGCTCATTAATGCTAGTGCCACTTTTCAGAGAGCTATGGATTTGGATTTTGGAAGTTTAAAAGGGAAGTGTATTGTCATATACCTTGATGACTTGACTATGTTTTCTAAAACAAGGGCAAATCATTTCGACCACCTGGAAAAAGTTCTGCTGTGATGCAGAGAGCATGGGATTTCTTTGAATCCTAAAAAATCTGTCTTTTGTGTTATAGAGGAAAACTATTAGGACAAATTGTCTCCAAAGATGGTATTAAGATTGACCCTGAACGAGTACAAGCTATCCAGCAAATTCCTCTCCCAACAAGTAAAAAGGGCGTGCACTCTTTCTTTGGTAAGATCAATTTTTTAAGAAGGTTCATCCCTGATTTTGCAGAGTTAACTTTGAATATTTCTCAGATGATGAAAGGGAAGCAAACATTTGGTTGGTCTTCTAAAGGAAAGGAATCCTTTGAAGGTATCAAGAGAGCTATCGCTAAAACTCCAGTTTTGGCCTGTCCTGATTTTAGAAAAGATTTCATCATCTATTGCTATGCCATCGATAATACCTTGGCTGCTGTCTTAACTCAAGAAGACTCTAATGAGCATGAATTCCCAATTGTGTTCATGAGCTATATTATGAAGGATCACAAGTTGAAATACACCATGATGGAGAAACATGCTTTTGCAGTGGTTAAAGCTGTCAAGCAGTTTCTCTTTTACATCCTCAACTGTCATTCCATGGTATTGGTCCCAGATACAACTGTCAAGTCGATTCTCACATAGCAAGAATTTGGATCCAAGAGAGGGAACTGGGTTGCTAAGGTCCAAGAGTATGACATTGACATAAACCGACCAAGCTGGTTTGTGGAAAAGGCCTTTGTGAGCTCATTGCTGAAGGAGCCAAACATGAGTTGCTGGAGGAAAAAGTTGACCTTCCTACCATTTTGTTCCTTAGCTCAGTTGATGAATGGTATGTTGATATCGCCCATTTTCTAACCTATGGGGAATGCCCCTCTCATTTAACTTCCAAAGAAAAGAGGACTGTTAAATTGAGGTCAGTGCAATATGTATTGTGGGAAAATGCTTTGTTCAAGCATGGCTTAGATGGGAGATTTTTGAAATGTGTGGACAAGGAACAATAGAGAAAGTTGCTCTCAGCTTTTCATGATCAGGCATGTGGAGGGGACTATTCATCAACGGTCACTGCTCACAAGATACTTCATGGAGGATATTACTAGCCTTCCCTATTCAGATATGCGTCCAAATGGGTGGATAAATGTGAGGCTTGTTAGACCTTTGTGGGAAGACCTAAATTGGCTTCTTTTCCTCTCAAGCCAGTTGTGATTGAGGAACCATTTCAACAGTGGGGTTTGGACTTCATTGGAACACTTAATCTTGCTTCTAGTGCTGGTCACACTCATGTGCTAACTACCACTGACTATTTCACCAAATGGGTAGAAGCTATTCCAGTCAAGAGTACTACTTCTGAAGTGGTGTGCAACTTCATTAAAGAGAACATCTTGGTAAGGTATGGTGTACCTAATAAGATTGTAACAGATAATGCTTCGAATTTCTCTTCAACTGAGATAATGGATTTCTGCTACGGGTATGGCATCTCCCTGGCTCATTCTTCAGATTATTACCTCCAGGGAAATGGAAAAGCAGAATCCACTAACAAAAATATGGTGACTATTACAAGGAAGTTATTAAATGAGTCTCAACGAAACTGGCACAAGAAGCTCTACGATGCTCTTTGGGCAGAAAGGATTACACCAAAGAGAGCTATTGGAATGTCTCCTTTTCAAGTGGTATATGGAGTAGAAGCTCAATTGCCAGTAACAGTGGAACTGCCAGCCTTGCACCTAATGAAGGCCATTGAAGATACTAGTTTCAGAGATGCTTTGGACAAGAGAATTATATACCTGCACAAACTGAATGAGGACAGATTGGTGGTTGCTGATAGGATATTTGTTCACCAGTAGAAGGTAAAGGTCCTATTTGATAAGAAAGCTAGGTTCAGGGATTTCCAAGTAGGAGATACCGTGCTGTTATGGGATAAAAGGCATGAACCTCGTGGAAGCCATGGAAAGTTTGATTCCCTTTGGCTCGGACCTTTCAAGATCAGACACTTTACTGGTAAGAATTCTTTCTACCTTGATTACATGGATGGTTCTCCTCTCCCACTTCCTTATAGTGGGTAGTATCTCAATTTGTTCAAGTCCTAGGTGATTAGGAGGTCCCTTGTATATTCTGTACAGTGTTTTTTATTTTCTTTCTTTTTGTTTTGGTGTGTTGCCCTCTGTTTTGATCTACTTTTTGACTCCGTTGCCCAATGGATAAGGTATTAGTCTGCTTCCCCGAGTTTGTCTAAGTTCTTGCCTTGTCTCATTCCTTGAATTTATGCCAAGTCATCCCCAGAAGGAGCCAGTTGTTGTCCACTCAAAATTCCCTGCTCTGATGAAAGTAAAAATTTCAAAATTTTGAGTTTAAGTGTTTTCTCTAATGTACCGAAGTCGTGAAATTGAGAAAATCTGCGTTTTGGGTCATTTTGTATGTATTTCAGGCCTATCGGACATTTTTGTCCCGCGTGTCCCAAGTTCCGAAGTGCGCTCTGTTCCCTGATCGGCCGAAATCCTCGAAGTTGTTCCATTTTTGGGCTCGTCGGAGCTTTTCATCCCAATTGTCCCAAGTTCAAAAGTGCACTCTGTTCCCCGATCGGCCGAAATCCCCAAAGTTGTTCCATTTTCAGGCCCGTCGAAACTTTTCGTCCCAAATGTCCCAAAGTTAATTGTGCAAGTTGTTCCAATTTTGGCCGAAACACCCGAACCGCGTACTTCGCGCGTCTTTGTCCCAAATGTCCCAAACTTCTCTGGACCTATTGTAACATTTTCACCCGAACTGCCTGAGTCGCATACTTCAGAACTTTTTTGTCCCAAATTTCCCAAGTCAAAAAGTGCAAGTTGTTCCATTTTCGGCCGAAACACCCGAACCGCGTACTTCGCTCTTTCATGTCCCAAATGTCCCAAGTCAGATTGTGCAAGTTGTTCCATTTTCGGCCGATTCTCCCGAACCACGTCCTTCACATGTTTTCATCCCTGATGTCCCAAAATGCATTTGTGCGTCTTCTCCCTATTTCGCCCGAGTTGGCCGAGCCACGTCTTTCGCACATTCAAGTCTCACATGTCCCAAGTGAACCAAATGCTATTCATACTTAGTTTTTCCCGCTCTACCCAAATATGTTGTTTTTCAAACTGATAGATATGAATTTAATGTGCATTGATCACCCTTCTCTCTCCTCAATGGATATATAACAAGCAAGCCACCTTTGCAATTCTTACATTGTTTCCATCCTACCCTTGCTTGAACCCTTGTAACCTAATTCCCTGTGTGTGTATCCCTTTTCTCTGTAATTCCTCCCCGAATTTAGGTTGCGGCTCTGATACTATCAATATGAAGATCAAATTCCAGGGACAGGTAGATGAGAACATTTTACTGGTGAGTAAAGTTTTTGATGATGCAAAGGACAATCTGTCGAAGTCCTGGGTCTACAGTGTGGAGTGGAAGATCAAAGTCCTGGAGGAGGCTTTGGGAGAACTAAAAAAAAAATAGTTGCCAGAAGGGCGAAGCTTTCAAGACACTGGTTGTCTCTGCTTTCAAAGATATACACTGTCATCTTCAGGATGAAAATTCTGGTGTTTTCCTTTCCTTGCAAGAAATCAAAGCTCAGTTCAGAGCTTTTGTCAAAGATAATCTATTCAAGGAAAACTCAATCTCCAAAGAGAAAATGAAGGAAATCTACTCTCTTCAATCTGCCGTTGGAGAAGCAAATAAAGATTATCATACTCATGTCGAGTTTGATAAAGAGATGGAGAAATGTCTTGGATTTTGGACTCATTCTACGGCCAACACGTCAGTCCCTCGTGGCAGAGACATAGCTAAGGCGTTAAAGAAATTCAAGAAGCGGATTCTAAAGTTGGTGGGTCCCTCTCAGTGACTGGCCACCTGTCTTCTTCCCCATTCTTTTCTCTTCTTCCCTTTCTTTTTCGTTTTCTTTTTAATAGGTTGAGGTACTGCGATTGGCGGTCCTTAACTATTCTTTAGTTAAAAGAAACGGTTACGAAGAGTAACTGAATTATAAGCTATATAATGGCCTTCTTTACGCCATTCTAAAAGGAGGAAGAACTTGGGCATATTTTCTGAAAGTGTAAATAGATCATAAAGAAATCAATACAGAAGGACTTCCCATTCTTTATCTATCTGATCTCTGTTATTCCTAAGCTTTCATTTATTTTGTTTGTGAAGATCATTTGTCTCAAGTTTATTAGTCTTGTCGATTGCATACTCTTCGACTTTGCAAGAATGGTGATCTTGTATAGCCAAGAAGAAACTTTGCGTCCTTGATTAATGAATCTATGTTATGTTAAGAAACTTTGTGTTCTAGCAGATGTTATTTACAGAACTTTGTGCCTTTGAATTCCATCTTATTTATCCGATACAAATGATCTTGTTTCAATTCACTGTGACTTCGCATACATAAATAATTACTCTGATATCTATAATTATGCATGTTGCCTTTCTGCTCTTTCCCGTACTCTCATTTCCTCAGTCCTTTTTGTAATTGATGATCTTCATAGAAAACACTTTCGTAATATCCAAGTTTAACCAACAAATCATGTCTTGTACATTTGTAAATAGGTTCGTTTCTGAATAAGGGAACCTCTCCCATTAAAGAGGAGGGACTTCTTGTCCCCTGACTGTTGCTCTTCTTAAAAGTCCTATTTGATGACCAACACCACCAAAAACCAACTTTGATGACAATTACCTTCTCGACGAGGATCCTACTTCACCAACACCCATTCCCACAATGCCCACTCAACAACCACAACCTCTACCCTCACAGCTCTAAGAGCCACCCTCCAGATTTGAAATTAACATGGTTCACATCAGAGAACTTACCACACCACCATTCAAATGTCGTTGCGACCAACTAAGCTCACAGGGATTTTCTCCTCCAGTAGGTTGTTTCCCTTCATGTCATTAGACTACTCACCCTACACCTTCTCCATTTGCCAACTTCCCTCAAATTAACATGATACACATCACTACACATGTGCAGAAGGGAAAAGAAAAGGTAACTAACCCACCAACCAATCATATACCCAACATACCATCTACACCCATACCTAAAATAACTATCCGCTGCCCCACGTATCCCATTTCTAATGGTGTTACACATCACACCATACTAAAACAACTACACCAATCTCCCCTCAAAATGTCCTTATATGACCTCAGAATCCTATCGTCAAGCCCTCATGGAGTTTCTTCAATCTATTGAGGTTTTACGCAATGACCCTACACCCATAGCCTCCATTATAACACCCCATCATGTAGCCTGTCTCACCATATTATCACCTTCATCCTCACCTCACCTTGTTCACCAAGTGGTCTCCCTTAGCTTCTCAGAGGAGGAGATCATGCCACACCAAAATGATGACCCAGACCCAGCACTCTTCATCTTTGTCCACATTGATGACATATAGGTATGTCATGTGATGATTGATGGAGGCACTAGCATTAACATCATTTCATCCCATGCATTTTCTCAAATGTGCATACCTGACAATTGCATGCATAAACATCTAATCATGTTGTGCTCATTCAATGACGCTATCACCTCCACACTAGACACTGTCATCCTTCACATTCGTATGGGCCCCCAAACTATTCCAGAATTATTTTATGTTTTGGAGGGGGAATTCTAATATAAAATTTTTCTTGGTAGACCCTAGATCCATGTCATGAGTTGCATTCCTTCCACTTTGCATCATTGTGTAAAGTTTGAACACGAAGGACACACTTATACCATTCCAACTATCCCATCACCTTTCAAAACATGTAACATGCTTTACTGATCCAATGATGTGCTCATACCTATCACGCCGTCTACATCTGCAACCAATACTGCTTCACCTACAGCTCCACCTACTAGTATAGCTGTTGCTTTCACTGCATACCTCCTCTATTCCTACCACTACTATAACCTCCACAGCTGACCCATTAGCTTCCCAATCCATTAACTCCACCTCTGTATCAACCTCCGACACATCATCCATACCAACTATCTACATACCAACCACTGATCCCTTGGAGGGTGTCTTTCAACGCCTCACTCTGGGGGAGTACAACCTATATAGTGTCAACACATTCCTTACTATGTATGAGTATGGAAGCCTTCACCAAGACCCTCACTATGATCACCATATAGGAGAACACCTCATTTATGGTCCTCCTCATCTTCCTACTAGTCTCACCTTTTGGGGACTTGATACTACCACTTACACACTTGAAGCACCATCACAACCCCACCCATTTTCTGTTGACTTCCAATCACTTACCAATCACTGTTTTAACCACACCTTCCTACATCGATCTGTGTGGAAAGGTTTTGGTTTTAGATTTTATGAGCAAGGCCATCATACCATGATTCCATGTACCACCAGTAAACATAATGACTATGGTGGTATGGGCTTCCCCAAACCTCCTACCAAATAGGCCCGCATTGAACTCATTGAAGACCCTAGCCCTCCTCCACCTTCATCTTCATCACTACCTTCACTCACTCCACCTTCATCACCACCCTCACCGACAGAGTCAATGGATCCTGAATCTATCTCCCCTAATTTTATTTTTTCATAAACACCATTTCCTTGGGGCCTTTGACTTATCAACGTGAAGGAAAGGCCCCTTCCACTCTCCCATTCATGTATCCTGAGATGATTGATGACGACACACCTACAATTAACATTGTTCAATGTTAGGATGATGAATCCATACTCACCTACCTTGGTGAAGAAGACTCATATATTCATCGGTCGTTACCATCTAAGACACAAACCATGTTGAATGAATTGACTATCGAGATCAACATTCATACTCAGGATGACCCACACATCCTAAAGATCAGACAATCTTTAGATGTTCCTGAACAGGAAGCCATCACTTCTTTTCTCCGATATCATAACCATGCTTTAACTTGGTTTTATGCAGACATGCCTGGTATTGACCCCACCATTGTGGTCCACAATATCGTAATTATTCCCAATGCCAAACCTATCAAAAAAAAGTTGAAGAAAATGCACCCTCGCATTGCTCTTCTCATCAAAGAAGAACTTTACCACCTTCTTTCAGTTTCCTTCATCTTACAAATTGATTATCCTCGTTGGATTTCTAAAACTATCCCTAATACTAAAGTAATAAGGGGACTCCATATTTGCATGGAATTTTGTGACCTCAACCTAGCCTTCCTGAAAGACAACTTTCCCTTACCTGGTATTGATCAACTGGTTGACCTCACTGCTGGTCACGAGATGCTCTCACTCATGGATGGCTTCTTGGGTTATAACCAAATTTTTCTTGCTCTAGAAGATCAGCACAAGACCACATTCATTACCCCTTGGGGAACCTTTTTCTATCGAGTCATGCCTATTGGCCTTAAAAACAATGGTGCTACATATCAACGTGCTATGACTTACATCTTCTATGATATCATGCATCGCATATTGGAAGATTACGTGGATGATATCTTAGCAAAATCTAAATATTGGGTCGAGCACCTCAACGTCGTTGAAACCATCTTTGACCGACTCATTAAATATTGTTTCCACCTTCAACCTAAAAAGTGCATCTTCGCAGTACTCTCAGGAAAGCTCCTGGGATTTATTGTTTCCCTCTATGGTATAAAAGTTGACCCTGTTAAAGTCAAGGTCATTTTGGAAATGCCTCCACCCACTAACCTCAAACAACTCCGTATCCTGCAAGGTAAATTAAAGTCCATTCACCGTTTCATTTCACAATTATCTGATTGGTGTTAACCATTTCATCATCTTCTTAGGAAGGATGTATCCTTTAAATGGGATGGTGACTGTCACAAAGCTTTTGAGGCCCTAAAACAATACGTTCTCCAACCACCCGTACTCATTCCGCCTAAAGATGATCAACCTTTTTACCTATACATATCAGCTATTGATCATTCCTTGGGAGCCATGCTCGCTCATCGTGATGAAAAACACAGGGAGCAGCCGGTTTATTACATAAGTCGTACCTTTTTGGACTATGAAACCTGATACAACCATCCAGAAAAGCTTTTCTTAGCCTTAGTTTTCATTTCCACCAAACTCTGCCATTACCTACTCAGCCATAAAACTTATGTCATGACCAACACCGATCCCTTAAACTTCATGTATGCCAAACCTTATCAAAATCAGTGCATCGCATGATGGCTTATGCTTTTAGCTGATCTTGACCTCGAATTCATTCACCAAAAGTCAATCAAAGGCTAGGCTATCACCGAAAAACTACCTGATGCACCTATTGTTAGGGACCAACCCTCTAATTTTGACTTTCTTGATGAGTCAATTGTTACTCTTTCCTTGGATGAATTCCCCCTTACCAAATGACACTATTCTTCGATGGTTCCAAGTGTCAATGTGGGGGTAGGGCTGGTGTTATCCTCATTCCTCTTGAGGGAGAACCCATGACTTTGTCTTTCAAACTAGACTTTGAATGCACTAACAATATTGTCGAGTATAAAGCACTCATACTAGGTCTCCAGGCCGCCTATGCCCTAGCTGTCAAATCAATCCACATCTTTGGTGATTCACAATTGGTCGTAAACCAAGTCAATGGTATTTACCAATGTCGTAACAAGATACTTCAAAAGTATAAACATCATGTAGACATACTTTTGACCACCTTTGACCATTACACCCTTCAAACCATCCCACGTTCCACCAATAAATTTGTAGATACCATGGCCTGCTTAGCTTCCCAAATACTGAGGCTTCCCCTACCAATTCCAAAATATTTGTCATCCATACAATGCCTCCATTCACCTTCTTATTTACCTCATCAATGTTTACTCAATAAAAAATGACACCCCTGACCTGAGTGACCTTTGGTATAAACACTACTCTGACTACCTTTCCCTCTCCATCTTACCTCCTGATCTCACTCATAATGAACAATGCACCTTCATTAAAAAGGTATCCCATTTTGTCATTATAAGGGGACTCCTCTATAAGCGTAGCTTTGATGGTATTCTCTTACAATGCCTCACAAGTTCTGAAATTCCTTATACCATTAGGGAGGTCCATGATGGCATATGTGGAGGTCCACTTTAGTGGCCTTGCCGTTTCTAAGTATATTCTTTACCTAGGCTATTACTGGCTAACCCTTAACCATGATTGTTACGACTATGTCAAACATTGTGTGAAATGCCAACAACATTCCAACCTTCATCATACACCCATTCATTCCTTATAGGTCACTCGTGACCTTTGGCACTTCTCTCAATGGCATTTGGATCTTGTCAGAGAAATCAATCCTCATTCTTCCCAACGCCATCAATGGATCATAACTGCTACCGAATACTACAAAAAATGGGTGGAATCCATACCACTCATATCCATGAAAGCTGAGAAAATATGTGAGTTCATTAACCATCACATCATTTGCCGCTTTGGTGTCCCCCATCACCTCATCACTGATAATGGAAAAAAATTCGAAAACAAAAACACTGCAAAAACTTTGTGACGCCTTCGGCATTCAACTAAGTTTCTCATCACCTTATTACCCATAAATCGATGGCCAAGTCGAATCCACTAACAAAACCCTCAAAAAAATTCTCATGAAAGTGGTTGACGATACTGGGAAGGATTGGCATATTCCTTCTGCCCTATGGGCATACCGCACTAGTATTCGCACTTCCACTATGACCACACCCTTTTCACTAGTCTACGGTACAGAGGTTGTTTTTCCTCTCAAAGTCTAGATCCCCTCACTCCGCATTTCTCTCTAGGACATGCTTACCGATGACGACTTTTGTCAAGACTGCTTAGCACAACTAGAGTTATTAGACGAACGTCATCTTAATGCTCTAGATCACCTTCAAGTTTACCAACAACGTATCAAACGTGCTTATGACAAACGTGCTCATGAACGAACCTTCCAAGTCAGTGACCATGTCTTGAAATAAAATCAACATGTAACCAAAGCAGAAAAGAGTAAACGGGGAAAATTCACTCTTAATTAGCTTGGACCATACATCGTAACTCATACCTATGGATCGAGTGCCTATTGTTTGTCCTCACTTGAAGGTAAACCTGAACCTGAGCCCCTTAATGCATTGCATCTTCAACCATTCTATTGTTGACTCATTGTCCTACCTCACCCTTTGTCTCTTTACATGCATATCCCTTGAGCTCTATCCACTCCATACACCTCCCTAACAATTAAACAAGAATCATGTGAGTACCCGTCACTTGTTATCTTCTCTTGAATATGTGTACCACATAGCATGTTTCTCATGGATACTTTTCATTTATCTTTAGATGAGATACCATGGTTGTTCCACCTTGCCTTTTAAATAAGAGTCCTATTCTTCAGCTTGGTCTTGTCCATGATTTCAAAGACCTCCAATGGGACCAAACTCCTTGAGTCAAACTTCTAATAAAAGGATGACTCCCTCAAAAGGACATCTTCCTCTCAAAAAAATTGCTGCTATAAATAGACTTCTCCCTCGAAGGACAGCTATGTGAAGCTTTCAAAAAAAAAGAATGAGAGAAACCAAAGCTTCCCACATCAGTTAGCCTCACGAATACCTCAAGGAGTACCATATTATTTATCCCATATAGACTTCCCACATCTATCAGTCTATCACAGCAAAAAAAAATTAGTCATGGACTTGCCCATTGTGACCTTGGACCTCTTTCCCAAAATCCCTATTACTCAAAACATATACCATTAACTACCTTTCACCCATCTTACCATTTCCACTATCATTTCCTAAATCACCTCAAGGGACATCTTGGAATTTAGACACTTGGTGATCCTGTGACTACTTTCATCGTAGAACCATTAATCGTGCAATGCCTTTCAGGTCTTGTGTTCATCACCCCTCCAAGGTATGATCTCCTCAGTATGATCCTACCCAATCACGTGGCTTTATTGCCCCCTCTTATCTTGTATCCATCTTTGTTGACATTTTGATTACCTTATACAAGACTTGGTACTCGACACTTACCTTTGGGGTAATCCTCTCCTTTCAACATAATAGCCTTCACCTGCATCATTTTACCTATAATCTACCCACACCGATTACACCTAAACCCCCTACATGCCTAAAAACCTACTAACTCATTCTCATATTCTTCCCTAGCTCATGGGAGAACTACATCAGCATGAGGTCCCTTTTCGCCAGGACTATGTAGGTAGCACTCTGAGGGCATGGGGCCATTGGAGGTTAGCTCGGCCATTCTCTACCCTAAACAATTCATTAACCATGTCTGACTCACCATTTACCCCACATTTCACTTAGTTCCCCTTTTCTAAAGAAATTGAAAATTAAGCCACATACATAACAAGTTACTTACCACAGTATACATTTATTACACCTACCATCCCTCTATCATCACTATGCATAGATTATAGAACATTTCCCATTCGACCCATAGTATCATTCATTGCCAACATAATGAATCATAACTAAACCTACTTTCAACTAAATCCATGCCTATAACCTAACTCAACCATGCATATAACTTGACTCAATCCATGCCTATAACTAACTTAACCATGCCTATAACTAGACTCAATCCATGCCTATAACTTGACTCAACCATGCCTATAACTTGCCTCGATCCATGCCTATAACTTGACTTGATCCATGCCTAAACTGACCTAACTCCATCATGCGTAACTCACCTAATTTCCATCCATATCAAAGTAACAAATCCATATCTCATCTAACATAAGCCATACATCCAATATCTCATAAGCATATTAACACATCACAATATACCATGAATCTCATCATATAAATCAATAAATGTGTATCTCAAAATACATGCCTATCTCATCATGGCCATCATCTCAAAAATGGCGGCACGCTGGTAGATATACAATACAAAATGTCATCGGCACGCAGGACGGTCTCCTATATACAAAAAGAATGAATGAATCAATACACAAAAATCTTCGGCATGCAGGCTGGTATATGCTCACAATATACAACAAAATCACTTGTACATCCTCATTATATTCAGCATGTAGGCTGGTATGAGATTAAAAATACAACTATGTTCAGCATGCAGGCCGGTATATCTATTAAAATAATCACTAGTATACATTAAAAATCAGGGTGGCCACATATCAGACATCTCATCGGATGTCCTCCATCACTATATCACCTACAACCTTGGCCTCCTGTGTCCCTACTGGCACATCACCTAGCTCTAGTCGCTGTGCGCTGGTGGCCTCTCCCTGATCGGCCCTCAGAGCTTGCTAACCTATTGTGCTCTCCACACTATGTGCACGGGATCTCATCCTCTCACTGGATGCCTGTTGTGCCCTATACTCTTTGTATGAGAGGAAGTCTATAACAGCTGCCATGAGATGGTCCTGATAGTATCTCACATCACCTAGGGCATCCTGTAGCCTAGATATAGGCATGGTCTGTGGTGGTCCCATAGGTCTCGGCCCCTATACCTACCTTATGCCAGCCTGTGAATTGGGACTAGCTCCCTGTGCCTATGGTGGTGCCCCCTGCCCATGTTCCTGTCCCTATGGTGGTTCCCCCTACCCCTATACCTATATCTGGGCCTGTAAGGCCCCAATCTATGCCTGGGCTATGGCCAAATGGCCCTGTAAACCTACCACCTGAGCCACAAAGGCTACCAACTGACCATCTCTATCTGTATCTCCGCCATCTCCTCCACCCTCTTGCTCCGCCATCTGGGCTTGCAGACTAACCACCTGTAATCATAACTCTGCTACCTCTGCCTCTGACCCATCCAGCTACATCTGTAGTATACCTATCTGCATGATCAGCATTGCTACCTGCCCCTGTAGGGCATCTCTCTACATTGTCACGGTAGCTAAGTCTGGTTGCCCTGGTCTAGGTGGTATGGCTCGTAACTAAGTTGCCCACCACTACCTATATATATCTATGGATTCAACATCATCAATCCACCAATCCACTGGTTGTTACTCCTCTCCTGTAGGAACTATAAGTTGTGGTAGAGGTAGAGGTAGAGGCCTCTCCATGTCATCTCTCTAATACTGTGGGAAATATGGAGGAATACCATGTACAAGCCCGAACTGCCGTTAGACCCTGTCTATCAGGATCATCTCATCCTCCCCGGCATGGCGACCCTGTATCCACCTCTCTAGTTAGAGCTCAACTAGCTCCTCATGCATGTGCCTATATGAGGGGAATCCCACATATGGTCTCTAGATAATGTCCACTCTAAACAACCCCTCCAACAACTGCCGAAAATGAGCCACATCATATGTCAGCCTATCTGACCTCCGCTCTCTTGCAACTGTCACCCATCTCATGTATCCCAACCACACAGATCTCATTGGGAATGCATCTACTCAGGGCATCCCTATAGGTCAAACACAGACTATGTGCTCATAGGCCCAGCAGTGTAGTATAAATGTACATCACAGGTTAAACCTATGTAACCTCCCATATGCCCATAGCTCTCTATATAGTTGTACCAAGAATGTTGGTGCCCAAGTGAAGCGTGTCTCATGCACCATCATATCATGGATTACCCCCATCAGCGATCAGGGAAAGCATCCACCCTCTACATCGGGAAATGCATAGTAGCACACTACCTCCATTAATAAAACTACTAGCCTCGTCTCATCTGGATGGGCTAGGTACATCTTGCCATAGCTCAAACTGGCACTATGGAATCTCAGCTCCATTGCCCCCTATCTAAATATTGTCTCAATCAGCTCGTCTAAGGCCTCGTAGGAGATAGAGTACACCTGGGGCCCCAATATGGGTAACCTTAGAATCTGGAACATGTCCTCCAAGGTGATAGTCATCTCACCCGTCATAAGGTGAAACATGTTGGTCACGGAGTCCCATCTATCGATGAGCACGACCATCAAACTAGGTTTCCGAACAACATGTCGGTAGCGCCAAATACCACTCAAGCCCACTGCCAACATGTGATGCATCCTAAAGGGCTCGCTAAGCCATGCAATGTCACCAGTAGTGGCAGAACCCTATCCTGCATATGTAGATGCGATCTCCCGTACATCCCATCCAAAACACAACATTAATCTACCTTTACCATGACCATATTCATCACTTATTATTACCCACCACCCTATTTTTTACCTTACCCATCTCAACCACCTAACCTACATCATTTTTTTGAACCCTTGTGCCTAAAATCCTGACCGATGCCGGTCCATCCTAACCGACTCCGGTCACCCTTAAACCGGCATCGGTCACCAATTTGGTGACCGATACTAGTTCAACTATACTGACCATAGTTACCACGTAACCAGCATTGGTCACTTGTTAGGTGACCGATCCCGGTTTTGCTCGACCGACGCCAGCCAAGCTTGATCGAGGCTAGTCACTATCACAGAAAAATCCACAACTTCCCAAACCCCCCTTTTTCTAACACCCTCCCACCTATCCCTTTTACCCCACCGACAATGACCTACACTACCCCAAAACCCCTACCCACCCTACCTATCTAATTTATTACCCTCCCCCCCTCTTTTTTACCCATTATTTCTCTCCATACCCGATTTAACTTTTTCCCACCCACAAAATACACAAAACCCTAAAAATAACACCTATTACAACCTCTACTCTATCTAGTTAACACTATAGAGTTAGGTACTTACCTCGTCATGACATCACCATATCAGTGGAACATCTGGCCGCTGTGCTGGTTTTCCACCCGATCCCTCTCCAGCCTCTGCCATCCCCGATTATCTACCCACAACCTCTGACCAATCAACTCTCTCACCTTGATCTCATGGACCGGCTACTCACCAACCCAACCACCATCAACTCACACTGCCAGCTCACTGTCCCGTTTCCTCTAGACACATTTCTCACTTTTCTCTCTTTTTTATCATTTCTTCACTTCGCAATTCACAAATGAATAATAAAAATGTGGATTTTTTGTTTTTATACAAAACCTGACCTAACCGATGTCGGTTCCCCTTGACTGACATCAGTCTTGTTCCCTACCTCACCGTCATCAGTTTTCCTATACCAACGTCAGTTATCCATGACCACCACTGGTCACCATTACCTACACATTGCCCCTACTCTTCCATTTTACCCCACCCTCTACCTTGCTCTTTATCCCATCCACCCTTTACCCAACCCATTACCTTACCTTTCCTGACCTCATTGTTTACTACCTCCATTTTTCCTCCTTTGGGGACTCCTTATTTTACCCCTACCTTGGCCTTACCCATGCCGCGACCTAGACCATCACTAGTGACCTTTGACCTCATGTGTTCGCTATACCTTGTGGCACTGTTACCTATGTTGATTGACCTAATGACCTTACCTAGCCTATTACCGTGACCATTTATCTTGACCCTACCTTTGGTGTACCAGAACATACCTAAACGTTCCTGCACCTAATCTACGTTGTGTTTCCTGACCATATCCTATACCTTGGATACCAGATTCACTTCAACCTTGTTTGGATAAACCTATCGACCTTAGACAATGTAGAGTTTGCCTACTCTTCAACCCAGTAGCGTGCTGCACTTTATACATGTGTGTGCATTTGACTGTTGCTACTTGTGACCCTGACCCATCACCTAGATTGCTCAAGTAGACCTTTCACCCCTTTTCCCCTGTACCCACATGCCTTTTCCTCACATTTACCTTTTATCAAACCACTCACCGCTTTAGCCTACTGCCTCGTCAGATCCTAGTTTTAGGGGGATCACCTTCACCCACACATGGGGCTAACCATAATCTTATTTTTGTTAGCGTTGCTTACCAATACAAGCTACACAACAAAAAGGGGCAAAATGTAGACACTAAAATTAGGTCACACTCCCCTTTTGTCCCTCGACATATAAGCACCCTTTATTACATTTACCTAGCCATAACCCCCTTCACCCCACTAATATTAATTCAATTAATTTAATTAAATTAATGCATTATCCTCACTATATTTATTATTTAAATATCTTATTTAAATAATATCTACACATACAGTTCACTTAGACACCTCACCAAGCCAACTCAACCTAAGACCTATTCTTAGCAAGTTGCCATAACTAACTAAGACTTACCCAAACCCTAAAAATCAATGCCTACATTCCCTCTAACCACATTCTCACATGCTAACAAGAGGCTCTAAGTCTAATCTTCAGGATAATGACATGAGATCCAAGGAAATCAGGAGGATCTCCCTAGTTTAGTACACCTAGGAAATCCTGCCTTGACCAACGCCGGCTATCCCTAACTATCGCTAGTTAAGTCGGACCACCGTCGATTACCCCTTTTAACCCAAAACAACCTTATTCTCAAGGTTGTAAGTTGGAAGTTGGAAGCAAGAAATTTGACGAGAAAGAACACATCTCAAAGAGATAATGCACCTTCAGAGAGCCAATTCCAGTGAAAAATCACATTCAAGGAAGGAGATTGGGCATCTTCTCCTACACAGCCATCCCAGCCATGATCTGATCCATCCAAGCAAAGAGGAGTGTACATGCAGCCCATGCAGAATCTTTTCTTTAGTTGGTTATCACTTGCAGCCTTCAAACCCATCATCAGCACCTTCATCCCTCACACACAAGCCTTCAGGAATGGAATCCAAGTAAGTACAACATCATACTTTCTTGGTCATTTCATTTCTTCATCATTTTATCATCCATTTGTTTACCTTGCCCCCTATTGACCCATTCCCATACTCCCACCTCCATCTACCCATTAAAGCCTCGTAAAAGCATACTACCATCACCTAATACACCGTCTCGACTAACCAAAGTCCTTTATGCAATCACAAAGGAGATCAAAAGGTTGTTCTGTGACATTTCCAGATCTGATAGTAACCAGCACCGATTACACCTAACCATCGTTGGTAACCCCTGACTGACACCAGTCTCTATGTTTTCCCACACATCCCTAAACGGAGACCTACCCACATAATTTTATCTCACCCTCATTCACCTGTGACCTACCTGAGACATTTATCAGACTTGTAGAGACCCATAACCAATCATTTGACATTTGGATTCTATTCTAGCTTAGCCTGTTAGATTAGATCTATTTTCTTATTGTGTTTTTAAGTGAGATACCTAAATCATTTTAAAATAACAATAGGATTTACTTTGTTTACAGCATTGAATTTTTTAAAATAGTGGACTGACAGCCATCTAGGAAGTATCATACTTCCTAGATCTAGCTTACGCTAGGCAGTTCACTGCCCATATTGTTTAATTCCTTCTGGTGGTCTTGTTTTCATTACAGGTAGTTCCTCCTGAGCCTAAAGGAAGCTCTCACGATCAGCTTTGGATTCATAATTCATACGCACGCAATAACCCATCAACCGACATTTGAACAGGTATTCATCCTACGCCCGTTACCCTATCTGTTTCATCAACACTTCAAACATACAATCTAAGAAAAAGGTGAAACAACTGCTCCAGGTGAGATATCTTCTCCTCCCTGTGGAAAATTTATTCTTCCATACACATCCTTCTTGGTAACTTTGTTTTTGCCTTCTACTTTAAAATATTTTTGTATCTGTTGCTTCTCCACTTTCCTCCTAGAACTTTTCTCATAATGCAATTTTTCCATACCTTTCTCCTTAGGTTGATATTCCTCTATTTCCTTTATGGAAACCTCATCTCATTTTCACAATTATTCTTCACTACTTTTAGACCCTCCATTATTCACATTTTTCTTCTTCTTCATCTTCTCCTTTGAGATATTTATAGACCAATATTTATCTTTGTGTTCCCTTTTCTTTGTATGTTCTCACAATCTCATACACAAAATTATGTTTTATTTCATTCATTGTAAATTATTTACTTTTCCATGTTTCCTTCATCATGATTCTCACATTCCTACATCTTCCTTAATTTCTTCATTATTCTACTTCATGGATTGGAAATTCCTCTCATGTGCAATCCTTATTTTTTCATTCCTCTTGTGAATTGGTTAGAACTCCACACACTTCTCACCATTCCTTATCAATGTCCTTTAGTTATCACATCATGTCACTCTCCTCCACGTGCTCATATTCTTCTTCTACCATATCCTTATTAGCTCCTTATTTCCCCTAATGTGAAATGTTTGTGTATTTTCATCACACTAAATTCACTCAATTTAATTTATTATCCTCTTTCTTTGTCTTCTTCACATAGTGCCATCTGATTTCATCTCCTCCCTTCACCCATGGATCACCTCTTGAGTTGGCCTTCTCCACATTTTTCTCTCGATCACTATGTTATTCCCTTACACATGCTTTAACATCTTCTCTTGTATTGTACCACCATGTGTATTTGGTTATTTACGACTTATTATCTCAAGGAATGACTTTCCATCCCTCCACACCTTCACTTTATTTTCTCTCCCATCATAGATTATTTATCTTTCATACTATCATGACCTCCTAAATAGGACATGGCATGAATCCACCAATATGATGTCACATAACACTCCATTAGCAGATATCCTAATCATTATCTTCTCATCAAATTGATCATGTAAAATTTTTTCCTAACCTTCAATAAAATAGGTAATTCTTTATGAGTTGGGATGACTTATGTTTTCTAATCCCAAATCTTATACCATCTCCTTTGCAATGATATTTTTGGTTCTCCCAATGTCAACCACTATTTTGAAATACTTGTCTTTGTTTTTTACCTTATGTAGAGTATTTATCACCTCTCTTTTTGTAACTCCAACTTGAATATTTTGAGAAATTTCCCATCTCTTGTGTTCTCTTCACACCTTTGTGCCTATTATTACTCCTTAGTTGTGTTCTCTACGCACTATGTTCTACTACACTATAAATCTCCTATCCGTATTCTAGGATATGTATCTATAGACATAGAAGTATCCATCAAATAGTAAATGTTGTTATATTCTCACCAAGATATGTCTAATTCATCTTTAACTCTTTAGTTGTGCATTGCTCACAAGATATTTGTGCAATCTATCTTGTTGTGTCATCGACTCTCGACCAAGTCTTATCTCTTCCATACATATCCTATGATTTCTATATGTGTCTCATATTCTCATTTTGCTAACTTTTCAATGATTCATTCATGGATCCTTCTCACATTTTAATTTTATGTCATCTCTCCTCCCTTTCCATTACTATGAGGTTCAAGACCTATTTGATGATCTTCCTCATCTATTCTAGTCCTTAGACACTTGAGTTCCATAATTATTTCCTCAAACATCCTCATCATTGTCATATCATCCTCACCTCTTATAGGAAACATATTATATCATTCAAATATTTCAACCTCATCCTTTGATGTCTCCTTATGTTATCTACCCACTTTTGTAATAATGGAGAACAAATATGTTATTTATATAGATGCCTCATATTTTGTGTTTTACTAACTATTCCACTTCCTTCATTCATATTAAATTAACCTTCTCTAATAAAAAATGTAAAAGGGACTTCCCGTCAAGAGAGTCCCATAATGAACTACATGATAAAAGTTACATATTTTTGATTTATTTCAAAATCCTTAACAACATTTACAAGTAATTACCTACCATAAGCTTACAACTCTCTCATAGAGTAATTTATAGATTATTGGTTCCTCCCTAAGGACCTATCCTAGAATGGTCACACTCTTCATTGACATCTAATAGCCTAGAATGACTTAGTTGCTCTCATCTATATTTTCTCTTCCTAGACCAACTAACATCCCTATAAACATTAGACTCAAACTTCTTTTAGAGTTGCACCTTAGGTTTTCTTTTTTTGAGATAGATCCTTCTAAATATGCACTTCATTTTCTTCCCATATCTTACACTATAATGCTTTGGGATACCTTCACTTAGATTCTTTAATTTTTCTATCATATCAATCATGTAGATCAGATTGTTTGACCATTGCATCTTATGAACCACCTTTTTTAGATTTTGTCTATCCCTTTAGAAATGTCTTGTAAACTATCAAATCTCCTACTCACCCCTTTCATATGATCCTTCACCATGCCTCTTATTTGTTTTTTAACCCATCATCTTGAGCTACATTTTTACCTCATTTTCCATACATAATTACTTTCTAAATTTTCTCAAAACAACTGTGATCCTTCTTCGTAATCCATATCATTATGTAATTTATTCACTAATCTCTCTACATGTCCTTCATAGTATCTTTATTTACACATTATCCTTCACACTCCTTATATGTCTCTATTCATCTAGTTTACACTAAAATACCTCCATGCACCGCCACGCAACATTCTCATGCACAATTCTTCTTTCATTATCTTCTTCAAATACTCCAACATGCCTCACTCTTCTCCACAACTCCCAAAATTTCAATTCATGGTCACATGAATTCTTCTTATTTTCACTCTATGTGCTCTAATCTCTTTTCTATATCTATTGCATGAAACATTTATGCACTTCCACAAAATCATCTCTTTACAGTACAACACCTCATCCTTTTATTCCTCATACCTTCCATCCTTACATGCACTCAAACTTAGAAAAAACTAATGTACAATCACCTTTAATGTGGGATGATCCTACATTCCTAAATGGTACATAAGTATCATATGGAAAGGATTCTCTCTATTAATGATACCCACTTAGAAGGAAAAACATGTATATCAGAATAACCTCCCTATATACTTGTTAAGTTCCTATTTTTTAGGAGATACGTCTAGTGATAAACATGAATGGGTATGAAAGGGATTGGTCAAATGAAAATTTTCCTTATTTCATCCTAAATATCTATATGGATGATGTCATAAGACATTATTTGTATCTATATCGGGATATAGACCTTATCATGATGACATTGTTCATTAGAAATGCCTAGAGGCAAAATTGATATTAAACATTTTGATTTCTTAGAGTTTTAGATAATTTTATATTTTTTAAATTCATTTTATTTTGAAAAAGAAATATATTTAAATTGATTTACATAATTAATGAGTTATTGATAGTTGATAATTAAAAAATCCCTTATTAGCGTAGGGAATATCGTCAGAGAAATAATATTACCTACTCTATCCTTACATGTATTTTATTTTTTTCATTATTTATTTATTTAAATAAATAAATACTACTAAAATGGTATAATTTCATACTTACAAAATAACTTATAGTTGTAATTGGATGATAGATCTATATGAATGGTTTATAATTACAATGAAAATTAATACAGAGACACTTCTAAGACAGGTCTACATTTGAAAAAGACATATATATATACTTGAAAGTAATATTTAACCTCTGATGCTTAAAATTAAATGTCAATAAATATATCATCTAACTAAAATAGCTGTTATGGTGAAACAAATACTTCAAATATCTCAAATTTTAGAAACTTTGCATGTTATTAAAATTCACTATCAATCCTACATAATAAAAATGTAAATTTACAATACTTTAATTAATATTTTCTAATAATTCAACTCGCAAGTGAGGTATACTCAATTCTAGCAATACATGTTCCAGAAAATATACTTTTATAGAAAGGCAGAATCATATGATTCTTGTAGAAAAATAATTTTTAACAACATGGACTTAGTTATAAAATTCTTATATGGCTACAAAAAAATAAAAAATTTAAAGTTTAATTTTAGAGAAGAATGGATGGTAAAATATAATTGAATAAGTCATGGCTGAATCTATTCTTGGAAATAAAAATACCAAATATACTAATGCCTCCATGAAGTTACATTTCTTAAAATTTACTAGTAACTATAAGAGTTATATAAATTCACACACATAATAATTTCCATACGATGCTACCATAATGATTACATGGACATCAATCTCATACTCATAATTGATGAATATTTCACTAATATTATGATGATAAAATAAAATATATAACTTGGTAGAAATAACCATTATAGTTTGTTATCGATATGTAACTAGTTAGATTAAATGGCTATATATGCACTATAGAATCAACTCATTCATGTGATATAATAACCCACGAATAAATTCAACAAATTGAGTTTATTAAAAGTTAAAATAATCTTAGCCTAAACCTAGTTAAAAACTAGCTACTTAGTAAAAATCATCTTGTAGGCTAGAGAAAAAACCCAACACTAGCACCCTCCCTTAAAAAATTAAGTGAGATATGAAATATAAATAAAATTTCCAAACAAATCATTAGATATGGGTCTAGGGAACTTGGCCACATCATGTACACATGTTGAAATATATAGTATAATACTAATCATCCCTATAGTTTCAGATCAATCTTATTGGAATATATGGATGTCGAATCCCTATCACTACCATGTCAAAATAGGAATTTGTCATATATATTAGGTTCACTAAATATATCACTAAACATAATTAGCAAAAATGATTCACCATGGGGAAAATGTATACTACATGGTTTCTAAAAATACTAGTAAAAGAAAAAAGTGGGGAGAACTAAAATGTATTCCAAAGAATCTGAAGAATAAAATGACTCATTACTTGAACACAAAGATGAATAAGGTTTTTTATGGACATAAATTCATTAAGGAATTTAATCTTACATGATTGGGTAGGATCCACTACTACTAGTAGGTGAAGAATAAAAATTGACACCATATTCACCAAAATAGTGTTATATAAGGAGAATGTTAGAGGTGTTGCAAGTATGAAATATTACACCAAATTTAATATTTTCAATTGTTTGAGGTAGATGTGTTCTAATTAGTTACTAAGGAACTCACAACCTAGGAAGTATTATTTTTACCCACCCCTTGATAATGTAGACTATGTCAACTAATGTAGAAGATTCATATAAGTGGATGAATCCACTACTTGAACGTGGAAGAAGGAAATATGAATATGTATGAATCATAATTACTTATGAAAATAATATATCATTCTATTGAAGAATCATCAAGAATAGAAAAAATTATCTCCCAATAATATTTATCTATTTATGATTGGAGATTCAACAATCTTAAGTAGAGAAAACAAAGCTCATTATAGAGCACATACGCATGAAGGTAGTCTTGGATGGAATAAAATAACATCCATATCTCTTTATAATTTATGTGACTTATTGCGAAAACAGTTTTTCACAACGGAAAAATAGGGGTTTTGACCAACACTCTGATACTATGTCCCTCTACTTAGGAATGGGGTAGGTCTATTTATTGAAAATAGGAAATATTTACACTATTCTAACCATCATGGTTGGCCTTTTTACCATGGATCACACAGGAATACTCCACTAAACCCGTTTGTAAAAGGATGTGAAGGAAATGTATGTGTATGGAGAGGGGAGATAGTGACATGGGGGTTTTACGCAATAAAGAACAAGATGAGTTTATTAACATAAAACCATAATATTTCCAAGTTAAGAAGGATAATATGCCATGTCAAGGAAAGATGATAAAAACAAAAATAAAATCAACTTTATTTTGTATAATTATGTATATGAAACCATGATCCTGGATTAAAGTTGAGATGGAGAGGAAAACATAAGACAAGGAGATAACAAAATTGTATTTTCTTGTTTGTAGTAAGATAATGGGAGCTATCAACAAAGATAATCTAACCCTTTGAAAGGTACAAGAAATTCCAATTTACGGTTTTACATTTTGTGTCTTCATCTACACTCCACATGACCTTTCATGTCCCACCACTTGCGACCTTTCACTTTCCTCTAGGAATGAAAAATAAGCCCATTTCTTATTAATGAAAAAATGTTTTTTACAATGAAAATTTACAATGTTCACTTAAGTAAATAGGATGGAATAGCCATAAATTTTCATTTACACTGGAGAAATAGAAAGTAGAGAGAGATAATGAAGATAAAATAGATGTGGAATGTAGGAGGATATATAAGCTCTAATTTATTTTGTAGAGATTCACTATAGTTAATCATGATCCTTTGAACACTCTAAACTTGATGAAGCCTCCTATTACAATCCATTTTTCGAAAACCTCCTCTTTAGGGATTCATCTATATGATAAAATTACATATCCCTACCAGGCACTCTTCTAGTCTCTGAAAAATTCTATGTCCCTCTGATATTTCTTACACTTGATACACCAGGTGTTCATAATGAGGCAACTTTATCACACATGGTGATATTGGTGATCCTCTCACCAAATGTGTTATGTTTGTGGAGCCTATTTTCATGCTAGAGTGTGGTACACCTTTTATGTGTTACACTCGGGTATTTTTACGGTGGTCCCGCTCGTCAGTGGGTGGGTCAAGGGGGTTCAGGGGGGTGAAGCCCCCGAAGAAAATTTTCATGGGTGGTTTATTAACCCATGGGTAATGGGTAACTGTTATGGGCTATTTTTGGGCCCATGGTTTTTCGGTACCCATTGTTTTGATACCCACAGTTTTTTCCCATGGTTTTAATACCCACGGTTTTGTATTAAACTTCTTAAGAAATTGTCTATTTATATGGTCTTATGCATATTATAGATAGACAAGCACATGTATTACATATGTGCTTTGAATTCGGGTGTGAATTCTGTAGAGTTTGTTAAGCATAGCTCCAAACGGATCTGGGTATTGTATTGAGAGAGTGGAGGCTTGTAATAAAATCTGAGTAAGTGATTCTTGGTAGACGTAGCCCAAATTGGGCGAACCACGTTAAATCTTGTCTCTTTGTGTTGTGTTATTTATTCTACACTTTTATTTGAGATCTGTAATATTTTCTGCATATTAGTTTCTACTGTTGTGATTCTGTAAGGGATTATTCTACATATTTTATCTTTTATTCCCTAACAATTGGTATCAGAGCCTGGTTTGGTTTGCTGAAGTGTTGAATCGTAGGGAAATTTTTTAGCTTGAGTGGGAGCTATGACAGATGATGGAATATCTATGGTTGATAAATTCAATGGGCAGAATTTGAGTCTTTGGAAAACGGAGATGGAAGATTACCTTTATTAGAAAGATCTTTATACTCCGCTGTCTGAGAAGGTGAACAAACCCTTGAGTATGAAAGATGCGGAATGGGATTTGTTGGATCAGAAGGCACTTGGAATGATCTAGCTGTGTCATGCATCTTCAGTATTATTTAATATTTCAAAGGAAAAGACTACAAAAGAACTGATGGATGCATTAGGGAAGTTGTATGAAAAACCCTATGCCTCTAATAAGATATTTTTAATGAAAAATTTGTTTAATATGAAGATTTCCGAGATGGTTCAGTAGCAGATCATTTAAATAATTTTAATATGGCTGTGAATATGCTAGATTCGGTTACAATATAATTTGATGAAGAAGTTAGGGCTTTATTAATTTTGTGATCTTTACCTAAAATTTGGAATAGCCTGGTAATGGCGGTAAGAAACTCGGTTCCAGCTAACTCAAAGTTGAAGTTTGAGGATGTGGTAGGGGTGATTCTAAGCGAGGAAATGTGAAGAAAATACTCTAGTGAATATTCTACTTTAGGGAATGCTTTGACAGTGGAAACTAGAGGGAGACAGAAGAATAGAGGAAACCATGGAAAATAAAAGGATCAGGCAAGGTCAAAATCCAAAAGCAAGATAGTATGTCGGCACTGTGGAAAGTCTAGGCATGCAAAGAAGGACTGTTGGGAGCTTCACGATAAGTAGAAACAACAGGAAGAAAATAAGGAGGAAAATGTGGCATCGGCTAATGTATGCCAGGATGCTTTGATTCTTTCTTTGCATAATATTAATGAATCTTGGGTTTTAGATTCAAGGGCTTCTTTTCATGCTACTCCACATAGGCATTATTTTGTTGATTATGTTTAAGGAGATTTTGGGCATGTTTTTCTTGGTGATGATGAGCCTTGAAGTATAGTTGGAAAAGGTTCTATTTAGGTTAAGATGTAGAATGGGAATACATGGCTATTGAAGGATGTCAGACATGTGCCTACATTAAGGAGAAATTTGATATTGGTGGGGCAATTGGGAAGTGATGGTTATACTGTGATATTTACATATGACTCTTGGAAGGTCACCAAGGGTTCTCTTGTGGTGGCTAGAGGTAAGAAGGTTGGAACCTTATATTTAACCATTGATAGTACTAATGATTGTAATCTTGTGGCTTCAGATGCAGATACAACATTATGGCACTATTGGCTCAGTGATATGAGCCATAAGGGCATGGACATCATAAAGAATAATTTTCCTAGATATACAAAAATAGGTTTGGATTTTTGTGAGAACTGCATATATGGGAAATAGAAGTGAGTAAGGTTTCTCAAGGTTGGACCTACAAAGAGAGTAAGTTAGAGCTGGTACATTTTGATGTGTGGGGGCCGGCTCAAGTATCATCTCTTGGGGGTTCAAGTTATTATGTTACTTTTATTGATGATGCAACAAGGAAAGTTTGGGTTTATTGTATTAGAAACAAATATGGTGTATTTGATACTTTTGTTAAGGGAAAGACTTGGTAGAGAATGAAACAGGCCTTAAGTTAAAATGTCTCAGATCAGATAATGGAGGGGAGTATTACAACAATGAATTTGATGATTATTTCTCTAAGAATGGAATCCACAGGAAAAAGATGGTTCCGGGAGCCCCGCAGCAGAATGGGGTGTTAGAAAGGATGAATAGAACAATAATGGAACATGCTAGGAGCATGAGGATACATGCAGGATTGCCTCTTTATTTTTGGGCAGAAGCGGTGAGCATAGCTGTGTACTTGATAAATAAAGGACCCTCAAGTGCCTTGGATGGAGGCATACCTGAGGAGGCTTGGTACGGTAAGAAAGTTGAATACTCATTTCTTAGAGTCTTTGGATGTGAGGTTTTTGTCCATATTGAAAAGGATAATATGACTAAGCTAGAGGCTAAATTAGAAAAATGCACTTTTATTGGTTATGGCGGTGATGACTTTAGATTTAAATGTTGGAGTATTAAAGACAAGAAAATCATTCAGTCTATGGATGTGGTCTTTAATAAGAAAGTCATGTATAAGCAACAATTATAGGAAAACAGAGAAGAATCCAAGAAAGAATATGCAGTGGTAGAGGATCTTCTAGATGGGAAAGTGACCCATGAATCAGTTCAGGAACCTACTCAACAAGAACCCCAAACTCCTGTAGTGAGGAGGTCTTCTATGGTAAGAAAAGAACTTGAACATTTTTCTCCTTCTCTTTATTATTTATTACTCACTACTAGTGGAGAGCCAGAGAGATTTGATGAAGAAATGTAGGTAGATGCCAGTAAGAATTGCAAGCAAGCCATGGATGAGGAGCATAAGTCTCTCATGGAGAACCAAACTTGGGATTTGGTGAAGCTACCGGAAGGCAAAAGAGCATTGCAAAACAAGTGGGTCTACAAAGTTAAAGATGAATAAGGAGGAAAGAAAAGATATAAGGCCTGGTTGGTGGTCAAGGGGTTTACACAGAAGTAAGGTATAGATTTTGATGATAATTTTTCTCCTGTAGTAAAAATTATTTCTATCAGAACTATTCTTGGAATAGTGGCAGTCGAAGACTTGCACTTATAACAGTTAGATGTAAAGACTACATTTCTCCATGGTGATTTGGAGGAGGAGCTATATATGCAGTAGCCAGAAGGATATGAAGTCAAAGGTAAAGAGGAGATGGTGTGTAAACTGAAGAAGAGCTTATATGGCCTGAAACAAGCTCCACGTCAATGGTATAAGAAGTTTGATAGCTTCATGAAGGAGTAAGATTATATTAGATGTCATTCTGACAATTACGTGTATACAAAAAATTTTTAGGATGGAAGTTATATTATCCTGTGTTTGTATGTTGATGACATGTTGGTTATAGGTAAAAACAGGCAGGAAATTAAAGTACTCAAGAAACAACTAAGTGAATCCTTTGATATGAAGGATTTGGGGGTAGCCAGACAAATCCTTGGTATGAGGATAACTCGGGATAGGAAGGAATAGAAGCTGACTTTATCTCAGAAAGAGTACATTAAGAAGGTATTGGATAGGTTTAACATGTAGGATGCTAAACCGGTTGGGACTCCTTTGGCAAGCCATTTTAAGTTATCAAAGGAGCAGTGTCATAAGATAGAGTAGGAAAGAAACAAGATGTCCAAGGTACCTTACTCATCAGTGGTTGGCAGTTTAATGTATGCTATGGTGTGCACTAGGCCTGATATTGCCCATGCAGTGGGAGTTGTGAGTAGATTTATGAGTGATCCAGGTAAAGAGCATTGGAAAGAAGTAAAGTGGATCCTTCAGTATTTGAGAGGGACCATGGGGACAGTTTTGTGCCATAGTGGATCAGACACCACTTTACGTGGTTATGTAGATTCAGACATGGCTGGAGATGTATGCAGTAGGAGGAGCACAATAGGTTATATTTACACTATTGGTGGGACAACAGTGAGCTAGATTTCCTGAGTACAAAAGTTGGTGGCTTTGTCAACCATGGAGACTGAGTATGTTGCTGCCACAGAGGCAAGCAAAGAGATGATTTGGTTACAACAATTACTTGAGGATTTTGGGCATAAGCAGGAGGAATGTAAGTTGCATAGTGATATTTAGAGTTCTATACACCTATCTAAGAACTCTACTTTCCACTCCAGGATGAAGCATATACAGTTGAGATATCACTTCATCAGGATAGCTTTGGAGGAAGATAATTTGAAGTTGGAGAAGATTCATACCAGTCAAAATCCTACAGACATGATGACCAAGGTGGTCCCAAGGGATAAACTAAAGCTATGTCCAGCTTTGGTTGGCCTTCGCAGATGACAGTGAAGGGTTGAGAAGCTTGCTCAGTGGAAATCAGTCTCCAAGTGGGAGATTGTTATGTTTGTGGAGCCTATTTTCATGCTAGAGTTTGGTACACCTTCTATGTGTTACACTTGGGTATTTTTATGGTGGTCCTGCTCACCGGTGAGTGGGTCAAGGGGGTTTGGGTGGTGAAGCCTCCCGATCGATGGGGGCTCAGGGGTGAAGCCCTCGAAGCAAATTTTCATGGGTGGTTTATTAACCCATGGGTAATGGGTAACCGTTATGGGCTATTTTTGGGCCCATGGTTTTTTGGTACCCATTATTTTGATACACACGATTTTGTATCAAACTGTTTAAGCAATTGTCTATTTATATGGTCTTATGCATATGATAGATAGACAAGCAAATTTATTGTAGATGTGCTTTGAATTTAGGTGTGAATTCTATAGAGTTTGTTGAGCATAGCTCCAAACAGATCTGGGTATTGTATTGAGAGAGTGGAGGCTTGTAATTAAATCTGAGCAAATGATTCTTAGTGGACATAGCCTAAATTGGGTGAACCACGTTAAATATTGTCTCTTTGTGTTGTGTTATTTTTTTTTGTACTTTTATTTGAAATCTTTAATATTTTCTACTGTTGTGAATTTGTAAGGGATTATTCTGCATATTTTTATCTTTTATTCCCTAACAAAATGACCATGATGTCTTGCGAGACACAATGATAAAAAAACCAATATCCTCTGATCTGAGAGGGTTGAAAGAGAGAATGAATGAATATTTCTTCCAATATCTTATCCACCCATATCATGATATGAGAAACACTTTGAGACTAAATTTAGTGAACCAAGAATGATTCCCTTCTATGTGAGCCATAATTTAACTGAAAGTGCATAGTGTGAAATCATAGATTTATCAAGTCACTATGTAGCTCTGCATTTTAAACATATCTAAGTTTTCTTTCTTCAGCATGAGAGGCTCAACATCCTTCTTTCTTAATCAATATTCTAACACTTATTTTTTTAGTAAGCCTTATTTTGAGAATTCCATTTTAGATACCAATTGCCTAATTTGGTACTTTTGAGTTTCCCTGATGTTCAAGAGGTAATGGAAACTATAAGAATGATTTTTTTACAAAAATTACTATTTATATTAGTGAGACTAAGCAACACTTACTATTTTTAGAAGTGTGTCTTCCTAGTGTCCGAATGGTATGAAATAGTCTAAAACAATTATGTTTTACAATTTGAGGCTTTGCTCCAAATTTCAAAGGATTTCAATCGCCAAGTTTATGGAGATCTAAGAAAACATATTTTTTGGCATTAAATTTTAAAAGGCTATATAAAATGAGATATATCCTTTATTTAGGCATGTAAATACTCTTATTAAAGGCATTTTTACAAGGAAGCTACAGTTAAGATCTCATGGAAAATAGACATGGGATTTGGGAGATATGAAAAAAATAAGGTTTTAACATGGACGATGTTTGAATAAAGTTTGGCAACATAACATCATATCAACAGCGATGGAGGAAGGGAAATAATACAAATGATCCCAACATTGGTTAAGTGTTGTATATAAATGGATTTTCCCCTTTCAATATTGTTTTACCTCCCACTTACACACCTTAACTCAACTTAGACTCAAACATTCTAACCCGGGTCTGGTGGAGGTTAGAGGTGTGGTTACACCCAAAAAATATGGGACAAATGGAATAATGGATATCATCCCTCCAAAATACGCCATCGGTGTTTCCTTCATGAGGATGGGGGAAAGTCTGGTGGAAAATGTGAGTTGTTAACCTTTTTATAACATCAAAGTTGTCACTTTTAAGAGACGAAAAGTTGTGTGCATAGGGGAGACACATTTTTATGTCCCTCACATCCTTATAGCTCTTGTAAGACAAGTACAAAGATAAATCAATGCTCCAAATGGCCTCCATGGTTCTATCTGTCATGGAAAATTGGTCAAAATCCAAGTTGTGTGAGTTTATGACATGTTTCTAACAACCTTAAGTTATCCCTTAAGTTACAAAACATAACAATTAGTGGGGGAGAAAAATTTTGTGTCCTCCATGTACCCTTGCATTAAGGTAAAAATGGAATAAGGGACATCAAGAATCTAAAAGTCTACCCAAGCTTCTTAGAATTCTGATGTCATCAAACACAACATGAAAATAGACTAAGGAGTGAATTTTCAAGATTAAGAACAAGAAATGGAGTTTGGAGGGGAAAAAATTATTATTTTGACTCTAACAGACCTAATTATTCCATTACCACCATTTTAAAAACTTGATTAAGCATTAAATTGTCCTTTTTGGTACTTTTTCCACTTTAGCCCATACGTGTGCACTTGTAAGATGAGTTTCCATCGGTGTCCAAAATAAGTATAGTAAAATACAACATATGGAACATGAGGTGGGTCCAATGAAATCTACTTTAACCTTTTATGGGCTTCTAACTCTTCCTAAGGTGTTAAAAACTATCTCAGCAAGTTTCACCTTATATAAAGACTCTTGTACTGCACTAATGGACAATGTTTTGCATTTTATACTCCTAGAATCCTATTTATATTATTGCATCATGAATTAGGATCTATCATATTTCCAATTCCTAGGATATGAGCTCCTAACACTTCACATGGCTCCTGAAACCCTTTGAACAAAATGACTAACTCCTTTAAAACATTCTTTTCACAGTGCCTTGCCCAAAAAGACCTTGTTTTTCTTAACTTGTCCCTGATATTAATTATATCCAAATAAATTATCTAAACTAACTCATATATTTTCATTTCTCTCCCACATAAATCTCGGTTTTAATCTTCCCTATAAGCTTTCAAGTAATGTTCTTATGTGATAAAAAGAACAAAAATATCCCTTTCGAAGCCTCTGAGAGCATTTTTCTTTCATAGATATCAGTAACTTCAAGAATCAATCCATGTACACTTATTAGTACATGAAAAAAAATAAAAATCATGTTATCATGTTCCTCTTGACTATAATAAGGGTGATATGATTGAAATTCTAGGTGGAGGAAAGTTTACATTGACTGGGAAAGGGAATTTCAAATATGGGTTTGGTTGTCATGACCAAAATCTTAAATTTTGCATGCTAGAAATTTAGCATGAAAACATGACTACAAAATTATCAATTGAGAAAAAAACCTTACAAATGATGAAACCAACTCCTTAATTATATTTATTTATTGAATAAGCTATAACTATTTTTAAATTTTATCCCAGGAAAATTACTAATAAAAGGAGTAGAAAATTGTAGGAGGAACATAATATAGAATAATAAGTCTTGTAGTGGAGTAACCAAACTTTTTGTTCCTCATAGATAATTCTTACAATATATCCATACTTATTGATATGGGATTTTTTTAAAATCACCCAAACAATTCCATGAGTAAGACATGTAAGGATGTGTGACAATTAGCCTTATAAATAATTATCATGTCAAAACCATATAGAGAAAACATAATGGGAATTGAAATAGAAATACATTTATTTTATTTGAAATATTGTAATTGTATCAAGATTTAATTCCACTTTGAGGGGGAAACCTCCACTTAGAAACCTCAATAAAATATATCCATGGATGTTTTAACCAATTTACACTAGTTCTACTTAAGAAAATTGCATCTCGTGCATGTGGTATCATTCTCAATAGTTAAAGGGATTACTTACAAATCATATGCATTCATATTATTTATTACAAAAATATCATAAGGATGAATGTAGGATCAGGCATCATAGCATACTCTCCCCCTTGTAATTATTTATCCCTAAAGTTGAAAATCAAGAAATTAACATTGAATCTAAAAAAGGTGATCATAGTTTTCATCTTTGAGTTGTAATTTTTACCACTAAACCGACACCTTTATGATGGATCAATTATGAAGTTGGTGTGAGTGATTACATAGGAATACTTTAGTCTCAACAATTCCTTCAACATTGAGATCCAAAAGTAGCTTTTAAGTGGTGACATGATGCCTATGAACTTTCATTAAATATGGGTCATGAAACATATGATATAAACAAAATGAAGGTATGAGTTCCTGTTTGTATTCTATCAAGCCAATATTAGTAAGAAACTTGTAAGGTCCATAAAATTTAGGGGAACGATAATGAAAAAAAATCCTTTTTAGGAGGAATATTTATATTTTTTATTCAATGGAAAATAATATCCATTACCTTTAATTCCTATTTAGTATTGTGTTGATCTCCCTAGTTTTTCATGTTGTTAGGGTCCATATATATATTTTCCCAAACAAGTCGAATAATTTTATCAATTGTGTTGAGGTTGGTGTTAAATTCAAATTCATAGGAACTACCCATATCAGAAGAGATAAAATATGGTGTACATTGTCCTTAAACTACTTATTATAGTTTTATTTTTTTGGTGTGGTATATATAGTATTATGCCACCATTTTGTAAAAGATAACCACTTGACATAATGCTTTTTTCTGATAGGTGGAATATAAGAAGAATGTTTCCAATTTTATTTTTTTTGACTATTTCTATCTGACCATATATCTATGAGTGATACTCATAAATCATATTTAATTGTGTTCTTGTTTTGTAGAATAACTCTATTCAAAAAAGGTTTGTAAATTCCAAGTCACAATAAGATACAATAAAAGAGGGGGTGTCATAGAGGCTAAATATATGGTGAAGAAAGGTTAAGGAAATATGTGAAGAGGTATAAGGGTGCATTAGGAAAATTAGTTATTGTACTTGGAGATGGGATTGACCAACACTTGTACAATATATTTAAACCCAAATTTTGAGAGGTTTTTAATGAAATCTATGGAAACATATGTCCAAATCCATGTAGGAATAGGTAGTGGTTGTAGTAAGCATAGGGTTTTCACTATTTCATATTTGTGACATGGAAAAGTATCACATTATGAAACAAAATTCATGATATTTTCCTTCATTCCAAAAAATAAAAATTCTACTAAACCACTTATAAGTTTTCAGTAATTGTGGAAGACACGGTGAGGAAAATGCATGTATTTATAGAAGAATTATGTATCAAAACTCAAACATGAAGTTTGAAACCATATTCCTTGAATATTATAAATAATTTCCATCCTAATATTGTTAGGCTAATTCAGTAGGATCTGAAAATATTTTTTAAATGAGATGTTGTGTGGCTAAACAAGTTTCTAACTCCTATTGTATTTATTGCATTCATATTGGTATTGGTTTGGATAAAAACAATAGGTAAGGTTAATCTTCATATATATAGAAGAGAGTGCATTAACCTTGTTTTATTTTTCCTTCTTATAAGTAATCTCATAATAATCTCACATTCATATCCCATTCTTCCAAGAAGTACTATAGGCTATGGCATCCTATTTAGATACACAAATGTTAACACACAACCTACACATATGTAAGTTGTGGAGTTCATTTCAAATATACCTTGTTTCTTTCTCATATGTGGAAAGTACCAAATTATTATTAGAAAGGGCCTTGATGAAAAAATAAATGGTGATACCTTTTTAGAGGAGGATGGCACAAATTCCATTTCCACACATCACTTTTAGTAATTAATGTCTTGGATAAATATGGCTTGGAAAAAATTGGTATAATACACATAACATGTCCCAATGCCTAAAGGGAGTGTTTTTATACCTGGGTTCATAAAAATAAATCCTATTTAAACATTATAGTTAGTGGATTTGGGATTTCTCCATAATCCTTTAAAACATTTCTCTAGTAGTTAGTGAGAACCAAAAAATCATGAAAGATTTAAGTGTCTTTAGTTTTGGATAGTTTATCATGGCATTAACTTTTTGTTGGGCCAATTCAAACACTTTTATAAATTTAATATGTGTGAGGTACTACAAAAATTTCTATACAAATGATCACTATGGAATATTTAGAATATATATGATTATTATAGAGGAGATGTAATTCTCTATTAGTATGTTCAATATTATTATCCCAAGATTTTCTATAGATCATTATATCATAATAGAATAAAAAGACAAATTTAGAAAGTAGGCATGATAAGTACTCATTAATTAATCCGAATAATGTTTGTGGTTAACTGGTAATCCTAAAGGAATGACCAGATATTCATAGTGACAATCATGACTATGGAATGTTATCTTAGTTATATCCTCTTTGTTTATACGAATTTAGTGGTAAATAGTGGTGAATGGGGCATGATGAAACTCATCAAGAAGATCATCAACCATTAGAAAAAGGTGTTTATATTTAGTAGTGATTTTTTGAGCTCCCTAAAATTAATGCATAGTCATCAAGTCCCATATTGTTTATAGAGGAGTATATCTAATGAAGATGCAAAAATGAATACTCATAATATTATTGTACAAGATTTTCAATTAATTTATTTTTTACGAATGGTAACTTATATGGTTTAATGTCAGAAGGAAAAAACCCTACAAGGAGCTAGATGTGATGCTCGTTTATATGTTAAGGTGGTAATTTAGTTTATTTTTTAAATTTTGGCATGCTCGTCAAAAATATATTGTAAACCATTAAGTGTGCGAGGATATAAAGATGAACTAAACTCAATGGAAAATTTGTGTGTGAATATTTTTTTTATTGAAAAGCATAACCATATATTAAATAATGAATTACAATGCTAATCATACAAAAACGAGTGGAAAAGATCACACCCCGTATGCAGGATGAAAGTAGCCATAAAGACTACGAGTAGAAAAGTGTCATGTCAAAAGAAGCAATTTCAATCAAAAAGCTTAAAACAGATAAGCCGAGAACCAGAAAAACTCCAAACATGGAGCTTCGTAGTAGTAGCAAACATGGAGGAGGGTGGCAGAGGTGGTGGGCTCTTTGGACAGTCACCCCAACCACAAAGAGTAGTATCAGGGGCTTCATCAGGCTACTCCTAGCCATCAGTCTGCTATTGTTCCTCCTCATTTCCCCACCGGGAAGGTAAAATAGCAAGAGAAATCCATGGAAACTTTGACTGATCAGGCACCTACCTCCTGGAGCGACCACTACCAGAGCCCAGCCGACCAAACACCCCGAGAGCAGGTGGAGTTCAGGATGGAGATGAAGAGACCCACTAGTGGGGGCAGGCACTACACCACCCACGAGCTAGTCCTCGGTCGAAGTTACGCCGCCCAGGGATGAGCGATAACCTTGTGAGTGAGAGAAGTGGTGAGGGGAATCAGGTGGGATGTGGCTAACCACATAAGGGGCATTCCCCCAATGGTCGAGCAGCATTTGTAGGTGTTCAACTTCAATGCATAATTTCTCCGCTTAAACTTGGATCTGAAGAAAAACATTGGAGATGACAGCAAGCTTGTTAGAAATAGCAAAAAATCTATCCATTTTCTCTTTATTAAAACTAACAACATTTCTAGAGTTCAAAATGTGATATAAAATAGCCACTCTGAAATAATGCCAAGTGTTGCAAAATTTTTAAGGAATAAAAACCGGATCCCCTAGAAGAACCATTTTCCACGTGAAAAAGGTGGGAAAAAGGTTTAAAAAAGGGTATGAATCCAGCGCCAGGAAGATTATGCATGAGGAAAAAGCCAAAAGAGATGAAGAAGAGTATTAAGATGGTTGTAGAATGGGTAGCGCGGTGGGGGAGCTCCTAGAAGAACAAGGCACTTGCCCATAAGAATCCCTTGTTGAAGAATGCTCCAGAGAAAATTTGTAACTTAGGGCACTATAGGAATGTTCCAAATGACTCTGAAGCACTACTTCCACCCAAAACAAGTGGAATGCAGGCTCTATCGAGCATTTAACTTTTGGAGAGGTAGCTGCTTCTGGGTGAGAAGATTGTAACCCAACTGAGGTTTATAGTTTCTAAAGGGGGTGGTGGAGGGCTAGTGCCAATCAAACCACCACGGACACTATGTAGTAACACCAATTTTAAGCAAACAATCACCAAGTATGAGATCTTGAATGATAGAAATGGCTTGTTTGTCATTATCATGTAGACCAAAATTAGCTTTTAGGCTATCCCATGGAAGCCAATCCATAGTGATGCGACAAAAAAAGTCTTGAATATACTGAATCCTTTTTTTGATAATATGCAAACCCTTGAGCTACAAGGAAAGAGAAAGGGGTTTGTCATGAAATCAAACCACCGGATTCCACCACAAATTAAGAGAGAATTATGAGAGAGCCCATTATGGAAACCACCACCCTACCAGATCAGATGGGGTTTTTGAAGTTCCCTATCTTTCCATATGATTTTTTCCACAAAAGAGACACCTATTTTAATAGTAGTAGGGCATAAAAGTAAGGAGTAGTAGTTCAAACCCTACCATACCTTTTGATTAAGTGGAGACCCTTGAGATATATAGTTTTTGAGAAGAATTTTCCAAAATTCCTCACCTTCAAGGTTGTGAATAATCCATTTGGAGGTGAGAGAAAACCCTGCATTTGAATGTTGATTAGGCCAAGACCATCAATGTCCTTGGGCATATAGCATATGTCCCAAGCAACTCTGTGAAAACCATGGTTCCCTTCGGAGTTGGCCCACATGATATCACACAAAATTTTCTCCATCCTGTGATAAGCAGCTTTAGAGGGATCCCAACATGATGAGTAATATACATGAGTGGTGGCCAGAACCTTGGAGTAGACTTGGAATTTTCCAGCAAGAGACAGATGCTTGGTAACCCAAAAAGAGATTTTTTGCTCAACTCAATGAATCACATAATTCCAAAGATCAGCAGGGGATGCCATAAAGGCAAAGGGAATGCCTCAAAATTTGAATTGAACACCAGGTTCAATCCAAAGCCATTGGAATCCCTCTTTCCAAAGAGGTTTGGGACCCATCGCCTATCTATAACATTGGGTTTTCTTTCATTGGATAGCAGAACCAGAAGCAAGACAAAAAATATCAAGGCATTTCATGGCATTAGTGACAGGGGCCTCCATTTCAGTGAAAGTGATAAAAGAATCATTAGCAAAGTGATGATTAATCAACTTCTTAGGAGAGGAAGGTAGTTGAATACCTTTAACAAGACCAACATTAGTAGCATTAGCAAGTAAGTAGTTCAAACCTTCAACAACAATGACATAAAGAGAAGCAACAAGAGGGAAACCTTGCCGAATAGAACAATGAAGAGAGAATCTCTCTGACTGTTGACCATTGATAGTAATACAAGAACCTACATTTTGAAAGGGCATATTGACAGAGCATATGAATCTAGGTCCAAAACCAATAGCCTATACCATGGCTAGAATGAAAGGCCACTCAACTCTGTCATAGGTTTTTTCAAAATCAATTTTAACAAATAGAGTTGGTTGAGAAGTCTGTCACACATATTCCATGCCCTCCCAAACTACAATAATGTTGTCCAAAATGTATATGTTCTTGATAAATCTAGTTTGCTTGCTTCTGATGATCAGGGTCAAGAGATTAGTGAGCCTGATAGCAAGGGCTTTGAAAATAATTTTGAATGAGACACTTAGTAGAGTTATTGGCCACCAAATGGTGATAAGCTCGGGATCCCCAGAATTTGGAATGAATTTGATGTTGCCTTGGTTGATCAGATCACCTAGGGTGTTGGAGGACATCACTTCCAAATAGAATTGATGTAGATCTAGACCAATAGTTGTCCATAGAGATTGGTAGAACTCACAAGGAAAACCATCAACACCGGGGGCTTTATCAGAGGCCATCTGCATAACAGCTTCCTTCAAGTCATCAAGAGTGAGAGGTCTATCACATGTGATGCGCTGAATTTCAGAGAGCTTGCAAGGAACAACGTTAATGCATTGGAGGAGAGTATCCTCACGAGCCGGGGTAGCAAGTTGAGCATAAAAAATAACATGATAGTTATGCACAAAATCTTGCGGAATGTTAGGTAAGAGAGTTAACCCTTGATTACCATCCTTGATTGCTTTAATTTTTGTGAGATTTTGATTAGTTTTAAGGGAAGCAAAAAACTTCTTATTAAATTTGTCACTAATGTGGAGCCAGTGTAGACAGGCTCAAACTTGGGCTCCTCTAGCCTTATAGTGCTCCTCAATTTGAAGCTTATGCATCTAATGAGTAGCTTATACTTGTAGGTGGGAGTTGAACGGAGACAAATTAAGCTCTTGAATATCCCTCAAATATTCAACATGGGAGGATTCATGAGAATTCTTGCGAAACAGAGAAGCTTGTTTCCCATAAAGCTGAAGGAAATAAGTGGTACGAGCGATGGCGTGAGACCACCAGTCAATCCATCCAATCCCATCAACAGGTCTCAGATCAAGATTCCAAATACGTCTTATATAATCCAATGTCTTGGGATGAGAAATGTGGGATGTATTTAAATAAATTTGGGTGGACTTGGGCTTGAGGCACTGAAAGCTCCATTGAATCCCAAAGAAAATAGGCTTATGGTCAAAAACCAAAGCATTGTCCACCACCGAGACTGGGAGGCGCTATAAAGAGTCAAAGGAAAACCATTGATTCTTTGAAAGAAAAGCTCTGTCAAGATGCTTATAAACTCTGTCATCGCCAGCTCTAAAATTAGACCAGGTGAACCAAGGAGTGGCAGAAGAAGAGTGCTTATAGTGGTTGGGATCAAAAAGACAAAGCTTATTACACAAATAGAACCAGGATTCACATTCACCAGTACACCACCACATTGGAAGCTAACCTAATTTGTATTTGGGAGATTCAACCATGTTGAAATCTCCGCAAAGAAGCCAGGTAGTAGAGGGCAGATGATTAGCCAGCCACTGCCAAAAATAAGAACATTCAGAGGCATCATTTGAAGCATAAATATTGGCCAACCCAATAATGTGGCCATAAAAATAAAAAAGGGTCCACACAACCCGATGAGTGGGGTTAGAATCCCAAGATATGATATTGGAGCTAAGGTCAGAGCTTAAAAGAGTGAAAATACCCCCTCGATCGTTATTGTGAGCTGACATCTAGTAGAGAGAACTAGGCCAGATGGTACGCACAATAGTAGAAAGATGGAAACCAGAGATTTTGACTTCCTATAGACACACCACCTGAAATTTTGCAAAATGCTTACAACTGTCTCTGACAAGATATCTGCGAGTCAGATCAGTAAGGCCCCTGACATTCCATGAGTAAACTAACATGGAGAACTATCAAGGTGCATGGTTTCCTCCTTAAGGCTAGCTAACGCTCCAAATTATTTAGAGAAAGCAACATGTCGTGCATTCCCATGAATAAAATCATTGAGTTTGAACTATCAGTGGTATTTCTGTGAGAAATATTTCTCAGAAGGAGGGGAAGGAATTAAAGAATAATGAAAGTTTGCAGAGCCGAACTACCAGTTGTGAGATCCAGAAAGCTTGAGGTCTCAGGAACTGAGGGGTTTGAAAGAGATGAGGGGTGAGGGATGATGACAACTGCAGCTTGCGCAGACCGAGAAATGGTGGGTGTGAGCTTGGGAGGGATCGCAGCAGATGACTTCAAAGGAGCAAAAGAAAGGGTGGCCACTGGTCTGTAAGTTGCCTATCGGTGTTTATTTCGGGTCAAGGTAGAAGGTTTTTTTCCATTGACAATAGTCCATCCATTAGAAGGAGGGAGTGTTATATTTAGGGTCAACTGGAGCTTTCTTCGAAACTAGCGATGGGCTTGGGTTCATAAGAGAACAATCCTTAATCATATGGTCAGTAAATTAGCACCGAAAACAAGTGTTGGGCAAATTTATGTATAGAAATTTCTGTGAAAATCACGTGTCTCCAACCTGGATATCAAGGGTATCATTGAGGTCCTTTTAGAGATCAATTTCTACAAAAACCTATTTTTGGGGTTGAGCCGAGTAGAAATTACTTTGCTCATGGCAGATGAGGCGACCCAAGGTTTGGATAAGTTGATCAACGAAAACCCATAGAGGCAAAGTGAGGCCTGGAAATTTGACCCAAATAGGAATTTTGAGTTTGGCTTGCTCGAAGACTTGAAAATCTCAAGTCCAATGGGAGAAAACCACAAGGGTATTTTGAATAAACCACGGACCATGGTTAATAATGGCTTTGCAGTGTTCATCATTGGTAAAGTGGAACAGGAAAAAACCACCCTTTGTCATGTTTTGGACTCCCCGTACCTTGACTCCATGAGGTTTCCAATGATTATGAATCCATTGACAGAGGATACCTTCAGGGGAAACTCAGTGTACAAAATAAGTAACATGAGAAAAAGATTCAAACTAGTTGCAAGCTTTTTCAAAAATTAGTAAATCAAGAACAATATCCAGGGAAGGAGTATCAGTATCCTTACCTCATTGAATACCTTCAAGATGAATTTTCTCACTCGTTTCGATGTCATTGTCCAAAGCTCCTGCAATAAGACCAGCATCAATAGATGCATGGCCTGAGGAGGTGGTCATTTTATAAGCCATCACCCAAAGGACAGATTGGTGATCAATACAAAATTAATGCAAATAATCCCACCTGGATCTACAAATCGGTAGTGTGACACAATGGTGACATATGGCAAGGTCAAGCATTCACTACGAAAATAACTCGCTGAGTCTAAACCCTCATACAAAAAATAATGTGTGAATCTTTCGAATGTGTGTATAATGATTTTAAGTGGGGAATAAGTAGGATTATATTCTTATAAGACATTTTCTTCTTCCTAAGAATTTTAAGCATCCTTCTAATACTTGGCATTTTGTGTGATCCAACATCTAAAAGATAAATTAAATCCAAAAACATGTCTCGTGATGAATTTTTATAGAATAGTTCATTTCCTCATCAATTTTACATTTTAGTTATATAAGGCAATTAACAAAGAGTATTTTTATAGGTGGGGTTGAAAGATTATGTTGTAATTAGGTACTTTTGAAAGGAGTAGAATTTGAAAGATGAAGGTGAGACATGAGTTCATCGTATGATTATTTATCAAATTCAAGAGCTTCCATCATGCCATTGGCCTTAAAAAACTTAACTCCTACATGGAATATATCCTTTAGGCTAGTTATGAAATAACTCTTCAAAAAATTATCAGATAATCCTACAATTTGACTACCCATTTTTTCTGATTTTATTTGGCATTGATAAAATATTCCTATTTTTTAGAGTTTAGTGAGGTATTCAATAATCTAATCATAGGTACTCGGGGAAAAACATTCTATTGTTAACATACTGCTCGTACAGTTGGATGAAAATTTGTTCCAAGTGATATGAGGAAATAGGGACCTTGTTCACAAATAATTATTCTGGAGATTCAAATATTATTGTGTCGTATAAATCCAACTAGCTATCTATATTCCATTAAATATTGGGAAATCATGTTTTGGGTTGTTCATTATGTTTGGAGATGAAAATTATCTCAAACTGTGTTTTAGTCTTGATTTTTCTAGTGAGTATTGATTTTTTTAATTAAGTCCATACACCATATGTTTAATATTACAGAGATGGGATTTCAAGTTAGAGAATTATTTATCCATATTATTTGTGTTGGTCTAAGTCATTAAAACAATGACCATAGGGGGTTTGAGGGGTCTAAAAAACAATTTCAAATTATATGTTGTTAGGAAATTAATATTATTAATGTTAACATTAATTATGTGTTTGGAATTATATTATATAGATAATAATTTAATATAGTAATAGTTAGGTGAGTGTGAGATATTAATATTATATTTGGGTGTACATGAGTTGTGAGAAGAACTCACTATTATATAGTTATGAGAAAATATAGGTGGAGAGAATCATGTCGGAGAGATAAGCAGAGATTGGGTAATTTATATGTTATATGGTCTGACTCCTTATATTAAGGATCTCATTAACCTATTTATGTGTAATCTCTTCATAATGTAAAATATCTCATATAAATAAAAAGCAAAGTTTCTATTGTGTTTTATCTAATTTCATTCGGATTAAATATATACCAAATTTATCATTTGGTACCAGAAAAAGCATCTTGTAATTGTGAAAAAGGGTGTGTTATCTTTATGGATTTGTATTCATAGTAAAATAAAGAAATTTCATGTGCATCCATTCTCGGTCAATTAGATCATTTATATTAAAGGTGGAGGGAGAAAATAACTCTCAAAGTTCTCATCATCGTTATATATTCTACACATCTCTTAGTTTGAGCATGTCCTCGACACACATCTAGAGAAAGGTTTGTACTACATTAGTCATTGTGACTACCAATCTGATGCTCCATGGATGTTATGTGCACCACCATTAATAATTCAAATAAAAAATAGATCATTTCAATACCAATATCTTTTAATTCTACTTTGCCACACTACCTCAAAATATTTTTGTACCTTCCTCATGCACCATTATATACCTTACAAATCTAACTAGTCCATCCATGGAAGAAAGTTTCCAACATTGAAAGATTCCACCATCTCTAACACCATGGAAATCATTTCCTTAATTTTTTTTTCACTACCACTGTCAACGAATGGTCATTGTTACTGGAAAGGATTCACAACACGATTCCCTTTGTAAGTGATGAAAGCATTTTGGTAATATTGACGGAAACTGCACCCTTTTAACTCTTCTCCCACATGGAAAGAATTGTAAGGGTCACCTCTTCCTCTCGTAGGGATCTGAAGGACTCAGTTCTCTTGGCATTCAACAATTCTTCAACATATGATTCTTCATTTGTCTCCAATAAGGTCCCTATGGAGACATCAACACATCCTTATAATTATAGGCTATGTAATTTCTTGCAGCACTTTTAGGTAGTCTCAAGAAAACTAGGTCATCATTTTTTAGAAATTATTTTACCATGACAGAGGAAGAAACCAAAAAAATAGGAATGGAACCTATTTTCAACAACATAATGGGTCTCTGTTTCTTTACAAGTTCTTGAAGATTATGTTTGGGAAGATTTCCCATGATTGGCCATGTAAATGGGTCGTGACTTTTGATCCACCTCCAAATAAAGTTTTAAGAAACTCCGGATAATCCATTTTGAAAGTGAGAAAACTCATATGGTGTTGAATCTTATTTACCTAGTGTTTTTCAAAGTGCATCAAACGTATACAGTGCTTATTCATTTAAGTCAATACAGACTGGTAGGGAAATAGATTTTTATCTCAAGTTCATTCAAAGATATTTTTTAATTCCACAAAATGCTAAATGAGATGGGTTTCAATTCCTTATTGCATTCAGTGCTTCAAAATATTCTATAAATTATACTTTAAGAAGATTAACGAGCACTACGCAGTGTAGTGAGAATTGATATTCTACTCACTAAAGTTTGACTTTCATGACCAATCCCTCCTTTCTCCACCACTATGGTAAATAATTTATTTGGATGTAGAAGGAACCATGACACCTTATTAAAATAATTCATGCATGTCAATCAACATCTGGATCATGATTCCTTTAATTCTCAAACAAAAGCTCGATGTCACTCTATTGAATGTTTCCTATAAAATCCTTGTTATGTGCAATGGAAAGTTGCAAAAGCTATGGAATGAGGCTAATGAACCTCAAAGCTTTGCTAACTCATCCATACACCATGAGATTAGAGCTAAACACGATAAAATAACATGTAAGAATCATAACTCTGACAAAAACATCAAAAACTAACATGTATACTACTCTCTACTCTATGAAAACTTAATGAAAGTGAACCTAGTTAGATTCTAAGCAATAAAATTGTGTGTTGTTTGCTCCCAAACATAGTGAAGAGATCTCTCCAAGTTGGATACATGGCCAAGCTTTAGATCTTCCCTTACTAACTATATTTGGAATGGATGGAAGATGGAGGAGCTTCAACAATGGAGGATATCCAAGATCAAATGCCTATTAGCTTGGCTAATGAAAATGAGGTCTAATGCCAATATCTCCAAATGTGAGAGATATTTTGTTATGTAAAAAAGGTGTGTTTTTTAGGGAGGGGTGACCCTTCTATTTATAGTTTTTCACTTGGGAGAGTTTGGAATTTGGGTGCATGTGTGACTAAAGTATAAAAAGAACTTTAGGATTAGATTAGGATAAACATGCTTTAGACTTAGTTAAGCTAGGATTAGGCTATTTAAACTTTATTAGAAAGTGATTAAAGAATCAATGAGAGTTCGAAGGGGTCTGAATAACCAATTGTGACTGATAGATAGCCTACGAAGCCAATAGAAGTGGTCTAGAGAGAACTAGGGAGGTTCTAAATGGCTGAAAGGAGGAATGTTTAGCTAATAAGAGAGATATTAGCCAAATAATATGATTATAAGAGGAATACGATGGAAAGAGTGACGTCAATGGGCATTCAATAATGGATTGAAGTATGGGGAATTAATGAAGTGTCGTTAATTGATTAGATTGGATGAAATGCTAAGTGTAAGCATATTTTAGGTTTCTACATTTGTCCCTCTTTAGGGTGACGTAAGCAACGTTACTTCAAAGAAAGTAGACAAGCATAAACAAGTAGATTTTTTTTGAAGGGATAGAAGAAAAATGAGTAGAATGGAGGATATCCCCTTGATTTTTGATGGGGTGATAGAAGAACTCGATTGACGATTGAAAATATGAAAAGAAGAGAACAAAAGAAAGAATAGTGTGAAGAAGAAAGGGGACATAAAAGAAAAAAAGGAATATGAGGAAGAGGGAATGAGCTAACATCCATCTAGTGCCTTTTAAACAGCTTTATTTTTCATCATATTGCTAATAATCTTCATCATTGGTCCTTATTAAAAAGAATGAACAAAAGTCTATCATGACATGAAAATCCATATACAAATAAATGTCCATTGATAAAAACACCAACTCCATGCAACATATAAAATGCAATGCAATATGAGAAAGTAAAATATTCCTGACTCCATGTAACATACAAAATGTAATGCAATACAAGAAGGTAAACAAGCTAAACTAATAGAGAAACATAATGTAATTTTTTTATTATCAAGCTTTAGTTACGACCTGTATGAATTAATGGCAAGGGTTAATTACGGTGCCCCAACTAAGGATACATGCGTGGAGAATAATGGAGGACAATTTTGTCCTATGAAAAAGTAATGTGCACTATGAAACAGTACCAGGCAACTCGTTGTGCCCCAAAGTATAGACAAAGTAAGAATATTAGCTTTGTTGATGGAGGTAGATCAAGATGATCTGTGAGTCACACACATGAATAGGTGAGAACCAAAGATCAATGTTTTGTAGGATGATTTATAATTTTTAGAAGTTTTCTTAAACATATTTGACTTTTTTTAATTTTGAAAGTTTTCTGAAACTATGTACAGGAAGATAAGGAAGCGTGGATGCCCCTAGCGATAGATGGGGTGTACAAGGGCATAATCCCACCTGTGTGCAAGAAAGGCTAAGATGTAAATATGTCCCATAAATTAGGTGGGAGTATTCAAAGGCAAACTCTTCACAGGTAGAACTGGGACCCAAGGCCATTGTGGATAGGTTCAACATGATGATGAATGTAAACCAATGAAGTGCTGGGAAGAAGAAAGGATGCCCCCATCGTAAGTTGGCCTAAAATCATATGATAGAAAGGAAGGAGTTAGATTGGAGTTTTTAAAAGGAACAATGGTGTCCGAAAACATGGCAAAAAAGTAACCTTATACACAAGGATGTTCTGAACAAAGTAGAAGAATGATGCAAATGATATGAATTCAGCTTAGAAGCCTTAAGATGAAAAAGTGATTAGCCAAAGGCACAAATCGTGAGACAAGATATGGACTAAAGCAAGATTCTGAAATAGGTAAAAAAAAAAGACACTTGGTAACATACTAATCCTGATTACTCATAAAGATCGAGTGTGTGGAAGTGGAATTTGATTACCTCTTGAAGGAAAGATTTAATAGACAATAAGTGAAGACACCCTAGCCTATGTGTAGGAATAATTTATTTTGATAGGTAATTGGCGATTTGTGAATGAAAGGTGGAAGGATATCCGTACATTGCTCCACTGCTAGCCAGATGTCCATAGTCCCGATGGAGATGCATTTGATTCTAATCGTAACATTGCTCTAATGCCATTCTGATGTCCATAGCTCTAGTAGATATTATTTTAAATACCCCAAGAGAGAGTTATATATCAATTTGCTTTTGCTTTTACTTTTAGCTTTTAGCTTTTGATTGATTGATTTTTTCACTTTTGCTTTCTGAAAACTTATTTCAGCTCTCTTATTTGACAAGGGGTTAAGAACCACTGATGACTTGATGAAATGAAATGGAAGTGAATGTGATGATGACATTGGCCAGTGTCAAAAAATGTGTCCAAAAGTTCTTTGTAACAATTTTATTAGATGTTGATTATGATATAATCTCTAAGAGGTCAGTCATTCTTTAATTTACAAAGGTGATAAAAGACCAGGGTCAAACGGATACCGTAGAGATAAATATCACAAAATGTGTGTGAATAGGCTAACCACAATATCATAGAAGGGATGAAAATCATAGGAAGACTTGCAGAAGAATAACAAGGGAAGAAATAACATCCATGTGTACGAAATACCTGATTGCAATGTTTGATCTTTGTAACTTTGATTTTTCCTATGTTTTCTCAATGTTTTTTTGTATTTTTGAATTGTTTTTTAATTTTAAGTTTTTTGATAGTTTTTAGGAGATTAGGACTAACAAAGTCACTCTGCCTGATAAGATCCAACAACAATATATGTAACTTCCTTGATAAGGGAGACTATATGTGTTTGTTTATCAAGATTCATGTTATCTCTGATCTCAATGATCGAGGTGAGCTTGTACTCAACACATGACTATGATTTATCCTAAAACATGGATTTTGTATGTGGGAGCTTGAGTCCCCTATCTAGAGGTTTATGCACTTTTCACCATACTTGATGGCTACATTCATGTGCATTCTTGAATCATGCTTGATTTACAAATATGAGATTATTCAATTTTTAGGAGATTTGGGGCTCTCAAAAGGTTTGACCTGAGCTTGATTAAGAAAATATTTGGGTTTCTTATAAGCTGATGTGTGACTTTTCTGATCCCAATAAGGAGAAGAAAAAGAAAGTTGATGTTTAGAACTGATGTGAGAAATGACCGCAGGCTTCCCATAACCATTGATAGAAGAAATATGTGATGGATGAAAAGGATGAGGTCAGATAATTGAAGAGGATGGGCTATGAGGAGGTGAGCCACTAATATAAGATGACGAAGGGCTACCAAGATACGACCGTAATATGGAATAAGTTGGGCTATGAGGACATGGCCCAAGAATAGAAGAAGATGACAAAGGGCTGCTAGGGTATGGCACAAGTATAGATGAGGAGTTCCTACTAGGACATGATCCATAGATGTAAGATGATGGGCTACTATGATGTGGCCCAAGAATAGAAGATGATGGACTACCTAGGGGTGATCCATACCTAGAAGACAAGGGGCTATTTGGGTGTGACCCAAGAATATAAGATAGTGGAATACTCAAAAATGTCCCACAAATAATAGAGGGAGGGATACTAGAAGGTGACCCACACCTAGATGAAGATGTAGGGCTACTTGGCATTGACCCCATAAGAGATTGTGATTGAGGAATTATGATTTGAAAAATATTTATTGGGTGATGAGAAGATAGGCCATGGATCAATGCAAGCCCAAGGAGTTTCATCACATAATGAAGAATGTGAAGATGGAAGAATAAGAGGAGGATAAAGTTACATGATTTGAGGCTCTTCCTTCATTTCTTGATCATTGGAATCAACTATTTCCTCACAATACATAGATGCATCAAAGTCTAAAGAAAAACCTTTCTCAGAATCTACTAAAGGAAAATCTTCATATGCCCCTATAAATGCCTTGATTGTTTCTTCATTTTAAAGAGATCAATCGGTATGAGTTGTTGATCAACCACAAGGGGTTGATTGGAGGAAAGAGATCTAATTGGTGTGGAAGACTTAGAAGATGTTTGATGATGACTGATAGAAGAAGATGATGTTGAGGACAAATAAGATGTGTAGCTAGATGTATCATGACTAGAAGAAGGTGGTGTGGGCCTATCTATATGATGGTATATCATCTATAAACTAGTAGGATTAAGTCCAAATTCTATAGATTGTGACGCATGGGTTGATTTAGATGCTTGACTCAAAGTACTTTGAGTCACATGAATCATCAAAGAAGGAAGACTTATTAGGGGTGATTGATGAAGAAGGTCCTGTGAAGAAAGGGAGGAAGGTGATTCAAGAATTACATCGAATGAATAATAACAAGGGTATTGAAAAGAAAGAGAGGACTGTGATTCAAGAATTGTATTAGATGTTTGATTGGAGGGATTCAAAGTCACGCGTATCTTCAAAGGAAGAAGACATCATTGAGGTGACAGATAAAAGGGGTCCTGTGAATAAATGGAGGACCGTGATGTAGGAGTCATATTAAATGTATGATGAAGAGGTTCTTGCGAAGATAGGGAGGACCATGACATAGGAGCCACATTAGATCACTTAGGAGTTGAATTAGATGAATTTGAATTGTATTTTGGATCCAAATAGTAGTTGGGATTTGAATCATCAGAAGAGTCAGAGGAAATGTTTGGATTGGAATCCTCAGAAGAAGAGGAAATGTTTGGATTAGAATCAGAAGAAATGTTTGGATTGGAAACCTTAAAAGAAGAGGAAATGTTTGGATAAGAATAAGAAGAAGAGTGGGGGGAACCTGAATAATAATTTGGATCAGAAGTGTCTGAACCATACCACTGACTATGAGATTAAGGTGGGGAATGGGTTACCCATATGAGACTTCTAGCATGAAGAACCAAACGTGGTTTAGTCATAACGGGCATCTTTTGATGTGAAAGTCTAAACCTAGGTTCTGTATTATCATAAGCATGAGGAACTGCATGATAATCAATCATTGTTGGCAAATTTTTAAGCAAAAATTTCTAGATCAAGATGGTGTGATCAAACTTATTCAAAGTGAAGAAGACTCTATGTCGATTTGGGTAGCATAATGGTAACCAAATAGACATTGTGTAAGTATGAAGATGCATGCATTATTTTCTGAAGAAGGTCTAAGGAAAATAGACATCGTGATGATGCAATATTGATGAGATCAAAAAGGGTTTCCCTAGAAAATAAGTTTTCTGAATGAATAATCACAAGGAACAATCATGCAAGTGTGAAACACAAAGCCAATCAACAAGGAAATACACCATATGAAAATGCGTGTACAAAGTGATAGTTCAATGCAAAGGTGATCAACACAATGTCAATATTTATGTCAAGCTTGAAATGAACAAGACATATATATTAATAAAGGGTAGATGTGACTCCCAATCAAAGGATACCATAAAAAGTTCAACAACCAACAAGGCCTAAATGTTAAATGGGGAGGATTACAAATGCAAGTCATGTAACCACACCAATTGGACACGTTAATCAAGCTTCACAAAGAAGTGAGATATTAGTGCGAAAGTGGTATCGAAATGACACAAACAAAGTAAGCGACACTCTTAAAGATTTATGACAATGTTTGAATTCAAACCAAGTCAAGGTATATTGAGTATGTGTTAAAATGTGTGTAGTGTAACACCAAAATATAGACACTTAAATCACATTTATGAAAAATTTGACATAAATATCTTAATTGTGTCGAGACAATGTAAACGAGGAAACACAAATAAGGGAGATAAAATGTTGAATCAATCCTAACTATGATGACAAACCTAATGTGGGTATCAAGATAACAAAGGCTACTAATGAAATAAATATGTCTCCACACACTTTAGATGTTTAAATAACCGAACCACAAACATGGATAGGCGTAAATGGAAAACAAGTGGTGAAACAATCAATTGATAATGCAAAGGTAGTCACTCCTCTTCTGATCAAAAAAATTTCAAATGAAAGTGAAGGAATTATATCAAATGGGGGTTAAAAAGTGTTGGCCTCACTTTGACAGAGTTTTGGCTTACCTTAGGGTAAGTGAAAAACTAAGTGAAAGTCGTCACATGTTTTGTGGTGAATAATGGCTCACAACATCAACACTATTTTAAACTGGTCAAAGTGGGTTCCTGGCCAAATAATATCTTCCTAGGTCCTTCTCTCATCCTAGGTGTTACAAATTTGTCTTAAGTGATCCTGATTTACCCAAATAGTCCCAACTATCTTGGGAGTATCTCAGCTTTACTTTACCCCCTTTGAGCACAAATGGAAACTAGTGCATCCATGTGTGCTCTCCTTGGGGTCACCATATGGACAATCAGTAACACTATATCACAAGGTAATACTAATGAACTAGGTAGTGTGGAGCACTTCCTGTTTCGTCTACAAGGTTCCCTCTTGCATGGACTACTTTGTGGTTCTTAGTACCACCCCCATTTTTGTAGCTCAAGGCATTATGCCAAAGGGGTTATGTTCTAGTTGAGTGGAGAGGGACGTACCCTTTTCTAAAACCTACAATACAATGTTTCAAATATGGTGTATTTTTTATCTCTTTAACTTAAATGTAGTTTTAAGTGGCACACCATTTGGCAACCTATAAGAAAAACGTGTATTAGAGGGTTTTGTGTTTTGTTTTTGATGTCTCCTTTCTTTGACAAGTGATTATGTCCTGAAGATAGTGAGTTTAGTAGTTTTCCATTTGTAAACTTAAGAAATAGAATTTACACTTTGTTTTTGAGTCTTAAGATCACCAAAATGACATGAAGGAAGAGCATACGCAATGTGAAAATTCCACTAAGACAAATAGTATGGAAATCTATTTTACTTTTTTAGCATCATAGAAAAGGTGTTTTGTAAAGTATGACATAATGTTTAAACAAGTGTTTTTGATCTCCAAGATCACCAAAAATGCATGAGGAGAGAGCGTACACACTTTACAAGATTTATTCAAGCTAAGAAAATGAAAACACTTAAGCTATGCAAGTTGAAATAACAAAACAAAACCATGCAACCAACTGATTAGTGTCACAAAACCTTTCAAAGTGTTAGAATAATCAAGAAAACAATTTATTAGAATTTAAGATACGCTAGAAAATGATTATTTACCTAATAATGTAAACCATAAATTTTATGTAATTAAAACTCCTAATTTTATGATTTCATTGTGTAGTTCTCTTCAATACCTTTCCAACGCAACAAAAATGTAATCGTTTAAAGCTTGGGAGAAAATTTTATGGCCTCCAGCAGATTGCTAATGATGTATGCGCTAAGTTTTGTGCGTCTGCACCATAGTTTGGGTGTGTGCACCACAGTTTGGGTGTGTGCACCACAGATTGGGTGCATGTGTGCCTCTGTCAAAAAATGACAGTCAGAGTTGTACCTACACACACATAATGGTATGTGCACTCCCTTCCCTGTAGGTGGCTAAAAACATGGGATTATCCAAAAATAATCTCAAAAATATCAAAATTTTATCGATTTGGTTCAATTTTGGCAGCACTTCACCTCCTTTAATCCTATAAAGAGCACAAAAACAAGACAACCCTAGCTAAACTAGCTAAGAAACTTTATATTTATCCATTAATACAAGAAAGGTTAGTGAAATTAAAAACTTGAAACTAATCTAGAAACATTCAAACTAAAAAATTCAGAAAATAAAATAAAAGCTTCAAAGTGACTCCATTAATGGAGGATGGACAAAGTGTCCCACTGGGCGTGCCAAATGTGTGTAATGGAAAGTTGCAAAAGCTATAAAATGAGGCTAAAGAACCTCAAAGCTTCGCTAACTCATCCATACACCATGAGATTAGAGCTAAACAAGATAACTAACATGAAAACATTATAACTTTGACAAAAACATCAACAACTATTATGTATACTACTCTTTACTCTATGAAAGCTTAATGAAAGTGAACCTAGTTAGATTCTAAGCAAACAAATTGTGTGTTGTTTACTCCCAGACATACTAAAGAGAACTCTCCAAGTTGGCTACATGGCCAAACATTAGATCTTCCCTTAGTAACTATATTTGGAATGGATGGAATATGATGGAGCTTCAACAATGGAGGATAGCCAAGATCAAATCCCTATTAGCGTGGCTAATGCAAATGAGGTATAATGCCAATATCTCTAAATGTGAGAGAGTTTTTTTTATGTAAACAAGGTGTGTTTTTGAGGGAGGGGTGACCCTTCTATTTATAGTTTTTCACTTGGGAGAGTTTGGAATTTGGGTGCATTTGGGACTAAAGTCTAAAAAGAACTTTAGGATTAGATTAGGATAAACATGTTTTAGGCTTAGTTAAGCTAAGATTAGGCTATTTAAACTTGATTAGCAAGTGATTAGAGACTCATTGAGAGTTCAAAGGGTTCTGGATAACCAATTGTGACTGATAGATAGCCTACAAAAGTTAATAGAAGTGGTCTAGAGAGAACTAGGGAGGTTCTGAATGGTTGAAAGAAGGAATTTTAACTAAAAAGAGATATATTAGCCAAATAAGCTGATTATAGGAGGAATACAACTGAAAGAGTGTTATGAATGGGTATTTGAGAATGGAGTGAAGTATGGGGAATTAACGAAGTGCCGTTAATTGATTAGATTGGATGAAATGCTAAGTGTAAGCATATTTTACGTGTCTACATTTTTTAAAGCTCAAACCTTGTGTCTTCAACTGTTCCTTCATGTCATTGTTTAACATGAGATAACAAGGTTCGTCAAAAATATTTTATCCTCCATGGCATCACTTCCTTACCAAAACTTCTCAATTACTATCAATTAGCAATAGACAACTTCTTCATTGACGATAAACAGGGTATCCAAGAGTGGTAGGGTTAAACATGGAATTATATTATCATGGACAAGACACAATCACCATTAGCAAAAATTTTATTGGAAATTTCATGGTTAAATTTGACGGAATCTCATATTTTTCTTGATGTTCGGCGAAAATATTGGAGAGTCCTATTAATATATTATAGATATTTTGTTGGGCATTTTCATTTTAGGTAACAGTGAATATATTTTGTAAATTTCATGGAAGTTGGGGATAAGTTTCGTATCATATAATTTATTGTTAGTGGAATACAGTAGTTTCATTGTTTTTGTCACATCAAACAAAAAAATGTGTAACAACTCCATACTACATTAAAGGTGGCTATTGTTTCTGCATTGCAGCCCTTGTTTTCAATAGTTATTGCTAGACCAATTTTTCATCAAAAGTAAAATTATTTAGTATTATTAATTGTTAGTCAAGTCTTAAGGATAGTGTGGTTAATACCATGTTTCTTTTTTATTTCAAGTCTTGTTTTTAATTTAAAAAATCAATTGTGGGTTGTAAAAATTTCATTGAGTCAAATTGGTATATGTCATCAAACATCAAATAAATATTATTGTTAAAGGATACAATATCAGTGTCATCCAACATCTTGAATGTGTGTTGATATTATTTTAAAATTAATCCTATAATATTAATTTTAAAATATTTATTTTATTTTTCTTATTTATGTATAGTCATTAAGCATAATTATTTTTGTATTTTAATCACTAGTTAACAATGTCAATTGTGAGCCATCTTATAAATTCCAAAAAATAAAAAAATTGCCTTACAAATGCATTTTGGGGTAGTGGGCAATTGATTTTTAATCAATATACTATATGAGCTTCATGATCAAATCCAAATAATTTAGTATCATTTTGATGTATCTCAAAGGAAATGCAGTAGGGAGGGCGATCAACACCTCTCATCAATCACCAATGATGGGGTTGCATTTTGCTATGGTGACTTCATTTTAAGATGTGTATTTGATTTATTTTGGTATGTAGAATAAGAATATAAGATATGTTCATGTTTTCTTAGAATGTGTGAGAATTCTTAAATTAAATTCTCTAATGTGTTGTAATATAGGGTGGACGATGCAGAACACTGAAACATTTGTATAAAAGGGTAGCTAACTATAGAAATCCTCTAACTATATAAATCCTCTAACTTTCATATTTCTTTATGAAGATGAATGACTAGTGAAACATTCACTATGTTAACATGGAGTAAATGTGGGATGAATTATTTTCATAGCATTTGTCATGTACAACAAGATCCAGACAATGTGATTCATACAATAGTATCCAAACCTGAAAGTATGTGGGGCGTATGATTCTACTTTCAGTTGCACATTGCCCCATGTTTACACTAAGGGTGTGAATGTTAGGAAATTAATATTATTAGTGTTAACATTAATAATGTGTTTGGAATTATATTATCTAGATGATAATATAATATTGTAATAGTTAGGTGATTTTGAGATATTAATATTGTAATATTAATATTATATTTGGGTGTATGTGAGTTGTGAGAATAACTCACTATTAGATAGTTGTGAGAAAATAAAATTGGAGAGAATCAGGTTCGAGAGATAAGTGAGGATTGGGTAACTGATATGTGATATCATTTGAATCCTTATATTAATGATGCCATTTACCTATTTATATATAATCTCATCATAATGAAAAATATCTCGTATGAATAAAATTCAGAGTTTCTATTGTGATTTATTTAGTTTGATTTTGAGTAAAGCTCTACCAAATTTATCATATGTCAAAAATTATCATCCGAACAATATAATTGTATTTATTTAAGTATCACAGTGGAAAAAATTCCTCTTAAAAAAAATCCCTTAAAAATAGAAGTTTGTATGGAAAATATTTTCTGAAAAAATGACTATATATATGGAAATGATCACCATGATGAGAAATAAAAAATGCATATAGCACCTAATAAGTGGGAAAATATTTTTTTACTCTTTTTTCTTCCATTTTATGAATGGATAACCTATATAACTTTTCTAATACCATTATTTTCCCCGAAATATGTAACTATGGTAATCCTGTACATATTTTTTATACTTTGTGGAGGTTAACTTCTTTACTATTGGTTTTGTATAAAAAGTAGGTTATAGGGTTACACAATTGTGTATAAATGGTAAGGCCATTATTGGGTGTATTTGGAATTGTGGGATCACTTTCAAACTTATAATATTGAAGACAATGGCATCTTGATATTTCATATACTAACTATGGTGGATAGATTGTACCCACATTCTAATATTTTTCTCAAAGGTTGGATGTGAATAAATTCCTAGGGACAATTTCTCACTATTTCACTAAAGATAAAAATGGTCGATGGCTTCTAATCGCTATGTTTTTTAATACAATTAATGGTATTCAATTATACTCCAAGGTACATGCAATCTCAACTCCATAAACAAGCCTATATAATGGCTTATGTATTGGAGTAGTACCAATCACCCCATAGAATAAGGTAAATATGATTACCACTTAGCCTATAATGATAGCTTTCTATGATTTTTCAAACAACAAAAATACAATTTATATTGTAAGAAAAAAAATAGACTAGTAATGGCTAAAAATATTAGTGTTGCAACTTATATTACCACTTTCTATCACTAAGATCCAACTAAGTTTGAGGTTAGAGTATATACTAAATAGCTGTAAAAAAACTGAACCAACAATGTTATAGTTAAATGTGCACTAGAAATATATTTGATGCTAAATGTGATGATCCTTATTGAAATAAATTAATCCAATAAGAAATTATGGAAACAATATGTTGTAAATTGAAATAAAAATAACTTTATTGCATTAGAATATTATACCTTTAGTACAATGTTGGTGAGAAAATTTGTCAAGTGGACAAACTTGTGGATTTCTTGCCAACACTTTGGGAATCTAAGTCCCTCTACTTAACTATTGCAGCTGTCATATATGCATGCACATGAAAAGGTGGATTTCTATGGTGGCCTTTAGACTAGGGATCTAACAAGGACACTCCACTGACCCTGTGGCAAAGCTTGCAGATACATGTAAGAGAGGAATTTTTCTAAAAGTGGGAAAGGGAGTGAGAAAAGAGGTAGGGGAACTAATGCTATAGGTAGAAAATCATATTCCGGCACACACACTAGTTAGAAACTTCAACACATGCATTTATGAGAAGAAACAACCCTGCAAATGGAAACAAGACAAGATGAGATTGCGAACTCAAAGTTTCTAAAATCTCCTCATCAAAGAGGATAAAAACTCCTTCTTGTATTGATGCTTAAAAAGAAGTTGTATATAATGTGGGAATGGAGGAAATTTGAGAATGGAGGAAAGTAGAAGAAGATGGCTATGTCCTTTGCTTTCTCTAAGTACAATGCACTCGTGAGTTTACAAGATCAATTGCCAACCCTTTGAAATGGGAATGGATTCATAATTTATAGAATATAATTGACTCTTCATATTCCTCATGACCTTTCAAATACCTAAATATGACTTAATATTGTTCATATTCCACTTTAAATATTAAAGTCCCTTTTATAATAGCAAGGTGACTTAAAGCTACATTATATTTCTAAAGTTACTTAAGTCCTATTAAAAAGTACAACCATCAACACAAAAATATAACATTGAAGAGAGGGAGTATTGTATGAGAAGAGAAGAGAGAGAGAGAGAAAGAAGAGGAAGAAGAAGAGGAGATGTCACCCGATGAATTCCATTCATCCTCGTTGATGGAAAGGTCAAAATGCAGTGAAACTCTGAATCTTCGAACTCCTTGCACACTGTGAAACTCCTCTAAATTAGCTCATGAATGCTCACCTAGTTAAATGAACTAAGGTGGATCTCAAATTCCCTGTGAAAAATGGCTAGGATGCTCCTAAACAATGATGTCCCCTTGAATGATTATCCTTATACGACCCATTGTTACAAAACTTCTTTTTGAGTGTAACTTACTATTTTTAGCAAGTGTGAATTGCGAGCCAAGATGACCCTTTTTGATGACCTTTCTTGTGATGTTCCCTATGTGTTCACTGCCTTCTTCATGGAATCTTAAAATTGTGGTTTACCTAAAGTAACATTCCCCTATGAAAGGAGACATGCTATTTTTAGTAAGTGTGCCATGAATGTCAAATTGTGATGAAATGAGTCTTGAAATTCTAGGTTTTATTCCAGGTTCCACGCTCTGAATTTGGAGTAATTCCTTCAGTTAAACAAGTGGGAAAATTAGGTCTTCATTGATGGGGGAAGAATAATGACAAAAAACATAGTCCTCCATATCCCTAAAAAATAGGGGCTTCACGGCACAAAAACTAGTTCATGTTAAACTAGATTTTTCAATGATCGTTCCCTCCAATTTTAAGATGATTTCACCCATAGGATCTTCAAGAATTTGAAAATTTATTCAAAGAGGGTATAATGATGAAAAAAAAAATCCCTCCATATCTCTAAAAAATAGGGAGTTCATGGTGTGAAAACTAGTTTTCATGAAACTAGATTTTTCGACAATCGTTTCCTCCAATTTTCGAGTGATTTCATCCATTAAAACCTTCAAAACCGGAGAGGTAGCTCACTGATTTTTTCCATTACTATGTCATGGTGGTAATTAATGGATCTTTGAAATTGTAGGTCTAGTTTTTGTCTCCGTTCACAATGAAATCAACTCCATTACGATAGGTTTTTCATTATGGTGCTTCACGTGAAATTTCTCTTCAATCCCATGACCGGTTTGATGGGAAATAAATATTTTTCCTTCGTAGAGCCGAAAATATGATTTCTTCACTTCATTCAATCCTTGCTGCAAATTTGAGGTCTGGATATGATTTTTTAATGGCCTTCAATAGATAAAAACTTAGTAACAAATGGTTCGTCAATCCAAGCACTAGTTTGCAAGATATGTTTGAATCTTTGTTTTCATGGCTATGGGGATTTCCATTGTTCTCCTTCTTTGTTCTTCATTTATACTTCTTAGCTTGATGAAAATTCCTTATAATAACTTCCTATTCACATGGGAAAGGTATTTCAGTTCATTTTATTATTTGGTCTGAGTTTCTTGCAATGGTGGAGTGGTGGACTTGTGTTCTCTGCAACTTTTCTTCCAACAGTGAGAAGCAGTTGGAAGTAGCTAATAGTTACAAATGATTTTGATTTTTTGAGTTGGATTTTGGTGAAATTTTTTGTGTTTTATTTCCCTGACCTTAGGGATGTGAGGGATATAAAATTACATGGTGGTCAAGAGGATGACATGTGGCAATGATCCGACGACAGGGAATAAAGGTGAAAAAAGTTACTTTAAAGCACTATGAGCTGAATGGCAGTAACGTGGGTATCTAGAAGAATCCCTATAGAGGATGGGTGAATTTTTAAAGTTATTATGTCCCCCATCTCAGGTAAACAATGGACATAAAATTCCATGGTGGTTCTGGAGCTGACACGTGGCGCCCGATCCGACGACAGGGAATGCCTGCTCCAAATAAGCACTTGGGGGCTGAACTGTCAAGTCTAGAGGTCATATGAGGGTCCCAGAGGTCACATGGGGGATGGGAAAATTTTCCAATGGCTGATTTACTTTACCTCAAGGATTTTTGGGACATGAAATCCCGCCAGGCTCTTGGTGCTGACACGTGCCCTCTTGAAAAAATGACGAAGTCCTAAACTGCCTTTGAGAGGGTATCTTGGAACGAAGATAACTTGAGCTCCCAGTGGAATTCATTGGTGAAATTTTATATGATCCTGACTAGAAATGGAATTTTGAATCCAATTATTTTTGTCTCGTGTCTTTATTTGACCATATCCTCCCTGAAAAATCGGATTTTGTATCTAGGACTCCACTTGTGCCTGAGAAAAAATGTCTGCCAATCATATGCGCCAAGGTTTTGTGAAAAATATTATTTAAAATCCATATAGGTATTTGAATTATCTTTCCTAATATATTGTTTTTACTTATAAATCCATTTAGAGCTCCCTAAATTTTATTTTGAATCCCAACAGTTGTTTTAGGCCTGTGGACCTCCTAGGCTTGTGAACCCTATTTTTAACTCAGATTACTCCAAGTCTTGAAACACTTCCCAAAACATTCCAAAATCATTTCCATGATGTTATAAGGTCTTCCATTCACCTTCATTTTGAATTTTTGTGTTCCACTCTGCTCCAGGGGGTTGATCCCGTCTTGGGAAGGCCAATGATAGCCCTTCCCGTGACTCCCCAAAATTTGCTTTTTCAAAGAAGTCCTAAAATCACCTAGGGGAATGAATGGAATTTCCTAAATCACCTAGGCGGATGATATAACATTGGTTAGGAGGTAATCTGGACTCACTGGATAGAGCCAAGGTTTCCTAGGAATGATAAAACATGAAAAATTCGGCATAGGGGTATAGTTGTCATGTTTGGAAACTTCCAATTTCCCTGTTGCACATTTGCATGACAACATACAAGATTATATGCAACTTTGAGGTAGGAGAATAGTTTGACAAATATCAATACAAATAAATTTACAGATACTTTACACTAGCCTTGCACCACATCTATAATAGTTCTACTCAACAAAAGTACTACCCCCTTTGCATGTGGGATGATTATCAATATCTCAAGATATGCCTTACAAATCATATGTGTCGATTAAATTTATTACAATAAGATTATAAAGATAGAGATAGAGGTAAGATGAAAGGTAAAATAATAACATTAATAAAACTAAAAAATTAGGCTACTCGACAATGATATACCATGGATATTCTATGGGAATGTGGAACACATGAAGTGATTTACAACATGAATAATATTTAATGTTTTTCCACAAAAAACTGAATAATTTACATTCTAATTAAGATCCATATAATAAAATGAATTATGTATAAGGTTAAATAGTACATGAATATTTGGAAATATTCAAGACCCTACATAATCTATATAGAGGGATAAGTTTAGAATAAGATAACTTAATTTAAATTAAGAGAGGTTGAATACAATATTGAGAGAGGGAAGATAAACTTATGGATATTGTTGTAATTTTCTAGGGTTTTAAGGCTATGACCAAAAGATATCCATGATAATCCTATATAATATTGTTAAATTTCATGAATTTTGTACATATGTGTGTAACTATTTATTATTTGTGATAATAATAGAAACTAAATATTTTTGTACAAATTATGTAGAATTCATGAATGTTATTAAGTGATCATGTGTTAGTAGCTAAATTCTTAAGTGGGTTATTTTTATCATTGCACAAGATCATTTCCATGGATTTTCCTTTTGTGTTAATCAATAAATTCAAGCTCATTGTGTCCTCTTTTTTATGCTTTAGGTTATACATTCAAGAACAATATTGATTGAAAGTGTATGATTAGGTATGATTATGTTTCTTCATGCAAAACATTCAATGAAAAAAGGATAAGATTTTGGTTTTTAATTAAAAAATAAATCAATTGTACCATCAGGATTGACTTAGTGTATGGTTCATGAATCAAATAATTAGGTCACATGTGAATGCATTGAACTATGGATTTGCAATAAAGCCTTGGATTTTACAGTGAGGGTAAATCGTTGTGATGATCACAAACCTAAAGAATTACTTGAGGATGAAATTTAGTGAATTTTATGAACTTAATGTTTGTGGATTTCCAAAAACATCTGTATGTGTTTATGGACTCTTTTATCATTTAAAATATATTAATTTATTGTTAATCCTAATCATTAAAAAAACACTATCTTGTGAGACTAAGAGCGAATAGAGAAATATTGGAAAAGAGATGTGGATGTTTGGTGGAATTTAACTTTGCATATTTTTATTAAATTTTTTGACATCAAAATATTCTTTTCTTGAGTAAGAATAATTTTAGATTATATTAGAACCAATAGGATCATTCCTTATGCAAATCCCCTCGTACATTTAGATGATATTTTTAAGCCTAGACTTTGAATGGGTGACCATCCAACAATAAAAAGAATCATGAGGATAAGAGATTAAAGATAAAAGTTATGTTTTAGTGTTAACATGTAAAGGAAATGAAAGGAATGAATGAGGGAGAATTATGGATATTATGGTATATATAAAGTTAAAAATGAGATATTGAGCTAAGGGAAACTATAAATAATGGGAATTCAGCGATTAGACATGTTAAAGGGACTTGGGAAGCATAAAGAATGGATGTTGTTGGTTTCTATTGTGGTGACCACCCTATAGAATATATGATAATAGAACAACAAAAATATTATTGATCCCAAGGAAATAAAGTTCACAAATATGGTAAGGAATATGTTGAATTAGGAGATGACCCTATATGGATATAGAAACTATTTGACACCAGAACATAGCATGTTTCTTCTAAGATGATACCTTGCAAGACCTAAAAGGGTTTTGTGATTTTAAGAGAGAAATATTTTTTTTTCTTTAGGGGAGTTGGGAGGTTCCTACACTAATTAGAAGCAAATAATATAATTTCCAATGACTAGTGGAGTATTAAGGCATGGGGTTTTAAGACTATCGTAACTATGCAATATACCTCTTTTATGAACCTTTTTGTGAACATTCAACATCTCCTATGTTGGAAAACTAACGTGTATAGACATCATTGAATTTTTTTATGTTTTATCATGCCCTAGACTGAGGAGGTGTGAATATTTTTAATTATTTTTAGACATTAGAAAACTAGCCTAATATGATCATATGGATATTATCGAGCATAATATTTATATTTTAGTGGTTTGTGTTTATGTGTATAGGTGTATTTGTGGTTTATGTATATATGTGTATGTGTGGGCACATACGTGCAGGCACATGGGTGTTGGTGATTGGGTGTGTGTGTGTGTGTGTGTGTGTGTGTGTGTGTGTGTGTGTGTTTTATACTAATCTATTTTTTATTTTCTTGGGTACAAATTTTTAGGCTCACATATTCACCATTAATAGGGAATCATGTTTATCATTATGATATTTTTAAAGATTGTTTTTTGAGTACCATTTATCAATTTCACATCGATATCCAATTATTTTAAAGGTGAACGATCACATGAAATTATAACAAAGTGAAATAGGTAGAACAAGTAGTGGGCAACCCATGTAGGGTTTCCAGTCTGTAGGAGAAAAAAAGGAAATTATTTTCCTCTATTTATTTATGTTAGGGTTCATTTTAATACCACGCCCTTGAAAAATTAGTTTAGAATTGGTGGTGAATATACAAAATTGAATTTTTGAATTGATGGAATTTTTCTGAAAAAATGTTTCATGGCAAAGGTGATTTTCTAGGGCGCAATTTTATTGGATTTTGCATAGTTAGACGGATAGGTTTGACAGGTAGGTTGAACAGGTTAGTTGGATAGACAAGTTGGACAAGTTGGTTGGATGGGTAAGATCCACGCATAGGCCAGACAGATACATTTGATGGATAGGTTAGATGGATAGGTTGGATAGATTGGTAAGATGAGTAGGTTAGATGGGTAGGTTAGACAGGTAAGTTGGGCAGATAAATTGGATGGGTAGGTTAGAAAGGTAGGTTAGAGGAGTAGGTGAGATAGGTAAGTTGGAAAAGTATGTAGGACCGATGTGTTGAACCGAAAAGGAAAACAACGGCAGCTCAGTCCTTTTGCACGATAAGCACAAAATTGTTCTAATCATTTTACCAAGAGTTAGATGGGTAGGTTAAATGGATAGGTTACACGGTGGGTTGGTCGAGGAGTATGGATAGGTATGTTCTTTGAGTGGGGTGGACAGGTAGGTTGGAGAGGCACGTTGGCTGCGTGAGTTAGATGGTCACCCAACCTCTGTTACACGTATGTCCAACATGGGTTAGACGGCCAAGATGTCAAGCTAATTGTTTTTTTCCACATGTCCCTTGAACCCTTCTTGGCCCTATACATACCCCTATGAAGTCCATTTCTTCCCTTTTCCACGAACATTTCCAGTGCTCTGAGCTCTCCAATCTTCTAAGTTCTCCCAAACTTGCATCCACCTTTCAATTTTCTTTCATCCCTCTCCTATAAATTTAAATAATGGTGAGCACCACATCTTATCCTACGCTAAACTTCTAATACAAAAACCTCATATGTCCACAGATTACAGATTTGATGAAACTAAAAGACACACCAATCGAGTCGCAAAAAAAATCACAACTTGTGGGGCTTGTCCATATGCCCCAATTAGAAACTAACCCTTCCATCCTTGATTACATTCTTTCCTCTAAAAACAAAAAAAGGGATATTTTTCCATTCTTCTTGTATATCATCAAATTTCTTTAACAATTAAGAAAGTAGATGTATATCATTTAAATGGATTACCATTTGAAAACCAATCACCCATGACTACAAAGGTTTCCTTACAGATGAAGAAAAAAAATTGGAGTCACATTACAATGTGCAGGTAGATGGTAAGTTTATTATTTTAAACTAATTTTCTTAATATTACTCCACTACCCAAGAATATAACATTTCTTTTCTGTTATTATAGCTCCTCTTAATCATTTAACAAGAGGCCTTATTATACAAGGTATTAAAAATAAATTCTTTCTTGCAGTTACATCACTTTTTCAGGCTAGGATTGTGTTACATGGAAGATCTGCAGACATTCCATTTTGGGTAGTTCAATATATAATGTGGACAATAGGAGGGTAACAATTTGATTGGTGCACATATTGATGGGTGTCATTATTCCCTTCATTTATTCAAATTTTAGTTGATGTCTTATTCAAACCATGGGCGTGTTTGAACCTATATGCAACAAGAAGAATCTTAGTGATTTAGTAATTGACTATAGGTATATATATTATTTTATTTTCTGGGACTTTTTTTTAGTTTCCTTAGAATTATATGGCCAAAGGCTTATTATATTTATTCTACAAGAAGTTAATGAAATAAACACTCATTGCTAGGATAAATTCTTGGAAATAAACACACATACAGAAGTAAATATATTGTTTGAAATAAATACACGATACATAAGTAAACACACTTTTCTTGGAAATAAACACACGGTTGAAAATGTTGTGAAAATCTTGTAAGGGAAAAAATCTAGTCTATAACACCTGCAGGGAGAAGTATATAATAGAGTTCAACTTAAAGAATCAAAATTATTTACAGAATTAATAGCTCTACACTATTTTCTTTAGAAATATAAATACCAATTAAATGAGGATCCTGATTCTTGGAGGAGTGGGCCCTTTCTCCACCTTGAATCAGGATTTGAAAAACTAATATTCTCTAAAAAAAAATTTGCTATTTTATTGCTGAAATGTTTTGTCTTACAAAAACATATAGTATCTTTTTGTATCTCTACCTCTATGTATCTGTGTGCATATATATATATGTGTGTGTGTGTGTGTGTGTGTGTGTGTGTGTGTGTGTGTGTGTGTGTGTGTGTGTGTGTGTGTGTGTGTGTGTGTCTATCTACAGGTATTTATATATATATTTCATTCAAAGCTGAATTTATGGCCATAGTTGTTTTACTGATTCAGATGGAAATGAATAATGCCCAAACTAGATGTTGAATTTGGAACCATGTTGGAAGTACAACTGTCTGATAAGCTATCCCTGGATATTTGAGTACAAAGAATTGGAAATATTCTGATCTGATTCTAATTGAAAGGTTCATCGATTGCTTTATTATTGAATTTTGTCAAAATAAATAGATTCCCATTGGTTTCAAAACTTTGGAGAAGTTTCAAAACTAAGAGGGAATTTTCTAGATCTAACCATGAAAGCTCTGAAGCTAAATGCAGGAGTTCTTGAACTAAGTGTTGGAGTTATGGAACTAAGTTTGAAAGTTCCAAAACTAAGTGATAGAGCTCCTAAACTGTGTGATGGAGTTTTAGAACTAAGTGTGGAAGTTCCAGAACTAAGCCGTATTGAAGCCAATGCTCCCAAAAACATGGTGATTTCTTCATACTTCGTTCTCTTGACTGATTATGATCTATTTTATTACAAAAACTAAATTCACACACACTTTGTTAGGAATTATAGAGATTCTAGATGTTATAACTAAATTCAACAAAAGATGAACAATTACATCCTAACTTATACTAGATCAAACTATTTCACCATTTTCTTTGTGCTTTTGAATGTCAAAACAGATAAGGGTAATGGGCTAGAAGGAAGACCTATTAAATGGGTTGGTTTATGGTTGTTTCACGCGTTGTGATTTCTTAATCCAATGTCTATTATGAGAGATTCCTTTTGGTTTGGAGGAACTACCTATAATAGAAAACAAGACCAAAAAAGAGAATTTAAATGATATATGACAGTGGACTACCTAACGTATGCTAGTTTCAGAAAGTGTGATACTTCCTAGATGGTTGTCAATCCACTGTTTAAAACAAATCAATGTGATAGATAAATAAAATCCTACTGTAGTTGAAATGATGTAGGTATCTGATTCAAGTACAATAAGCAAATCTAACTACAATAGGATAGGTTATAGTTAGATTTGAAGGATGAAGTTTCTTTCAAGGTACTAGAATAGGTTAGGGTCTGATTTTGGGTTGTTTAGGTCAACTAGTAAGAGGTTATTTCACTCTTTTCTTGGAGAGGGTATAAAACACAGAGACCGATGTCGGTTGGGTATAACTGATGATGGTTAAGGGTGACCGATGAAGGTTATGGGTAACCAGTGTCGTTATAGTAGGGTGAAAGTAATTCAAAAAAAATATTATTGTAGAGGATAGGTGAGGTTGGATGGGGTTAAAAGAGGATATGGAGAGGTCTGTGGGAATACTGTGAACACTCGGAGAGGTGGAAGGGCTAGGATAGGTGATCTGATACATGGGTGGGTGAGATTTTTGGGTTTGTCAGAAAGAATGTTATGGATGAATACGAATGTTAATAGAAGAATGGTAATAGGAATGATAAAAAATCTATCCACAGAATAGGAATGGAAATGATTAATGATAAAAAAAGTTACCAATATTACAGGTCCACTGGTTGGGTGGTGGTGATGATCAGTTGATGGAATGGAACTTGGTATAGTAGTGATGCTTCCCAAAATGTTATTGTGAGTGCAAATGCTTCTGGATCTGTCCTGGTGTTGACTATGGATGTCTGGGTGCATGAAAAGGCTCTAGTTCTACTTGGATGCCACTCTTTTCTTGTTTCTCTTTCTCTCAGAATGTGCCAACCCAAAAACAAGGTTTTTGATAGGAAATAAGAGATAAAATATGTGGAATAATCCCTTGCAGAATTGCAACAGTAGAAACTAATATGCAGAAAATATTACAGATCTCAAATAAAAGTATAGAATAAATAACACAACACAAAGAGAAAATATTTAACATGGTTCACCCAATATGGGCTACGTCCACCAAGAATCACTTTCTCAGATTTTATTACAAGCCTCCACTCTCTCAATACAATACCCAAATCCATTTAGAGCTATGCTCAATAAACTCTACAGAATTCACACCCGAATTCAAAGCACATCTGCAATACATTTGCTTGTTTTTCTATCATATGCATAAGACCATATAAATAGACAACTGCTTAAGCAGATTTACAAAACCATGGGTATCAAACAATGGGCAAAAAAAAAAACCATCCCATAAACCTATGGGTAGCTGAAGAGGTGGTTTTACAAAACAATGGGTACTGAAAAACCATGGACCCAAAAACAGCCCATAATAGTTACCCATTACCCATGGGTTAATAAACTACCCATTAAAATACTCGAGTGTAACACATAGAAGGTGTACCACACTCTAACATGAAAATAGGCTCCACAAACATAACAATCTCCCAATTGGAGACTAATTTCCACTGAGAAAGCTTCTCAACCCTTCACTATCATCCGCGAAGGCCAACCAAAGCTGAAGATAGCTTTAGTTTATCCCTTGTGACCACCTTGGTCATCATGTCTGCAGGATTCTAACTGGTATGAATCTTCTCCAACTTCAACTTATCTTCCTCCAAAGCTGTCCTGATGAAGTGATGTCTCAACTGTATATGCTTCGTCTCGGAGTGGAAAGTAGAGTTATTAGCTAGGTGTATAGCACTCTAACTATCACTATGCAACTTACATTCCTCCTGCTTATGTGCCAACTCTTTAAGAAATTGTTGTAACCAAATCATATCTTTTCTTTCCTCTATGGTAGAAACATACTCAGCCTCCACAGTTGACAAAGCCACCAGCTTCTGTAGTTGTGAAATCCAGCTCACTGCTATCCCACCTACAGTATAAATATAAGCTATCGTGCTCCTCCTGCTGTCTACATCTCCAACCATGTCTGAATCTACATAACCATGTAAAGTGGTGTCTAATCCACTATAGCACAAAACTGTCCCCATGGTCCCTCTCAAATACCAAAGGATCCACTTTACTGCTTGCCAATGCTCTCTACCTAGATCACTCATAAATCTACTCACAACTCCCACTGCATGGGCAATATCAGGCCTAGTGCACACCATAACATACATTAAACTGCCAACCACTGATGAGTAAGGTACCTTGGACATCTGGTTTCTTTCCTACTCTGTCTTAGGACACTACTCCTTTGATAACTTAAAATGGCTTGCCCAAGGAGTCTCAACCGGTTTAGCATCCTACATGTTAAACCTATCCAATACCTTCTTAATGTACTCTTCCTGAGATAAAGTCAGCTTCTGTTCCTTCCTATCCCAAGTTATCCTCATACCAAGGATTTATTTGGCTGCCCCCATATCCTTCATATCAAAGGATTCACTTAGTTATTTCTTGAGTACTCTAATTTCCTACATGTTTTTACCTATAACCAACATGTCATCAACATACAAACAAAGGATAATATAACTTCCATCCTCAAATTTCTTTGTATACACGCAATGGTCAGAATGACATCTAGTATAACCTTGCTCCATCATGAAGCTATCAAACTTCTTATACCATTGACGTGGAGCTTGTTTCAAGCCATACAAGCTCTTCTTTAGTTTACACACCATCTCCTCTTTACCTTTGACCTCATAGCCCTCTGGTTGCTGCATATATAGATCCTCCTTCAAATCACCATGGAGAAATGCAATCTTTACATCTAACTATTCTAAGTGTAAGTCTTCTGCTACCACTATTCCAAGAATAGTTCTGATAGAAGTCATTTTTACTACAAGAGAAAATATCTCATCAAAATCTATACCTTGTTTCTGTGCAAACCCCTTGACCACCAACCGGGCCTTATATATTTTCTTTTCTCCTTCTTCATCTTTAACTCTGTACACCCACTTGTTTTGCAATGCTCTTTTTCCTTTCGGTAGCTTCACCAAATCCCAAGTTTGGTTCTCCATGAGAGACTTACGCTCCTCATCCATGGCTTGCTCCCACTTCTTACTGGCATCAACCTACACTGCTTCATCAAAGCTCTCTAGATATCCACTATCAGTGAGTAATAAATAATAAAGAGAAGGAGAAAAACATTCAGGTTCTTTTCTTACCCTAAAAGACCTCCTCACTGTAGGGTTTTGGGGTTCCTATTGAGTAGGTTCCTGAACTGATTCATGGGTCACTTTCCCATGCGGAAGATCCTCTACCATTGCATATTCTTTCTTGGATTCTTCCATGTTTTCCTAAAATTGTTTCTTATACATGACTTTCTCATTAAAGAACACATCCCTAGACTGAATGATTTTCTTGTCCTTAATACTCCAACATTTAAACCCAAAGTCATCACCACCATAACCAATGAAATTACATTTTTCTGATTTAACCTCTAGCTTGGTCCTATCATCCTTGTCTATATGAAAAAACACCTCACATCCAAAGACTCTAAGAAATGAATAATAAAATTTCTTACCATACCATGCCTCCTCAGGTATGCCTCCATCCAAGGCACTTGAGGGTCCTCTGTTTATCAAGTACACAATTGTGCTCACCACTTCTGCCCAAAAAGAAAGAGGCAGTCCTACATGTAACCTCATTCTCCTAGCACGTTCCATTATTGTTCTGTTCATCCTTTCTGATACTCCATTCTGTTATGGAGTTCCTGGAACCACCTTTTTCCTACAGATTCCATTCTTAGAACAATAATAATTAAATTCATTTCTGCAATAATCCCCTCCGTTATCTGACCTGAGACATTTTAGCTTAAGACTTGTTTCATTCCCTACTAAGGCTTTCCATTTAACAAAAGTTTCAAATACATCAGATTTGTTTCTAATACAATAAACCCAAACTTTCCTTGTTGCATCATCAATAAAAGTAACATAATAACTTGAACCCCCAAGAGATGATACATGAGCCGGCCCCCACACATTAGAATGTACCATCTCTAACTTACTCTCTTTCTACATAGGTCCAACCTTTAGAGACCTTACTTGCTTCTATTTCCCATATATGCAGTTCTCATAGAAATCCAAACCTATTTCTGTATATCCAGGAAAATTCTTCTTTATGACGTTCATGCCCTTATGGCTCATATGACCGAGCCTATAGTGCCATAATGTTGTATCTGCATCTGAAGCCACAAGATTACAATCATTAGTACTATTAGTGGTTAAATACAAGGTTCCAACCTTCTTACCTATTTCCACCATAAGAGCGCCCTTGGTAACCTTCCAAGAGTTAGCTGTAAATATCATAGTACAACCATCACTTCCTAACTACCCTACCAATATCAAATTTCTCCTTAATGTAGGCACATGTCTGACATCCTTCAATAGCCATGTATTCCCATTCTACATCTTAACCTGAATAGAACCTTTTCCAACTATACTGCAAGGCTCATCATCACCAAGAAAAACATCCCCAAAATCCCCTTGAACATAATCAACAAAATAATTCCTATGTGGAGTAGCATGAAAAGAAGCCCCTGAATCTAAAACCCAAGATTTAGTAATATGATGCAAAGAAATAATCAAAGCATCCTGACATACATTACCCGATGCCACATTTTCCTCCTTGTTTTCTTCCTATTGTTTCTTCTTATCCCAAAGCTCCCAAAAATCCTTCTTTACATGCCCAGACTTTCCACAATTCGAACATACAATCTTGCTCTTGGATTTTGACCTTTCTCGATCTTTCGATTTTCCACGGTTTCCTCTATTCTTCTGTCTCCCTCTAGTTTCCACTGTCAAAGCATTCCCTAAAGTAGAAGATTCCCCAAAGCTTTTTCTTCACATTTCCTCACTTATAATCACCCCTACAACATCCTCAAACTTCAACTTCAAGTTAGCTGGAACCGAATTTCTTACCGCCATTACTAGGCTATTCCAACTTTCAAGTAAAGAGCACATAATTAATAAAGCCCTTACTTCTTCATCAAATTCTATTGTAACCGAAGCTAGCATATTCACAACCATATTGAAATAATTTAAATGATCTACTACTAAACTATTCTGAGATATCTTCATATTAAACAACTTTTTCATTAAAAATATCATGTTAGAGGCAGAGGGTTTTTCATACAACTTCCCTAATGCATCCATTAGATATTTTGTAGTCTTTTCCTTTCAAACATTAAATAGTACCAAAGATTAAAGACACATCCGGATCATTCCAAGTGCCTTCCGATCCAACAAATCCCATTCAACATCTATCATACTCGAGGGTTTGTTCACTTTCTCAAACAACAGAGTATAAAGATCCTTCTGATAAAGGTAATCTTCCATCTGCATCTTCTAAAGACTAAAATTATGCCCATTGGATTTATCAACCATAGATCTTCCATCATCTGCCATAGCTCCCACTCAAGATAAACCTTTCCCTATGATTCAACACTTTAGCAAACCAAACCAGGCTCTAATACCAATTGATATGAAATAAGAGATAAAATATGCGGAATAATCCCTTATAGAATTGCAACAGTAGAAACTAATATGCAAAAAATATTACAGATCTCAAATAAAAGTGCAGAATAAATAACACAACACAGAGAGACAATATTTAACATAGTTCACCCAATATGGGCTACATCCACCAAGAATCACTTGCTCAGATTTTATTACAAGCCTCCACTCTCTCAATATAATACCCAGATCCATTTATAGCTATGCTCAAAAAACTCTATAAAATTCACACCCGAATTCAAAGCACATCTGCAATACATTTGCTTTTTTTTCTTTCATATGCATAAGACCATATAAATAAACAACTGCTTAAGAAGTTTTAAAAAACCATGGGTATCAAATAATGGGTAAAAACAAAACCATCCCATAAACCTATGGGTATCTAAAGAGGTGGTTTTACAAAACAATGGGTATCGAAAAAACATGGGACCAAAAACATCCCATAACGGTTACCCATTACCCATGGGTTAATAAACCACCCATGAAAATTTGCTTCAGGGGCTTCACCCCCGAACCCCCCTAACCCACTCACCGGCGAGTAGGACCACCATAAAAATACCTGAGTGTAACACATAGAAGGTGTACCACACTCTAACATGAAAATAGGCTCCACAAATATAATAGTTTCTTAGGTGAATAAATGGTAACCAATGACAGTTCTGGGTTGACCAGTGTCAGTTTAGGAGTGATTGATTTCGGTTAATGTGGGAATCGCTACGTTTAATAAAATGGGCAGATCTTTCTAATTTCTTGTGCTTAGTTAGTTTGTTCTTTTGGATTAGAATGGAAACTTCCCTTCTAATGGGCGGGAATGTGGTTAAATAGATTTTAGGGTTAGACCATATCTTAGCTCATTAAGGAAAGTAATACATAGTTATTGTTAGTTATGTAAATATGCCAAGAATAGGTCTAGGGTGAGGTGGTTGGATGAGGTTTCTAGGTGAGGTGTTTAGGTGAGGTGGTGGGGTAGAAATTAAGATAATTAGATAATAAATATTGTGAGGATATATATTAACTTAATTAAATCAATTAAACTAATAGTGGTTTGGGGTGGAAGGGGCCTTGGTTAGGTGAGTATGTTTGAGCTAGTTATTTGATGAGGAACCAAGGGGAGTGTGACCCAATTTTTGTATCTACACAAACAAAAGTCACAAAATGCAGTCAAACTTGATAAAAAGGAGAGTAAAATAAGATCATTTATTGTACATTAACAAGACATATTTTAACCTTATCATCTCCCCCATACTTACTTGTTTGTAATTCCCCTTAAAAACTTTACTCTTCAAATCTTGGGTTGTGGATTATGCATTCTAATTGACTGCTCAAGTCAAATGGTTGAAACTGAATATCCTAGTGTTTTAGTTTAGATGTATTATACCCTGATCCCGCTTCTACTTTCCCTTGTCATTCCTAAAATTTAATGGGATATTTAAGCTCTCTGTTATTCCATGGAGACATGAGGATGATAAGGAGAGGATGACCTGTTCTCATTCCCATCCATATGCCCCTACATTTTTCATTGACCTGAGGAATTAGTGTACACAAGGATTTAACTCTTTCTAAGATCCATATCAAGTTTGTGGGAGATATCACTTCTCTTCTTCTCAATGCAACTGTGAGAAAATCTCATATTTTCAAACATCCATCATAAATCTCTTCAAAGTTTTCCTCCTCATAATAGGTGAAGGGATCAATACTTTTCTATAAACTAGCCAGATAATGTGCCTTGAACCAAATATCAAAGGCATGGTATCTGAAATGTATAGAAAAGGTAGATGGTTTACCATAGTGATCCCTCAAGCAGAGACCAAATGAACTATCTTTTAATAAATACTCAAAATCCCTCTCTTTCCATGCAATTTGATTTTTAAGAACATAAACAAATGCATTATGTTGGATTTCCCCTACATAAAAATTAATCATGAAGCATGTAATAGGCCACATGTAATTCTTGATAGCTTCTAGTGAATAAATTGTTCTTCCAGAAAGACAATGTATGCAGGAGAAGGTATCCTACATGTGAGTAACATTTCACTCATTATGCAAACCATTTGTATTTTTACAAGACATTTAAATTTTTCTTCTTCCTCTTTGTACAATTTTTCTTCCCATTCCTTCCTTTCTTTCTTATCTTCTTCCATCTTTCTTCTCAAGTCCCCATTTGATGTTTTAAATTCATTAAGTTACATGCATGTATTATCCTACAAATTATTGAGTGGCCAGTAAGTCAGTTCAGTCTATACATATATTGTTGACATAGCACTTGGCCTTCTAGAAAATTGACATTCTTCTTCTTTTTCCATCATCTGATGTTTGAAAATTGTCAATTCTTCAGTCCTATTTATGAACTGATTTGTTAGTTTCTCAATGAGCATTTCCCTCTATTCTAATTTCAAATTGACAAATTTTAATTCCTCATCCTTCTCTTTGATAATGATTTCTACTCTATACAAAAATAGATCATGTCTTACTTGTTGTTTCTCCTCTTTTTCTGAAAGCTCCTTCGAGAATGAGCATTCCTCTTCCACGAAAGGGGATTTCCCTTTCTATTTCCAAGATGCCAACTCCTCTTCTTCATGTCACAGTATTTTTTATTCACCCAACTCTTTAAAATCATGTTCTTCAAATCTTTCATCTTCTTTCTCCACCTCAGTTTCGCTTGATCCGGGAGGATTCATGGCCATGCTACCCAAAATATCATCAATTTTTTTTTTCAACCCATCTTGTTCTTCCATCTCCTATGGAATTTCCCTAGACCTCTTATGAACTCTTCTTCTTTAAGGAGCTTCAAAATTTCCAGAAATGGATTTCCTCCTAGAGCTTCTTCTAAATTTCACTTCATGCTCTAGCTTAGGTTAACTATCATTGTTAGGAAAAAAACTATTTCTCTTGGTACTATTGTAGAGGAAGGAGTTTCTTTGACAGACACAATAGGTTCTACAGCTTTAATCCTTCTTACATTACCCCCACATACTTCCTTCTTTTCCTCTATAGGGGCATCAATTTCCAAATTACTTGTAGGATAAAAAGGGGTTGGTATTCCCCTGTTGATAATATTAGGGTTTTGCTTAAACTTGTTAAGAAAATTTTCCCATATTTCTTGTCCATTTTTCTTTGAAAGAAAATGGTGCTAGCATACCAAATGGATTTACCCATTACTTATTATTATTCCAACTCCCTAGGAATACCTTTGAGCCATTATCTGAATGGAGTGAAAAATGAATCCTAGAATATTTACTATATATTCTGGTTTTGAATTCCCATAGCTAATATATATTAGCATCTTAAGGACCTCTCTTCCCATAGTTCCCAATCAACCATCACAAGTTAATTACTTAACTACCCAAAATTTTACCCTGTCAAAGGGTTTTTGCAAACTAGGTCTTCTAACCCCCTTAATGACTTTCTTGGTGTTATAAATATATTGGGGTAAAGATTCCCCCTCTTGTATCAATGTTTCAACCAAATTTTTAAGGGCTCCCTTGATAGGATTTGGGACATGCACAGTTGGTACAACTGATACATTACTCATTTTATTGATGGTAAAAGGAATTACAATGCTTTTTAATTTAGTCATGGATTCTTATAATTTTACAATGAATTACCTTACCAATCCGTCATTGTACCTCAAGAACTTTTTGAGAAACTCTAGCCACCCTGCTCATCCAAAAATGGCTGTCACTTCTCCATCCATAAGAAGTTACGTATCATCCTCTAGCTCTAACTTCTTTTTAATCCCCATGGTCAAAGAATACAATTCAAATTCTTCTTTCTTCAAATTCAAGATTAGTTACAAAACTATTGGATTTTTCTATGGAACTATTGTGTTTAGGTTTGGAACTGTTGTGTTTATCTGTGGAATTGATGAGTTTAGTTGCGGCATTCAAATACAATTCTTCTACTTCTCCTTTGAAATTATTCTACAACTGCTTCTCAACTTCGTTTATTCTTCCCAACTGATAGTTAATTACAAATACGCCTCCACTTTTTGATCCACCGACATCATCCTAATGATTACTGGCTTTTAATCATAATGTGTAATAAATAACTCATCATACCAAATTTTTTAAATCAAGTCTAATCACACATGTGAAATCTTAATTTAACCTTTAATAAGTTTAAGATATAGTTACCATTCATTGCTGATGTAATTCCTCCACCTTGATGACTCATCATTCCTAAAAGTGAAAAAAAAAAAAAAACTGTTAGAGAAGATAGATGGAATTAAAAAAATTCTATTTTTATTTTTTCATTAGCCAATTATTGAGGAGACCAACCGCCATTGGTGGTTTTCAATGGATCTATGAGAGTTTTTTTTTGGGAAGAGAATGCAATTTATTAGTTTTCATCCTTCCCTTTTTTTTATTTTTTATTGGTGAAAGAGAACACCATTTTCTGGTTTTCATTCTCTTCCCTTTATTTTGGATCTATGCATCTAATTATTTGATCATTTTGAAAGAATTGGGTTGTTCCATATGATCAAATTCTTTTTCTACTTCAAGAATTCATCCCTAGTAGGGGGCTTCCTATAAACTTTTAGCCTATGTCCATTGACCAAATGTGTCATTTTGCTCCCATCAATGGGAAGTAGCTAAATAGACCCATTATTAAATATATTCTCAATCTGATAGGTTCCTAACCATCTGGTTCTCAGCTTTCCTTTCAATTGTTGGTACTTTAAATCAAATAGTAACGCCCAATCTCTTACCTTGAATTTCAATTTCTTGATATGTGTGTCTTGTCACTACTTCCTTTGATCTTGGATTATCTCTATCTGTTTGAGTGCTTCCATTCTCAACTCATCCAATTCATTGAGCTAAATATTTATTTACTTTTGTGTTGTATCCAACTCAATACCCACTTTATTTGTTGTCCTCAATGTTTTTAGTTCAAATTAAATAGGTAACAAGTGATTTTTCCCATAGTCTTCTTATTTGTATTATAACCCCTAGAAGCCTCAGGTAGTCTCCTTACCCAGTCTGTTCTACCTTCTTCAACTATTTTTGTAAGGATGTTTTCCAATTCTTAATTTGTTACTTCTGCTTGTCCATTTGATTGTGGGTGATTAGGGGATGACTTCCTATGATTGATCTGATAGTACATTATGAAGGCCTAGATCATATTATACATAAACTATGGCCCCTGATCTGAAACAATACTCCTTGGTGCACCAAAATTCATCATAATTTTGTGCCAAAGGAAATAAAAAACTACTTCTTCAATTGCATTTGTTATAGCCTACACATCTGCCCACTTTTTCACATAATCAGAACACACAATAATGTGATCCTTTCCTTCAGAAAGATGACTAAAGGGACCAAAAAAATCCAGCCCCCACCTTTTAAATGGTTCAATCACTACTTGAGGTTACATAGGCATTTCACTGGTAAAGGTTGGTTGTCCCATCCTTTGACAAGGATCACACCACTTGATATATCTCTTCACATATGTATACATATATGGACAATAATAGCCAATGCCAAGTATCTTCTGAGCTGTTCCTTTTACTAAAAAGTGTCCTCCACTTGGTTCATCATGACATGCCCTTAGTATGTCAAAGATTTCATCTTCTCTCACACACCTGTGTAAAACCAAATCAAGACCACATTTAAATAACATTCCATTTAACCATTTAAATTATGCATTGTTTTTTATTAACTTCTTCATTTGTTTAGAAGGAAGAAACTTCCCTATTACAAGATAATTTTCCATATCAGCAAACCATGGTGTATCAGCTGAAATAGAAAACAATTGTTCATCTAGAAAGTTATCCTTAACTAGTTCTTGCTCCCATGTAGTGGTCAATATTGACATGAAATCAGCTACCACTTTAAATTTTCTTGGATTATCCACAATGGTAACATCAAATTCTTATAAAAGAAATAACCATATAATTATCCTACCTCCCACTGGTTTTTTCATTAAGTATCTAATTGTTGAGTGATCTATATCTACAAATATTTTATACCCTATAATATAATGTCTAAACTTATTAATTGCATAGATCACAACAAGAATTTTTTTTCAGTAGTAGTGTAATTTCCTTCAGTGGGAGTAAGATTGTTACTAAGGTAGTAAATAACATACATTTTCCCTTCTTCATCTTCTTGTCCCAAAACTACACCAATTGAGTTATTTGAGGCATTTTTTTGGATGTGAAAAGGTTTCTCCCAATTAGGTCCTCTCAATATTGGGGAGTGATTAATTTTTATTTAATTTATTCAAAAGCATGTTGACACTTTTCATCCCAAAAAAATTCAAAATCCTTGGTAAGTAAAATAAACATGGAAGCAACAATTTTACTAAAATCCTTGATAAAACACCTATAGTATCCCTCATGCCCTAAAAATTACTTGATATGTGTGGGGGTTTTAGGAACAGGTAAGTCTGAAATAATCCTAATTTTTATCGGTTAACCTGAATTCCTCTTTTATAAATGTGGTGTCCTAATACAATCCCCTCATCAACCGTCATTAAACATTTCTCATGACTAAGAGACAAATGGTGTTTCTCACATCTCGTTAGTACTCTGTCAAAATTATTCAAAGCATCATCAAATGTGTTTCCATGCACAGTAAATTTATCCATGTATACCTCTACACAATCATCCGTTAAGTTTGTAAAAATTACAAATATAACTCTTTGGAAGGTTATCAGAGCATTACATAATCCAAATGGCAATACCCTAAAGGAAAAGATACCCCATAGACAAGTAAATGTAGTTTTTTCCTTATCCTTAGCAGCAACTCTGATTTGATTATATCCACTAAATCCATCCATGAAGGAAAAGTATTGTTTACCTACAAGGTTATCCAAAACTTGATCTATGAATGGTAAGGGAAAATAATCTCTCAATGTAGCTTTGTTCATCTCTTTATAATAAAAAAAAAATCTCCATTTTCCATTCCTTTTAGGTATAATTACAAGAGGGGACACCCACTGACTATCTGAGATAGGTAGATAAAACCCACTTGTAATAGTTTTTCAATTTCTTTCTTGACTATGTCCATTAAGGATGGATTAATCCTTCTTTGAGGTTGCCTAAATGGTTTAATGTTTTCAGTATAGATGTGATGGGTGCAAATAATTGGATGGATTCCTTTCATGTCTTTATAGTCCCAAGAAAAATCTCTAGTATTATCTTTCAGAACATTAAACAATTTAGCTTCTTCATGATTCTTCAGCCAGCTATTAATGTTCAAAATTTTACTCGGTTGAATCTCAAAATGTTTGGTTCCAATGTGTGATGAACTGATTTGTTAAAAGGGTTCCATTAAGGTGTTTAGTGGACATGGATGTGGTAATAACTTATGATAAGATAACAATATCTCAAAAATTCCCTTGAGAAAGAATACTGGACAAAGGACAATAGGAAGAGTTATGATACTTATCTTGTTGTCAGTCAAAATCATTGTCATTGCTATTTTCCATAAATTCCTCACCATTTCTTGATATCTTTGAAACTAAATCTACTAATTCCATAGCTATTTCTGCTTCTCGCCAAGAGAAATCTCATTCCGCAAGAGGAAATATTTTACATTTGCATTGGATTATTGTTGTTGTGGTTCTAGAGATAAGTTTGAAGCTTCCAAAACTAAATGTGAGGGTTTCATAACTAAATCTTATGGTTCTAGAACTATCCCTGATTTATCCAAGGACAGTTGGTGTTCGTTCAATGATTGATTAATCATATTCTCCATCTCCTGTACATGATCCTGCAACGTTATCATATCCAAAGAATAAATAATTTGTTTATTAGTATCAGGATCATCAACCCATAATTACTCTTGATTATAAATAAAAGGTCATGCAGAGGGATATAAGGAAATTTTCTTAGAATTCTTACCATTTGAGATAGTCATATCACCTGATATGCAATCAATTAAGGAATCAACTATAGCTAACCATGGTCTACCCAAAATAATGGGATAACCAAGTGTTTTATGTTTTGGATGTAATATAAGGAAGTCCACTGGATATTCCCATGACTCTACCATAACTGCCACATATTCAATAACTCCTTCTAGGTTTGCTACAGATTGATTTATCATCTGTAATTTGGTGTTAGTATGTTATATACCTATTAATGGTAATGTTTTCAATGTGTCCACTGTCATCACATTTTTAACTGCTCCCAAATCAGCCAAAACATTATGTATATCTTTATTCCCTATAGAGACGGAAATAACAGGGCTTCCAAGATCTCCGTATTTAGGAAGTAAGAATTTTCCTGCTGATAAATCAACATGTTTCCCATCTACCTTAATAGTCCTTGGGTACTGTTTCTTTCTTCCAAGTATTTTTAAATATAGCATTTTAACTAAATTTTTTAAGTCAGGCAGGTCCTTGATTGGTTGCAGTAATGGTATTTCATTATTTAATTTCCTCAACTCCTACACCAACTCAGATTCATTAGTCCCTATAAATTTTATAAATCTCTCTAGAAATGGAGTTTTAGGAGAGTCGTTATCTGGCTCCTTATCTTTTTTTCTTTCATCCTTCTTGGGAACAAATTAACTAAGGGTTTCAGTTTCTTCTATAATTTAAATAATTATAATAGGTGGACCGCTAATTATTTTTTCAGATCTAGTTTGAATATCTTTACAATACATGGCATTTAGATTAACTAGTTTTTCTTTTTTTGCTGTAAAGATAGGATTTGTTTGTTTGTTTCTGGGATTAACAACTAGTTGTGATGGTATTTTTATTTGAACCACATTTTTAGTTTTTGAATTTTGTGTTGGGGAACCCATTATGGCTTGTTGATTCTAATTGGGATATGTCTTCCCCTGAGCATAGTTATTAGGGATCCAACAAGGTTGTGACCAAGCATACAGATTACTTTGACTAGACCATGGTTGTTGGTGTCCTTGAGCATACAAAAATTTTCCTACCCAATCATGGGTATTCTAAGTTTGTTGAGAGGCCCAAGGTTGTTGTCCCAACTTTGTGGTACTGACTGAGCAGACTATGGCATCATCCAAGGATTAGGAAATAACCTTGGCATGAACTTCCCCTGGCTAGGTTATCTCTGGACAAAGTTTACTTCTTTTTATATAGTAGGAGTGCTAGTTTGTTTAAGCTGATTTTTAATAAATGGAAGAAGATAAAAAACATTACTCTCATGGTCCCAAGATTCACAGATAAAACACATTTCTATATTATCCAAAGGAAAATATCTTATTGCATGCTTATCCCTACATATAGGAAAATACATAGCTAATGGTTCAATTTTATCCTTTTCTTTAGCTTATAATCCATCCATGATGGAGGTTAATTGAACTAGAATGTCTATTTTAAAGTTTGTTAGTTCATCCATCAGTTTGTTTTATATCTGGATTTAAATTTTTAACTTATTTTCCTTTCCTAGGTCCACCCATTGTTCTTGAATATCTTCTAAAAATGTCTTTAACATCATTCATTCTCAATTGATCAATGTTTCTGCATCCTATTAAATTAAGGGCTTCCCTAGATTCATCATCCAGAACTTTAAGAAAAATGGTTTTTCTTAACTCTTCTTATAGTACAAATGCACACCTTTTACTTATAAAGAGGAATCTGTACAGATAATCTTCCATATTCTCATCCTCCTCCTGCTTGATTTTGAAAAAATCTTCCTTCGTGTTTCTCCCTCTACATTAGTCTTGATACTTGTCTAGGAAGGTAGTTTCCATTTGTGCCCAAGTGGTAATATAATTAGATGTTAATCCCATAAACCACCTCATTTTGGCATCCTTCATGGTAGATGGAAACAAATTGAGCTTCTGATTATCTATTTTGTAATCATAAGTCTGACACAGTACTTTAAATTCAAACAAAAATTTGTAAGGATCTTCAGATGACATCCCTCTAAATGTGGGAAAGTGTGTAGGTGAAATATTCTTCATATTTGTTTCATAATCTTCCAACCGAATTGGATAGGTAAAGGTCCTATCAGGTTCTCTTTCAGCTTCTCGTGTCATCTCTACAGTATCTTCTAGTCCTTTCTCCCAATCAATGTGGTATGTGATCTACTTTGGAGAAGGTGAAAAGTCAAGAGTTGACTAGTCAATTGTGAATCAAAACTTTCTCTAAACGGGTTTTGGGATATAATCCTCTTTCTAAAGGTTTCACTTCCTTCTGGTGACTGATCCAAGAATTCCAATGGTGGTAAATCCACTTCTTGTCTAATAGGGAAAAATGGTGCTTCTAATTCTTGGTCAACTTCCTTACTTGAACAAGAGGATGCTGATGATTCTTGTTCAAATATTTTTGGGAGAAATCTACCCGTGGAGTCTCTTAGTCTACTCATAAATTTTATGATAGCATAGGGAATATTTTTCAACTACTAAATGTATGATTGTTTCTCTTTTTGACACCTAATTAGATAATTCTAACAAGTGGGTCCCTGGAAATGGTGCCAAAAATGATGGGTGTCATTATTCCCTTCATTTCCTCAAATTTTAGTTGATGTCATATTCAAACCAGGGGGTTTCTTAAGCTATATCCAACAAGAATAATCTTAATGATTTAGTAATTGAATGTAGGTATATATTAATTTATTTTCTAGGAGTTTTTTGCAGTTTCCTTAGGATTATATGGCCAAAGCCTTATTATATTTATGCTACAAGAACTTGCTGAAATAAAAACTCATTGGTGGAATAAATTGCTAGAAAAAAGTCACATATAGAAGTAAATAGATTGTTAGAAATAAACACATGATACAAAAGTAAACACACTTTTCTTGGAAATAAACCCATGGTTGAAAATGTTGTGAAAAGATTTCAAGGGAAAAAATCTAGTCTATAACACCTACAGGGACAAGTATACAACAAAGTTCAACTTAAAGAATCAAAAGCATTTACAGAATTAACAAATCTACACTATTTACTTCAGAAATATAAATACCAATAAAATGAGGATCATGGTTCTTGGAGGAGTGGGCCCTTACTCCACCTTGAATCAGGATTTGACAAAGTAATATTCTCTCAAAACGAAGTGGCTATTTTATTGTCATGAAATGTTCATGTCTTACAAAAATGTATTGTATCTTTTTATATCTCTATCTCTATGTATCTATGTTGTATATCTCTTCTATCTTAAATCTATCTACATGTCTATGTGTGTGTGTGTGTGTGTGTATTTCATTCAAAGATGCATTTATGACCATAGTTGTTCTACCGGTTCAGATGGAACCGAATAGTTCCCAAAATAGATGTTAAATTTGGAACCTTGTTGGATGTACAACTATCTGATAAGTTATCCTTGGATCTTCGAGTATGAAGAATCAAAAATATCCCAATTTGCTCCTAATTGAAAGGCTGCATTGATTTGCTTTATCATTGGATGTCGTCAAAATAAATAGATTCCCATTGGTTCCAGAACTTTGGAGGAGTTCCGGAACTAAAGGGGACTGTTCTAGATCTAACCGTGAAAGTTTCTAGAGCTAAACACAGGAGTTTCTAGAACTAAGCACTGGAGTTTTAGAACTAAGTCTGAAAGTTCCAGAAATAAGTAATAGAGCTCATAAACTATGTGATGGAATTCCGGATCTAAGTCTGAAAGTTCCAGCAACTAAGTTGTATTAAAGCCAATGCTCCTAAAAACATTTTGATTTCTTCATACTTCATTCTCTTGACTGATTGTTACCTATTTTATTACAAAACTGAATTTCCACATACTTTGTTAGAAATTGTAGAGTTTTTCAATGTTAGAACTAAATTCAAAAAAATACAGACAATTACATCCTAACTTATACTAGATCAAATAAAAGCCACCAAATGCAGTCAAGCTTGATAAAAAAGGAGACTAAAATAAGATCATTTATTGCACATTAATGAGACATATTTTGGCCTTATCACTGAGGTAGTTGGCTAATTGTGTTGGATTTTACATTTTATTTGGTTTCTATAATGCATTTCATATGTGCATGCTAAACCCAATATTTTCATCTACATTTTGGCACCCACTGTGGGGCTATACCCCCTGGAATTTCTATCAAGAATTATTTGCATTACAATTGTAACTAAGAACAAATTCAAACTGAAATTAATGATAAAATGAATGGTCTCTCTCTTTTAGAACAACAAGTAAGAAAATATTTACTTTAATAAATTTCATGTGATAACGATTTTTCATTCACGTACGCTCTGATTAACAACACATAAGTCTCACATTTTTTGTCGCAGCGAAGAATTTATGCATGTCAGTATTCATAAGGACTCTGAGTGCTGCGAAGTAAATCCCTTTCAGCGCGTCTTGTTTACTTTCTGTGCAAGGATTTAGAATAATCAACACCATTAGTGCTTTTGTCATCACTAATTACCTAGGGGGTTGGTATGTGCAAGATCATGCCCTTCTGTGCAAACTATTAGCACATACAAGTCCTCTTTAAGCGTGTTTATCTCTTGTATTAGCACTTTTATATTATGATACATTTGTATGTGCAAGCTATAGCGCTTTTGGAAGTAGTATAGACACGTTTATCATACTTTCTAGCGCATTTACTCCCTGTATTTAGAAACTGCTTGAGTTTGATAATCGTAGATCAAACACGTTCCAGGTATCAAGATTGATATGTACATGATTGTCTTCATATTAACTAATGCAACCCACATATTGTAATGTCTAATATTTTGTCGTGTTTTGTCTAAAAACTAATTTTTCGGTCTTTGCAAGTCCAAAGCGTATAATGATTATTTTCAAGGGGATAACTCCGCCGGATTTGGCATTTATTCTTGCATGATATACAACTTCTCAGCATTTTGTGGTTGCAAGGGCACCACCATTATATCTAGACTACTAACCCTTGTATAGTCTGAATAGCCCGAATATCGGTCAACCAAGAATATTAGGTTTCCTCCAGACTCCATAGGAGAACTAAATCCCATAACCATAGAATTTCCCAGACTCTCACTAGGTGGTGTATTAAGTAACAGGCACCAATATTTTTAACAACATCGATCTTGTTGAGGAGTATTTCAGCTTCGATAATAGTGATGGAGATAAGGGTAACTATTTTGACACCCATGATGTGATTCGATCTACTCTTCCTCCTCCACCACAAGCACAACAAAATGTGCATGAGACACAGGAATATCCTCCTCCTCCAAGTAAAGATCCACAAACCAATGATGAGAATACACGTTTTACATTTGAAAATCTTATATCAGATAGTATGGGGGCCATAATTCAAGAAGTTGTAATGTCTGATGTAGATTTGGTGCACACTTGGGAGTGGAGGGCTAAAATTTTAATTAAATAAATAAATACCCGATACCATAATCATGGTCAAATACATTCATTGTTCACTTCCCTAGAGAGCCAACAGGAAAGGATTTACATTTTTCTAAACAAATCTCAGTCAGGCACAATTTCATATAATAATAATTATGATGATGATATTATAGACATAATGTTAAATAGGTTGGAGAACCTGAATGCTAAAGCACAGGATTACTACAAAAAATGCACTAAAGACAAGAAAAATCTTTCGTAAGTGATATTTTACAAAAAAAAATCCTAATATTATGACCACCACAATATATTTTTTCAACTTATCTAATAGACTAATACTTTTATATTTCTATTTTGTAGGAAAATTAGGAAAATTTAAAGAAAGCAATAGCTGTATTTGAATCACATTTGAAAAATTCTCACAAAATCCTAAAGTCATTAGTACAGTTGAAGGAAAAAATCATAGTATTAAATAAGTAAAATAATACATTAAGGATAATCAAGAAGCATAAGATGGATCCATAAAAATTACTAAAGGAAAAGACATACGTCAGTGCATCACTTTTTTCAGCAAGAGATGTTGTGAGGGAGGAGTAGAATATTCTTCAAAATATCAATACCACAAATTGAGATTTATAGGCATCAAGAGCTTTAGTAGAAAGCTTTGTATAGACTGAGCACATTCCTCCACCTCTTGCGCAACAAAAAGATCATGTTTCCCTTGAAACATAAACAATTTCAGAAAATTAGTTAAGTTCACCATGTGACAGGTGTGTTGTCATAATTGCTACACTTGCATAGGAATTAAAAGATAGTGGCTAACCAATTTTTGCATTTTATTCTGTGTGGTAGATGTAAGGACAACTATGATTCTAAATCATAGGAAGAAAAGAGGATGTCCTCGTAATGTGTCCTTATATGACAGAACTTGTCGCCATAAAGTAATCTTAGTGGCTAAAAATGCTTTAAGAAATGATACGTGTCGTCATAAATTAATCTTCAACATGGGAGAATGATTACAAGAGTACTTTAGAATTGGAACTACATTTATTGTTAATTGATTTCCACTTGATATGAATGGTGTTTATCTTTTTGTGTTAACGTAAACGGTCCTCAAATTTTCATGTTTTTGTTTTTTAAAAATATTTATGTTTCTGATTTCATACAGATGTAAAAAATTAATCAATTAACATATTGGTTGATCCAAATAAATTTGTTCTTATTTCAGTCAGAAAACCAAATATAAAAAACAAATGCGATACAAGTAAATTACATTGTTCCAATGGACTAAGTAAAAACAATTGTAATATTTTATTTTTTGAAATTTTTTGTTATTTATGTATCATGCCAATGTATATATTTAATCAATAATCATATAGATGGATCCAAATACATCAGTTTTAATTTCAGTCAAAAACAAAATATAAAAAACAAATGCAATACAAGTAAATTACACAATTCTTTAGGACTAGTTGATTAACATTAATGGATATAAAATGCATCAATACATTAAATTATTGTAAATATTTTCAATAATATATAGAATAAATTAAATCTATGTGAATTCGAATAGTCCTGGAGAAACAATTTCATTCGTGTTTTGGAAATCAATTGTATCACGATTTGTGGATGTTTCTCGATCCCCCAGATCAGGTAGAATATTATCAACTCCTCATCTTTCTACTAGTGAATTTCATAATGCAAGTTCTCTCTCATCAATAAATTCTCAACTGAGTGAAATGATACATACAACCTGAGACAGCTTTCTAGATTGTTATCCAATCTATTTCAAACTTTTGACTTTAAAAAGGACAGTGCACTAAAAACCCTCTCATCTTCCACAGAACCCATAATCATTATTTGACAAAGGTCATACAACTTAATATAATTGCTCAAATCTTCACGTAGAATACTACTGGAACAAATATCCTTCTAAATCCTTTTGATGGAACCATATTCCCGTGGGTTCTTTAGATGCTGAACTTTTTGTATCATAGTATTATCATATTTCATTGACTGGGAGCTAAGTATTTTTATTTTTAAAATTCCTTTTAGACAAACTTTGTTTATCTCTTAAGTCTTAGAGAAATGGTAAGTTAGATCAGTCATATTTTTGACAAATAAAGGACTGATGGATGTATAACATATGCTACAATCTAAATTTGAAAAATGTGTATTTAAAACTCCCATTGCTTCAAGTATTTTATCATTTTTGAATCTTTCTCGGATCTCTTTAGATAACGATTCATAGATCTTTTTTCATTGATTCCTATTTTCGGATAATACTATGTCAAATAAATTTTGTTTCACTCTTACTTATTATGTCTCTAAGCCAGCCAAACAACTCTTTTTTTAAATGTATGAACAGGAATCTCTTTCCCATGTGCTATTATATAGAGATGATCATGTATATTATATTTTAAGAAAAGAATGGGATTTTTCAAGTTTGTTAATGAATTCAAAATATCAAAAGCAGCACCCTGAAAACTTCCATCTGAAATATATAAAATTTCAATAGTCCAGCACACACGTCTTCTTAGTCTAATGAAGTCTATTATGTAGAAAGAATAATCTTGTGCAATCTTCGTCAAAATATTAAGCTCACTCAACATAGGAAAAATACCACAGAGTGTGAGTAAATTTTTTGAGTTTGTTAAATGGTACAATATTTACCTTTATCTACATCCCTGCAGTATTTATATATAAACCCTTTCAATGAAGGATATTCATCAAATATTGTACATGCAGGTTCATACATAGATATCCATCTTGTATCTACATATTTGAGAAGCTTTTTTTCCCTCTGTCACTCCAATTGTAAATTCTAAAATTCTAAAAATCTATTTGGACTGCTTGAATAGTAAACATGCAAATCACATATCAGCTCCTCCACTTTAGCTACAAATGTGCTCACAAATTTGTATGCCAGATTCATTCTATGAGACATAAATTGGACTGCAATCATATAAGGAGCATTAATTGTCTAAAGTTGAATTCTGAGACCATTTATGGCCCCCTGCATTACATTTACACCATCAGTTTTGACGCAAAATAAATTTTTTATAATCGAAAAGTCATTCATTCCTATGGTATCCGTCATATTTGAGACCACCAATTTGTAAATATTTTCAGAATTGCAATTCTAAGTCACTTTATGAATTATTAAGAGGTGGAGAGTTCTTACTTCATTAGCAAATGTGTAAACAAGAATACAAATCCATGAACTATAATCCATTATAGTAACCTCATCAATTGAAAGGAAATGTAATTTGCCTTATGAATAGACTATTTTAAATCCTCTTTTTCTACAAGAGATAGACATTTTGTAATTTCTCAACAATTGGTATCTGACCAATGAGATGGAGGAACGTTCCGTAAACCAATAATCTAATACAAAATTTTATTTTCTCTGAAATATGACATGGGTCTTCTCTTTTTCAATATATGGAATACGGTAACAAACTGAATAATATTTTCATGCATTTATGTCTCCATAGATTTTCTCAATATTTCTACAATGGTTCCACCATTTTCATTTATATTTTCATACATTTTTGTTCCTTTTTCATATTCTTCTATGTCTTTTACATGCATATGCTCTTTTGCATCTTTCCATTTGTGTTTTGAGTATGTTGCCATCCTTTTTCTTTTAGGAAATATATATTTTCCCACAATCCTTTTCAATTATGTCCAATTTCAGTTGCATCAAGTGATCCTTCCCTTGTTTCCAACTACATATTTTACATCGACATTTTTTTGGAAGACCATTACCATTTTGAGGGTTCACAAGTTCAATAAATGGATATTTTACAGCCCATTTAAACTAGAAATTCCTTCTAATTGTCAAGTTTGTCCTCTTTCTTCTAACATATTTTTTTTCTTAGGGTTCACCTTGTGTATCTGGGTTCTTAGTAGGAACATCTTTATCCTCATGTCTCTTTTTTTTTTAAATAGGCCTTGGAGTAGAAGCTTCCTCTGTTGGTGTATCATGAGAATCCGATGAAACTTCTTGTACCTCTATGTCATCAAGGGACAAAATGTTTTCCTCAACATATAACGGATCATCTATATCTTGAAATTGATTATTTTGTGAAGGAATTTGTAAAATGTATGCATATAATGTTATAAAATTATTAAAAGTATAGTATTAATTTTATATATAGTTAAATTTTTACATACAAGGTACAAAGAGTTCGAAAAATAGTATGAAAAACATAATTTTCAAATTTTGTAAGACTAAATAACCTGTAAATAGCACATACTGGTATTTTCAACTTATGTAGAAAGCACCTTCATTTTTTGAGACTTTAAAAATTAGCAAAGAAAATTTTTTGCACCCTTTTTTGAACTGGCTTGATTTATAACCTTCTTACCCTAATCTACAGAATCCATTGATATATCGCTAAATTTAAAACAAGACTACTTAGGCTAAATTAAGGAAGGATGCATCTTATGTTCGAAGGCGCTGTAGTTGACCGACTCTGGGTGTTAACAGCTCTTGGGATGGACAAAAATTGGGTTAGACGACTTTGGGAGTTGGGGTTGGACGACCCATAATTTTGACGAATATGAGGTTGGATGGCCCTAGGGTTAGATGGCTATGTAGTTAGATGGTTGTCAGGTTGGATGGCTCAGAGGTTGGATGGATGTGGGGTTTGGAAAATCTAGGGTTAGATGGCTCTAGGGCTGGATGGCTCATAGGTTAGATGGCTCAGAGGTTAGACATTTGCGGAGTTGGAAGGATGTGGGGTTAGATGGTTTTTGGGTTAGATGGCTCAGAGGTTTGACAGTTGTGGGGTTATAAGGCTCTGGGGTTGGATGGCTCAAAGATTTGATGACTCATAGGTTAGATGGCTCGGAAGTTAGATGTATCTGAAGTTAGATGGCTCTTCAGTTGGATGAATTTTATGTTATATGACTCTGAGGTTGGACATCTCAGAGGTTGGACAAATCTGTAGTTGAATGGATCTTAAGGATGGCTTACAGTTGTGGTTTGATAGTAGATGTTAGATGTTACAGTACTAATAGTCTATGTATACTTCAGTGAATATGTGAATGGATTGATTTGAAATTGTGGAAAATTGCATACATAAGCTTTTATATATGTGTAAATTCTAGGAAAAATTTACCCTACAAGCGATGTGTCAGCTGAAAGTATTGGTGAATAAGTTAGTTGCCACTCACAGAAAAATTGCCAATTTGAATTTCAAAAAAAATTCATATTTTCTTGAGTTTATGAAAATTCGCCACTAAAATTTTCCCTGGTTTATGTTATTTATCTCTCTCACTTACTATCATGTTATGTTAACACCATATTATGTTTTTTTACTTTTGTGATCTAATCTTGTATGATGTTTTCTGCTTCGTTGTCATAAAAATGTTAAAGTGAGTTGAATCCCCCTTCTCAAACTACTATAATGAGGTTACATTCCTTGAAGACATCTAGTTTAGAAGAATGATATTTGTTATATAAGTACAATTAATATGGAGAAATAATGGATTCATACCACAATTTATATAGGGGAACACAATTTTTTTTTAACAAAAATATGATGGTGTTAGGGGAGAACCACCCCTCTAATAAACTAATTGGAATTTTTGGTATTCCTTTCACTTTGGGAATGATTACATGGGGTTGATTTGATTAATTATTTATTAAAAGGATTAATTATTTATTATTTTTACCCTTAAGTAAATGAAAAACAATTCGAGATACTCATGCATTTTGTGATCTTGACCAATTTCAGATTTGAGTGTTTCTACTCCTACTTCATGGTCTTAAAAATGTGTCACTAGGTGTTTTCTAATCTGTCACCAATCCAAGAATATGAAAAAAATGAAGGATGTGATATTGGTGAATAAAAAAAAGGTAAAGATAAGTGGTTTGTGAGAATCCAATGCATTTTAGAAAAATTATTTCATTTCTATTATTAGTAAACTATGAATATTTCCAATCAATGTACAACCATGGAAAAAATTATAGTATATTACATTAAAGTAATATTGGTTTTCTAGAAGTGTATTAAAAATTTTGAGTAAGAAATTGGAAGGAAAATGTGGTTTCAAGGTAAGAGGATTTTTCCTCCTTGATGAATCAGTATTAAGTGGTTTTCTCTTTTGTTTTTTAAAGAGAATACAAATTTATTGTGTATATTAGGTAGGACACCTATTATTTACAAATGGAGTTGTTCCGTTGCACACTTCCCTATAATTTTTTTTTTCTAAATGAATAATGGGGTTTTCATTATAAGTGAATGAGTATTTATTTAAATTCCTACATGGTCTTGGAAGTATTTACTTATATGCATCATGGATGTTGGTTGTTGATTTTTCTCTTAGATCACCTGTTATTTTTTTCAGTCTAGAGATCTCTAAGTGATTTAATGGTGTTTTTAAAAAATAATCCATTTTATTTTTGTTGAGAGTGATGTCCATTTATTATTTTTTGAGGTCTTGATTCACCTACTTTGTTTCCCTCCCACAAATTTTGTTGATATATGTGGAGTGTAAGGAAAAGAAGGAAATTACTCTATGGAGGGCTCAATATCCCAACCCAAATGCTGCAAAATCCTTCTGGATAGTTTGGGAGGTTTGCAAGGTGTTTCACATGGTTTAAATGGGAATTATTGCAAGTGAATATTATTAGGCTCCATATTTGAGGTATTGATTGTATATATTTAATGGGTAATGACATTTATTGGGAACCAATAGGATGGACTCTATTGTAAATATTTATTATGTTATTATAATCTTGAAAAGGTATAGTTTTCCATGGATATTCCTAGTGTAATGGAATTATTTAATCTTGCAAAGGTATAATATATACTAACATTTTACTACATACTATTGTATTTTCTTGTGCACATCCTCATGGGGATACCATAATGGGAATATTGTGTGTGCAAAATGTATTTTGTACTCTTCCCTTTGCATATGGCCTAAGTTATCATTGTATCCATTTTACTTGTGTTTGTATGTGTGCATGCACGTACATGTGTGTATGTGTATATGTGTACATGTGCATGCATGCAAGCACACACACACACACACACACACACACACACACACATGTGTGTGTGTGTATATATATATGAATATGTATATATGTGTATTTATAATCTACATACATAAATGTGTGTGTGTGTGTACAAACATATTTCCACACATATATGCATTGTATGTATATATACACATATGAACACACACATACACACATATTTGTTTATCTATGCATGTACTAGATGTAAATGAATACATGTGTGTATGTGTGTGTACACATATATGTGTGTGTGCATATACATATACACATATATGTATACGTGTATGTTTATGTGTATATAATCATACTCACACTCACACACACACATATGTATATATGTATGTATAATGCATAGAAATGTATATCTATATTTATTTTTTGTGTCTATGTATGTATATATATCTATACCAATCACACACATGCACATACACATGTGCGCATCATTATATTTTTCTTATATTTAAGAATGGTGTGCCTAAATGTGTTGAATCTTAATATTAGAAATAGAATTGTAAATATAGATGTGAATGTAATTTCTTCCTCTTTGTAACATATATAAGGTAATGAAAATGGTTTATCTATAATACACTCACCTGAATTTTACTCATATTCCGAATTCATTGTTTACATAGAATTTATGTTGAGATAACTCTTCCTAAATATAGAATACAAGACTGGATAATATGGATAAATTTATTCGAATATAGATCAAATTACTCTATAATCATATGTTTTGATGAGCCTATTAATTTATTATATGGTTGAATTTTTGATGATTCCCTCCCATACTATTATGCTGAATAATTTAGGATGTGAATATAAATTCACAAACATTATGGAAAAAGGTGACATAATCATAAATTTGTATACATTTTTTTAGGTTATTATTGATTAATATGACACATTACCAAATTAGTTATAAATATATCTTCTCTTCTACGTGGCCTTTATTATGGTACAAACTTTGGAAGGATCAAGGGTATTATTTAACCTCTAGGAATTCCATGCAATGTTCAACAAGAAGTGTCCAATTAGGATATTTACTATTTTGCAAGAACTTTAATTATTTAGTCTTATACAAATGAAACAAAATATGATTTGTGTTCAAAATTGAAAATGGATTATTGTTAAATTATTTAATAAGATTATTCCACAACATAGTTTATTAATTAGGCTGTTTAATAACAATGTTTCAATTACATACTAAACTAAGATTACACAACAATACAAACTAATGTTAACAACACAACTTTATGTTACAAGATATGATGAATTATTTATTCATAACATCCGCCCCTACAAGTGTAAGATTTATTTTCCTCGCTTTATTTTTGTCATCCTACTCGAGATATTCCACCTCACTGGGAGTATCCCTACACTTATGGGATATGTTTTCTTAGGTCTACACTTGACTACACTATTCTAGGTGTTGGTTACCATTATTCTAAGTGGAGATTTACATGATTATAGGACGATGCTACACATTCATCTCCTATATATACATATTTTTCATTATTTTATTTGATCGTATTGAGTTGGAGTTATTTTTTCATTATTACAATTATATCACTTGTATTTTTATAATTTGTAGTCTTGTATACTTGATTTTTTTTGTCTTAGAAATATTCATGTCACACATCATTCACATGTGCATTATTCGAACTAGTAGATCTATGGCACTTCTTTAATATTTGCAAGCTTATTTTCATTTACAAGCTTATTTTCATTTGCAAGCTTATTATTTGTAAGGTTATTATTTGCAATATTATTTTCATTTGAGGTCATTATTTATAGGTATTTGGGTGTTTTCGGTGTTTTTGTAACCTAGTTTGCGGGTGTATAAACTATTTCCAATATTTTGAGGTTTACAGGCCCACATAGTTCATATATAGTTGTAGAAATTATTTTTTTGTAAGATTCAAAGGTATTTTTCCATCTCTAAGGCATTGTTGTAGGCTCCCTAGAATATTTATCCAGATCTAAGGGTTGAGTTATAGACCTGTGAAGGGTGTTTTCACCCATGGTAGTGATTTGCATACATGTTCAAACTTACAAACGACATTTTTTATGATTGAGAGGCATTTCAGATCTACAACAGAGTTTACACTAGCCCATACATGCCTTAAAGATCTATCTTGACTCACTGTTTTAAGTCTCACAAAAAAGTTGTTCATTACACATAGATTTGTGGAAATTTAAGGTCCACAATGTAGATATCCTTGATCAACTATGGCCACAACATATGTATAGACACAAAAAAAAAAATGGGTTCATCTTTCTCCGCCACTATATTTTTCTAAAACTATATCTTGTAAAAATTTCATTTTAAGTTTTATTGCAAATTCATTTAAAATAGGGATTATTTATAAGAAATAATCATTATAATAAATTTTAATTGGTATATCAAAAATCAGTCTCATGTTTTGTAAAATTTAATTAGTTTTCATTTCCCATGCATTGGACCTATTGATTTTGTAGAACACACTAAATTATAAAGTGCCAAAACTCTGGGGAGGTTCCTGATATAGTCTTGGGGGTGTTCAATGTATTTCCTCTTTTGTTCAACACTTATTTCTTTCTGCACATTTCATTGTTGTCTTCAAAAAATTCCACAATTTTTATTTCGTCACTAATGGATATAAGTACAATTAACCCTCTTAATCCTTATAACTAACAAGAATGGAAATAAAAAATTACCATTATACTTAGGATTAAAGGGTTATACCATATAACAATGGGATTAGAAGATAAGCCTAGTGAAGACGCAGGAAAAGTTAAGTGGTTTAATAAGTGTTATGAAGCTTTTGGTGTCTTTTGTCTTTCAGTTTCTTCTGGACTCCTCTTTCACATAGTTAACAATATATCCCAACCAGATGTGGAAAACCTTAGAAACCTTGATTGGAAAATTTTACATTATGAGGGGTCATGAGCTAGAAAAAGAACTTATCATCTTAATTCCTAGAAAATTTGACACTTTGGAATATTTCTTTACTAAGCTCAATTCCTCATGATTGTAATTGAAGGAATATGGAATAGAAAATAAGGATGAACGACTTGTTCTTTCAATGCTTTCCAAAATAGGTCTTGATTACTCTATCTTTGTCTCTACCTTTTATTCTACTAAGAGGGATCTTAGATCCATATGGTCTATGCCATCTTTAGATGACTTTATTTACACTTTGACTAAGGATCAAGATAATTTAATCCAAATGGGTACATTGAATTCATCCAACCCTCGAGCCCTTATTTTTGGAATGGGTAAAAGAAATCTACTTTAACAACTAAGAGAAGAAGTAAAAGAGAAAGGATTTAGAAAATAAGAAAGAATAGAAATATACTACCTCTTTCAAGTCTACCATTGAAACCTCCAGTTCAAATGGGAAACCTAAGAAGGAAAATGTTAAGTGTACCTTTTGCAAGTAACTTTGGCACAATGAGCACAAATGTATGAAGAAGCATATTGACCACCTCATTCATATCCTTGATAATAAGAACATAGGGTTCCCTAAATCTATAAAATAGTCTTCATCAACTCAAGACTCTAATAAGGAAAAGTAAAAATATAAAGAGAAACATAATGGAAATGCACTAGTTATAATTTCATCCTTGTCTACTCTTTCTTCAATTATCGACTCTGGTGTTTCAAACCACATGGGTTCATCACATCTTGAATTTTCTTCTATATTTCTCTACATCATGTCCTCCATCACTTTGGGTGATGATACTCTAGTGAAATTTTTAGGGAGATTGTTTGTTCAATTTGGAGGAACATTCACAAATGTTCTTAGTGTACCTTCACTTTCAACTAATCTCCTATCACTATATCTAATGAATCATATAGAGAGGGTCATGAGATTCCTATTTGATCAAGATTCAATTGAGATCAAGGAGTTACATATTGAAACTATAGTATAAATGAGAATGGTAGATCACCATGCTAGGCTATATACCTTCTCACACAAAAAACTTGATGTTTCCCCTACTGCATTGCTCACACATTAAGATGGAGTTATTAGATTATGGCATGAGAGGTTTGGCCATATTAACTACCACTTTGTTGAGTAGCTCAGTCACCATGACATGGTTATAGAATTTCCTAGAGGTTGTTTCTCAACTGGAATTTTCAAGCGTTTTGATATTGGAAAACACCCTTAAGATAAATTTTTAAAAGAAAAATCTTAGAGAGCTTCAACACATTTAGATTTGATTCATAGAGATGTCACAGGGGATTTTACCCATCATTCTTTCACCATGGCCAAATATGCTCTCACCTTCATAAATGAATTTTCCATATATACATGAGTCTATTTATTTAGGAAATTTTTTGAATTGTTTGATTAATTTTAGGACTTCAAGGCACTCACCGAGAAATAATCTGGGAAATGTATCACAGTTATTTGAAAAGATAATGGGGGGATAATGTTAGCAATAGATTTGATCAATTTTACACCATAGAGGGTATTTTTCTATAGGAAAAAGTGTCTTACACTTCTCAGTAGAATGGCATGGCTGAATGTAAAAATACGTCCTTAAAAGAAATGAAAAATTGTAGGATTCACTCTAAATCTTTGACTCCGTACTTTTGGATAGAAGCTATTAATTATGCCTGTTATATACATAACAAATTTCTACACAATACTTTGAAAGGTATAACTCCCTTTAAATTTTGACACAATAGAAAACTAGAAGTTAAACACATTATGGTCTTTGGATTATTAGCAATGCCATGCATCCTAAAAAGGAAACACAAAACAATGGAGCCTCAATCCAAACCTTGCATCTTTGTTGGGTATCTATAAGGGTTCAATATCTATAGATATCCATCCTAATAGTCATGAATTGTTCATAGAGAGAAGTGTTAAGTTTTAGGAGAGTCTCACTGACTATTTACTTGATGCTTCTCCATCTAATTTTCTTCACTTAGTTTTGATGAGTAGTCAGAGGATTCAAATCATCCACAGGGTTCTTGAGGAAGAGTATCCTAATTCTTCAAGTTGTAACAATGGTTCTGAAAATGAGTAGAGTAGGGTCAAAGCATACAAGTGTGTCCCACTTTGTGGCCATAAATATTTTAAAATCTGACTAGTAAATAAATAATTAAAAAATACTATAAAAATTTAAAAAATTAGGTAAATTCTGGATGCCCTGCACCTTGGTATTTATAGCCTCTTAAAAATGCATGTTTGGTCATTTTATATGTGTTTGGTCATGTTTTGGTTGTCAAACATAGTTTTCTGAAAGTACAAAAACTACAAAAAAGTGGGACACAGTTATATGCTTTGACCCAGTAATGAGGATTCACCCTCACCTACTTCTAGCCATACTTTAGAGGATGAGGATTTGGCACATGACTCACCCACTTCAGGCCCTATTTGAGCTAGGCAAACACTTTAGAGTGTAGGAACTTGGGAAGGGGATCCAGAATATGACATGTGTACTTGGGAAGACTATCAGTGTAGGACACATGCCTTCTATAATTAATTTAAATATCCACAAACATTCCAAGAGTCATGGGGAATACATGATTCAAATATTGTTATATATGAGGAATATAATTCCTTAATCAACAATAAGACTTGGGATTTTACTTCACTTCCTAAGGGAAGAAAGACGGTTCGATGTCAATGGATATATCACACAAAATTTATAGTAGATGGGTAAGTTGATAATAATAAGGCTTGTTTGGTAACCAAGGGTTTCTCCCAGTTAGCTAACATATACTACTTAGACACCTTTACGCCCATAGCCAATATGACTTCAATTAGACTTAGACTTACTTTTGCAACAGAACATGGTTGTAGTGTGCACTAGATGGATGTGAAGAGTGTTTATCTTCACAAAGACCTACATGAGGAGATATACATGGAGCAACCATCTGTGTTTTTTTAGGATTCATCCTTATTTTTCACACTTATGAAATCCATCTATGGCCTCCAGTAAGCCCTTCAGGATTGGTATGCCAAGATTGATTCCTTCCTCCTAGATTCTATTTTAACTCGGTGTCATTAAAATCCCAATGTATGTCTATTGTAATGGGATAATTCATTACTAGTTATTGTACTTTATGTTGATGAGCTTGTTATCAAAATTACCTCGGGGGTGGATGCATCTTCCCTGGATGTGTTTTCTTGAATTCTTCTTTCCCTTTCAACCTTGATTACCAATTTATTGTGTCTATCTTTATACTCTTGAAAGGATCCATTATTATTGTGCATGTATGAAACACTGTTGTGAATGCATTTTGAGATTGTGGAGAACTGTTATCACCCATTCTAGTATGCACTTTACTCCATGTTTTCACACATTGGAAGACTACTCTCACACCCTCCTTTTCTGGTGTATCACCGCTTTAGTGTAGGCTTTAATTTTATGAATTCTCTCTCCATGGTCCCTTGGAAAGTTAGATTAGAATAGTTATTTTACCATGCATTAGAGTAGATTGTGGCACGTAGTTTAGGAGCAAGAACCAAGTTTCTCTAGAGGTCTATCTTAAGTAGCAAGTCCCACAACTTGGAGATATTACCCATGTTATCCAATCACAATGTGAGTTCAAGTATATACACTTGTATAAACATAAGGGTGTTTTGATTCAGTGATAACAGTTTTGGCATGCCCGGTGGGACGTTAGAGATCTTTGCTTAAATATGAAAATATCGATGTGCACTTGTTGTAAGTTTCCATATTTGAAGGAGCTTTGAAATAACACATCTGGTGACTCCAAAAGAGACATAATCCACTAGTTTCAGCAGTCCAAGCCTGGTAGATTTATGAGAAGAATACATACCAGATCAAGAACTAGGGAGGAAGGATTGTTTTTTTTATCTACACCTATCTCCAAGAAGAGAAAGAAGGGGAAGAAGAGCTAAAAAGGTCTCCATCTCCACCGAATAGGACCTTGTCAACACCTCCACCTGGTAGGCCTTTCATCAAATCAACAAGAGTTCTTTGACCAATCAGGATGGCACAACCAAATCCATATGTCAACTTCACTGGCAGCAGTCCACTTGCCTTGAATGCACAAAATCCAGTTATGGTTGAATCATTGAAGAGCATCCCATACTTCACTGGAGAGAACCAGACTTCCCCAGGTGATCATGTTTAAGATATTGCGAATGTCTGTACAATACAAGAAATCCATGAGATGGACATTGTAGTCATGCTACTTGCCTCTTCATTTGAAGGGAAAGCTTCACAATGGTTTAGGAGTATTTCGGCAAGCTCTATCCAAAATTGGAATCAGCTATGCATAGCTCTTCACAACCAGTTTGGAGAAAGGTGATAACTTTTCCTTGTTGAAGCAACTAACGACGATCAAGAGAGCCCCAAACTAGTAGTTGACAGACTTCAACCTCAGATTTCTATAGACCTAGGATAGGATTCCAACAGAAGTAAAGCCCACTAATGAAGGTGCCTTCTTATACTTTCTTAGGGCTTTAAATTCTGATATTTATTTGATGATTCATTCAATGGGGGGCACAACCTTTCTTGTAGCCTATAACCTTTCCATAGGGGCCGAGAACCATTTGATTCAGGTTAGCAAAATTGCACCTAGGCCACCCATGCCTTTGTAGCCAGAATTAGAAAGTCCAAACACTATTCAAGTACCTACATTATCTCACATCCCTACTCCAAGAAATCAAAGTTCAACTAAATCCTCTACCTCATCATCTAACAACTATAAGGAACTCCAAGAGGTCATGAAGCAATTGCAAAACTTGGGTAACGATTTGGTGATAATAAAGAGGCAGCAAGCTCAAAATGTTAGACCATACCAACCTCAAACTCAACCCAATAGATCTCCATATCAGCCTAATAGGTAACCCATTCAAACTACTAATCGGAATCAAGTAAAAAATTCTACTAATAGGCCATTCCATCCTTACAATCCCATTGTTTCATCCACATCTAGAGCTTTGGTACTGGTGTAAAATAACATAGCCCAAGAATATGATTGGTCTTTCCCATGCAATCAGCCACATAACCAATCAATGTGCTTTAACAATGCATTAAATTACGTTCTGATGGTGTAAAACATTGGTGGGTCGCAAGAGTCTAGCCACAAAGAAGATCAGCAGTAGGAAGTAGCTCAGCAAGGAACATCTCTGAAGGAAACTACTCTTTTCAATTGGCAGGATGAAGATTTCTGTGGTATAAATCAAGTACCTTCTCAAAGTGTAGCAGGCAATACACACTCCAAAAAGAGAAACATTGGAGAAGGACAGTCATCCAAATCAAATTGTCCACAACCCTCTATTACTCCACAAGGTGCTAGCAATCAAACTGTAGTTCCAAATGTGTAGGGTCAGCCCAAACCACCTTCTAAACCACCTCAAGCATCGGTTGCAACAGCTCAAGTGCTAGAGAAGAATGTGCAAGGCAAGGGGAAACAAAGGGATAGCTCATCTCCATTCTACATCATTGATCAGATGAAGAAAAAAATGTAAACATCTCAATGTGGGAGTCATTGGCTATCCCAGGACAAAGGGACCTATTGCAGGATGTTATGGTAAATTGGTTGGCATCCAATCAGCCACCCAATCAACAAGAATTTTTTTTACTAATGCATTTTATCCTGAAGGAAATCATGGAGGAAGACAAGGTAAAAATTTGAAGCCCCCTCCATTCTATGTCTCATTGATCATAGGAGATAAGCTGGTACATAATTGTATGATTGGCTCGAGAGCAAGTAGCTCAATCATGCCAAAACAAATAGCTGATCAGTTAGGGCTTCAATATGAATTCATCTCCAATGGTGTAGTGCAATTGGATGGGACAGCGGTGACAACAGTTGGAGCAATCAAATATTTGAGCCTCACATTGCACGCGTGTCCCACTATAATGGTGTTATAAGATGTGTCAGTCATAGACTTGCCACCACTCTTTGCATTGTGCTTGTCAAGAGAATTCACTGCTAAAATTGGAGGCTATCTTTAAGTTGATTGGTCACACATGTTATTTAGAAATGGGTATGGAACTAAGGCTGCAATCATATCTAAGCTTATTGCATATTTTCACATAAAACCCCATACACCAAGTTCAATCAATGCAAATTGTTTAGCATTCGATCAAGAGGATTATCTAAGCACTCATGAAGCTGACACCAAGGTCAGATGCATTTCAAACTTGACTCTTGATTAATGGGAAAACAAAAGACACGAATTTGATCCATACAAAGAAATGGAGGAATATGAACTAGGAGTTTATTGTTTACATGAAGAGAATCAACCTCTCCCCAACATCACCAAGCCAGATCATAAGGATGAGAATGAAGTATGGAAATTGTTATTTGATGGATCAAGGAGTAGACAAGGTGTAGGAGGAGGAGCTATGCTCATTTCACCACAAGGTACAAAGTATTACTTAGCCTTCCATTTTCAGTTTTCTTGCTCAAACAACACAGCTAGGTATGAAGCCTTAATTCATGGATTGCACTGGGCAAAGAAGAAAGGCATCAAGAATCTGCAAGTATTTGGTGATAGTGAGCTGATCATGAACCAAGTTAGAGGACAAAATGATGCCAAGAATGATTTGTTGAAGAACTAAAAAAATTGGGTATGGGATCTTATTGAAGATTTTAAAGCTTTTAGCATCAATTCCATCCCAAGAAAAAAGAATGAAGAAATGGACAGACTGACAGCAATTGGGGCTGCGTTTGATGTTGTAAAAAGTATCAAAAGTGAGAAATCTTAGCCTCATATCAAATTGGTTGTGAGACTAGCTGTTCCGAATAACAATACAAGCTGGCAAGTCTTCGAGAATGATCAGCAAATTATTAATTTCCTACAAGAAGAAGTTGAGTTCTCTGCTAGAAATCAAGACAAGCTGGAGTAGCAGTATGGTGACCAAGTGGTGTAGCTAAGAAGTAAAAAATTACCAAAGGGCCTTATAACCTTGGAGTCAATCTTTAACATGAATTATTAGTTCTGAAAAGAGAAAGCAAACATTCAAGTAAAGGGTGAAGATTCAAAGCCTATTTTAGTAGGTGAAGGCAAGACATTACAAATTGGCAAAGTAAGTACCCCATAAGAGAAATCTAATTTTTTTCAGCTTTGTCAAGAGTTCCCAAATGTCTTTTCTTGGACTTACAAATATTTAAGAATTTTCAACCCAGAATTGGTGCAACATACTATTGAGTTGGATCTGAAATCCAAGCCTGTCAGGGAGAAGCAAAGGCCAGTGAATCCCCATATTGAACCTCTCATGAGAAAAGAGTTGGGCAAGCTTATTGAGGCTAGTATCATCTTCCCTATCAAGCACTCAAGTTTTGTTGCAAACTTGGTGCTTATAAGAAAGAGAAATGGAGAAATAAGATTGTGTGTGGACTTTCATGATCTAAATAGAGCATCACTCAAGGATCATTATCCACTTACATCAATGGAACAAATATTATAGGTTGTAGCTGGTTCAAAAAGGTTTTCATTGCTAGATGGATATTCAGGCTATAATCAGATAATGGTGAAGGAAGAATATCAATTCAAGACAGCCTTCACTACAAAATGGGGCACATATGCTTACAAGAAGATGCCATTTGGACTGTCAAATGTTGGAGCAACATTTCAGTGAGCTATGGTTATGGAGTTCAAAGACTTTATCAACAAGATAGTGCTGGTAGACCTAGATGATATCACTGTCTTCTCAAAGAATGTAGCAGACCATCTCTTTCACCTCAGACAAGTGTTTTAGAGGTGTAGAAGGTTCAGAGTGTCGTTGAATCCGAACAAGTGTATATTCTTGGCACACGATGGAAAATTTTTGGGCCACATTGTCTCAAGGGAAGGGCTAAAAATTGATCTTGAAAGGGTTGAATCCATCTGAACACTACCATTACCACACCATAAGAAATCTCTTCAAAGCTTCTTGGGAAGGATAAACTTTGTCCGCAGATTTTTGCCTAATTTTTCTACTCTTGTGAAGCCTTTAACAATGATGTTGAAGAAGAGTCTTGCATTCAAATGGATAGAGGAAGGCAAAGAGAGTTTTGAGAACATCAAGCATGCAATATCACAAGCTCCAACTCTTATCAACCCAAACTTTTCAAAGGACTTCATGTTGTATGCTTTTAGAGGATCAGATACAATCTCAGCTATCTTTACATGGCTGAATAGAGAAGGTTCAGAATAGCCCATAGCATTCTTCAGTCAAATCTTGGAAGATTACAAAATAAAGTATTATTTCATTAAAAATCATGTCCTTGTTTTCATTAGGAGCTTGAAGAAGTTCAGACACTTGGTCTTGAACAATAAGATTCAACCATTGGTGTCTCATGCTAGTTTCAAGGACTTTCTCCTAAATAAGGATTTAAACAAGAAGAGAGTAGGTTGGATCACTCGGGTGATGGAATATGATATTGAAATCAAATTGAACAAGCTGGTTTGTGGCAAAGGTTTGTGTGAGCAGCTCACTTCCAAACAACTGGATGGGTCAAAAGGTGAAGAAGATGTTATCCTATTACTGTAGAATGATCAAGAACATCCAACTGATGATGCACCCATTACATGTTGGACTCAAGAATTGGTGCACTACCTCCAAACAGGATTGTGCCCTCCAGAAATGAGAAAATCAAAGAGGAGATACTTTAGATTACAAGCCATCCCGTATGTACTCATTAATGGCATCTTGTTCAAAAAGGACATCAATGGTGTTCTATTAAGATGAAATGGAACAGGTCAAGTTGAGAAGATAGTACAAGAGTTCCATGATGGAGAAACAGGAGGCCACTTTTCTCCATGAGTAACAGATCTCAAAATCATGAAGGCTGGTTACTATTGGCCTACGATGTTCAATGATTGCTACTCATGGGTCAAAAAATGCAAGAGATGTGCATTCTTTATAGGGAAAGAAAGGTTAACAACGCTGCCCCTTCATCCAATTTTAGTAAATCAGCCATTCATGCAATGGGGATTAGACTTGATTGAGGTTATCAATCCCAATTCGAGTCAAGGCCACAAGTGGATACTTACGGAAACAGACTATTTCACCAAGTGGACTGAAGCAATGGCACTCAAGGAGGCAAATGAATCCAATATACGAAGGAATAGTCACGAGGTTTGGTGCCCCTACCACTATCATATCAAACAATGCATTGGTATTCCTTGGCACAAAGATCACTGAATGGGCTTTCAAGAATTGTGTGTATCTCGGCACTTCATCAAATTATTACCCTTAGGGTAATGGTTAAGCTGAGTCTATGAATAAGAACCTACTAATAATCATATGAAGGAATCTTGATGAGAATCAAAGGACTTGGCTCATAAAGCTCAAATCAGCCCTATGGGATGATAGAATCACACCCAAGAGGTCTACATGAAGCTCTCCATATAATCTTGTATATGGAAAAGAAGCAGTTCTACCTATATCACTTGAGTTACCAGCATTGGAACTCATGAAACAATTGGAACTAGCTGAGTTTAAGCCTATGGAAATCAGGTATGTAGAGTTGATTTAATTAGAAGAAATAAGAGAGCATGTAATGCAAACCATGGAAAAGGATCAATCATTGATCAAGAATATTTTTGACAAGAAAGCCAAGGACATGATATTGCAAGCTGGAGATTTGGTACTGAAGTGGGACGTTGATCGTGCAAAGCCAGGAAAGAATTCCAAGTTCGATGCCATATGTAGTGGTCCATATATGAATGTTGAATGCAAAGGTAGAAATGCCTTCTGACTTGCTAAGTTGGATGGTGAAGAGTTACAGATTCCGGTCAATGGAATCTATCTCAAACGTTACTACTAGAAAGAGAGTTTCTGACCCTTGTAAATATTAATTTAAAATTTCCATTCCTCCAAGTGCTTATGCACATTGTACTTCTGTTAGAGTAATTTTTATTTCCCTAAGTACTAGTGCACATGTTCTATTGTTCCTAGTGTGTGCATGTTTACAGTTCATCAATCTCCCATAAAAGAATTTATAGCCACAAGAGAACCAAATCAGCAGTGCTTTAATGGCTGAAAAATGTAGGTTTTCAAATTTCAGATCAGGAAAAATATTATCAGATAGATTCCATGCCCAATGGATTGCTACAAGAAGTTGGCCATTCTTCATCTGGCAAGCAGATAACCATGCTGAGTCCCCAAAATTGTTATCCAAAATTCACCCCCAAGGTAATTTTGATAACATGCATCAGATTCTTGAGTCTCAAGAAAGTAGATTGATTCAATGCCCAAAATAATGTTTTGGGGCCCCCTTTGTCTTCTCTCTAACTCTCCCCTCCAAGAAAAAATCCCAAGTTACAAAAAATTGAAAAAATGCAAAAAATAAGTCGCAGGCTTGTTTTAAAGCATTGCAGGTCTGAAGGTGCGGATCACACCAGTGTGGGTCATACCGAGGTTCATCGCACCAAGTTTGGGGATGAAATACAAATAAAATTGGCTAAGTCAGAAATTTTTGTACCAGGCGGTCCGTGGGATAGTTGGGACGTCAGGACGTATGGGACGTAAAAAGCTGAAATGGCCACAATCAGTAAAACTCGACAAGTTTTTGTTTTGCACGGTTTGGGACAACCGAGACAAAAGTATGCGCGGGACGTGTAGGATGTACAAAGGCTGCAAAAAGGGTATAAGGAAGCCTGAATCAGCTGATGTGGAAGAATGTGTCTGGGACAACCAGGACACGCGGACCCAATTTTGCCGCAATACCCACAACTCAAAGGAAAAGTCAACGTTTGACTCCTGAAACTTCAAACGGCCATAACTTTTGACTACGAGCTCTGATTTTCACAAAAATGGATTTTCTGGAACAAGCACAATGTCACCATTAATGATAATAGATATATTTAAATAAAATAAATGTATTTAGCCCCAGTCAGTTAGTGCTCATTGCCGTCAAATGACAGAAAACGCCTGCTAGATGTAAAACAACTGCTCACACTCAGAAGGTCATAAATTTTGCATTTCTTCACAAAATCACACAAAATTAGTACCATTAGAATTGTGTATCTGATCCTGACACACAAAAATCAAGAAATTATAGATTTGATGAGAAATTGGTGGGGATTTTTCATAAAACGTGGCTGGGTTCATAATAGTGTTTTATTTGGTAGTTGGGAGTGCAATTGAGAGGCATGGTCATCATTCTTTCTCTATTGCAGCACCTAAGATAGTATGGGGAGCCTTTTTCAAGTAACATAAAATCATTTCACTCCATTTAGTGCCTATTACAAGTGGTTGAAGGACAGATTTTGGGATTTCCATTTTTCCTCCTCTCTCTCTTCTTATTTTTCTATAAATTGGAGTGTTGGGCTCATTGTTAGGGGAGGTAGTATTTGTAGAAAATCTCTTCTAAAATTGATTTGTGAATCCAATGTGCTACAGGAATTTGTTGTGGACTCTTTGCATGGTGATCCAGGCCCTTATCTTGTAACAAATTGAACTGTGCATATCATGAAGCAATAAAATATAAGTTTGTGGATGCATCTTCCCCTTTTGTGTTTTCTTGCATTCTTCTTGCCCCGTCAACCTTGATTACAATTTTATTTTTTTTATATTTATACTCTTACAAGGAACCATTATTATTGTGCATGTATGAAACATTGTTGTGAATGCATTTTCAGATTGTGGAGAACTGTTATCACCCCTTCTAGTATTCACTTTACTCCAAGTTTTCACACATTGGAAGACTACTCTCACACCCTCCTTTTTTGGTGTATCACCGCTTTAGTGTAGGCTTTCATTTTATGCATTCTCTCTCCATGGTCCCTTGGAAAGTTAGATTAGAATAGTTAGTTTAGCTTGCATTACAGTAGATTGTGATAGGTAGTTTAGGAGCAAGAACTAGCTTTCTCTGGAGGTCTATCTTAAGTAGAAAGTCCCACAACTTGGAGATAGTACCCATGTTATCCAATCACACCGTGAGTTCAAGTATATGCACTTCTATAAACATAAGGTTGTTGTGATTTGGTGATAACAGAACTTTTGATCACTTTTAGTACTTAATTGGCTACCTCAACAATGAAGACATCTCTTCAGGCTATATTTGATGTGACTAAGTGGGGTCTACTAAAAAACTTCCTTAGAATTGAGATCACATAGTATAATTCATGGATTTCACTTGTACAACACAAGTACTTTGTTGATATTTTGGCTTGGTTTCACATGGATGACTGCAAGCCATCTTTGAATCCATTATTATCTCTATTTAAGCTTTAGGTTGAGTGTTCCACACCTTTGGTCCATGTTGTCTACATGTGCATCTAATGCTCCCCATGAGTTTCGTGACATGGACTAACTACCTCTCATGGATCCTAAATTTGGTGATTGTAGTGGATATTAACACCTGCAGGTTTTGGTCTACAGAAATCATGGTCCAACGAATGGTATCAAAGCAACAGGTCTGAAGCTCGAAACCCACATAGGAAATGCTCAGGGGGATTGTTGGTCATTAACTAAAATATGGAATTTAGTTGTATTCTAAGTTAATCTGAACTAGTACAAATAATATAATAACCAATAAGAAGTGCAATGTGAGTGCTAAATAATTTTATTTAGCATTTAAATGAAATGAAATATTTAAAATAAGAGGGGTAAGATACTAACCTGGAAATAAATTACCACATTATGTGTTGGGACAAGAAATAATGATGTGTGGACGAAGGATAGTATGAAAGAACAACCCAAAAAATTACATCAGATGGTAATATACACAGAATGGGGCACCTGGAGGAGGACTAGTGCACATGTAAACACCTTGGTTTAAAGTATTGGTGTTCTGGTCTGCAGAAAAGCTCATGACATAAATTTGGAAGTTTCGTTAGATATTCGTAATGTATCAATCATTGTCATGTTATTGTCACAGTAGCCTTACTTATGTCATCAAAGACGGATATGATGATATACCTATAAAACCCCATATAAAGCATCAAATGCCTAAAAAATAAATATGCATATGAAGGGTTCAAAGCTACCTTAGTTACCACAATAGTGGACTTACAACTAAGAACTAAAGTACATTCCAAACCCAATGTAGTTTGGTTTGCTTATGTGTGTAAGTGTGTGCCTAGGGTGATTTAGTATCGATGACACAAAAGTAGAGGTAAATAACTAGATGTAAAATATAAATGATGGATGGAATAGAATGAATACCACCATTTCCCCTTCTTCTTGTGTGATGTAGATGTAAATAATTCCCAAATGTAGTCAGTTTCCTTAGTAGATAGCTAGCTCTTGATAGTAGATAGTCTGTGCACAAGATAGTGAGTATGTTATGTTTTTATAGGGATCTCTTGTTAACATTTTGACACTAATGACCCAACATGTTGGCTAGTACCTAGGGGAATGAGAGGGAAAATGAAAAATACTAACCTCAAATAAGTAAATTAGATGCAAGTGTTATGGAGACCAGGGAACCTAAAATTAATTATCGAGGAGCCCATGGGAACCCAAATACTACCCTAGGCACCCTAGTCAAAGACTAGAGATGAAAATGACTAAATAACAATACCTGATACCCCCTTAGAGATGAATATAACTATGTAAATAATTGACTAATATGTAAGATAAATGGAAACAACGACCAACTAATTGATGACAAGATTGGGGGATAGGTCATTACTGGATACGTTTCTTACGTGAGATCCATATATAAAACAACATATTTTTCAGTATAAATGTAATAGTAAGTATGTTATTTTGTGACTATATTTTGTGCCACTTTATTTTGGTGAGCATAAATCTCGATAACATAAAGTAGATAAAGATGCATACTTGAGAGAAGTAAGATAATCCCATGTAATAGTAGAATGCATAAATATGTAGTGGAAGCATGCCAAAAGAACTATAAAAGTGTGGTGAACCATGGATCATTGGGTTGATCCATATAATGAAATGAAAAGTGTAGTGTTGTGATAAAGTGAACTAAATGCTAGTGGTAATAGAAATGTAGGATGATTTATGATTTTCAAATGCGTGTGATGATGATGAGATGAGATAGGGAGTGATCAGTTCCCAATCCAAACCCATGTAAAGGAATAATCAACCAGAGTATTTGGGTGTCCTACCACTAGAGGAAGAGTGTAGGGAGAAGAGTGTGTTATTCTCCAAGCTCTAACTACATCCTCAAGATCGATCCATTACAGATGGACTCAAATCAAAATACTTTTTGGTTTCTAGATCTAGATAATTTTGATCAAACAGTTGACACCATATAGGAGTGGTATAGGAAAGGAAATATTACGCCCACTCCATGGATGTTGTCATATTGTCATAGCTTCCAAGTTAGGTCATCTGTAAGAAAGTGAAAAAATGTATGATGGCTTCCAAATTAGGTCACTTGGAAGTAAACGCAAAATGTAGAATAAATTCCAAAGTTAGGTCATTTGGGAAAGTAACACATTTAACTCCCAAGTTAGGTCATCAATGAGACTGATTGTGTTGTATTGTATTCATTAAGTGGTGTGATTTTGATTTTTAGATATTTGAACACATTGATTTATTGATTGATTTATTGTTTTTCTTAGTAACTCATAGAGATATTATACGCTAGTTGCCCCCAGGTTAGGTCATTAGGGGAAATTGATAGAAGTTGGTGAAATATAACATGAAAATATTTGTAATCAATTATTTCCCCTAGGATATGTAATTAGGGGTAAGTTATGTAATGCTGCATAGAAATATTCCTTTAATTGTTGCCCCTAGATTAAGTCATTAGTGGGAATTAATGGTGAAGTGTCGCACAGTGAATTAGTAAATTTTTTGGAATTGTTGCATTGGTGGTGTTTTAAATGCATGGTGATATAAGGGGAATTATAGGATGACCCCATTGTTATGCCCCCCTTTCAGCGAAAGGGGAAGTGATGATAAGGATGAATGTTAAGCCGAAAGTAAGCATAAAATAGATAGAAAGGGATAGAAATCACAAAAAAATGTATGAATTAGCTGGAAGACAATTTTGAAGAGTGATAGCATGTGCATAATGTCGATAGTATGGTGGTAGGAAGAATTCTATAAATAATGTCTCAAACAGGGTGTAAATTAGAGTAGAAATGCTCAAGATATGGCAAAAAATGGTATATTGTGTATTAGTAGTGCTAATAAGCATGAAATAATGACTATAATAAAGTAGGTGATGAAAACGTTAGTATAAGTAGTGAAGTGAAAAATTGTTTAGTCACCTCACTTTTTTATACACGATTATGACAGTGAGCATGAAGTGAGTGAAAATTCTACAAGTGAGAGTAGGCGTCCTAGTCATTTTGAGAGGGTAGCGACCGTCGTAGTGTTGCGTACATCCGCGGAGTTGGTAAGTGCATTTTTTTCACAAAAATGTGTGGTGTAGTAATTTTTTTGTTAAATTTTTGCAATTTAGATATTTTTAAGTTTCTAGGCATTTGGGACCTGGACAAGAACGGTGAGGATGCTAGCGACACTTGGGACAGGAGCACCTAGATCTGGGTGCTAGTGTCTTGTTCCTGGGTGCCCGAGTTCTACATCTGGGTTCCTTGGTCCAAAATGTTTGCATTTGATGTATAATGGTAAAAAAATTAAATTTATAATGCAAATGAATTTGATAAACAAGTGTATGTGTACTTGTAATGTGTTCTAACACTGCATTCATTATCAGCTTGTTTTGTGTAGAGAGATATCCACTTGAGGGAGTTCAATGGTGGGCGTCATATGAGTACGTTTCTTGGATTGGGGATATCAGATAATGATTGGAATGTGATGGAATGTGTCAGACTATAGAAAAAAGAATGGATGGGGGATATGCCCCATAATATGCATGTGTTGACTACACTATATGAGATATGGTGCACTGATACATGTACATTTTGGTTACCTATGGGAGAGATGACTATTAATCTAGAGGATGTATATCACATACTATGATTTCCAGTGGTTGATGAGATATTACGGGTTATTCTAGTAGAGAATATGGAGCAAAAAATGTGAGCCATGAGATGGTATTTTGTGGGGATGTCATCACCAATCCAGTGCTATGATAACTCTCCATCGGGAACTCCTTGTTGTTATTATTATTTAATAATGTACAACTTTTTGTTTTGTGGTAGTAATCTGGAAAAGACAATAACAGACATAATACAAGAATACTATATAATATGATAAACATATATAATGAAAAATCTGAAATACAAGTGTAAATTATATTATCAACATGAAATTGTTACAATCTAACCCATGAAGTACTTTGATAGTTACCAACTCCACTCACCTTGCAACAATAACCATGGGAGAAACTTCACGATTACCCCTCTTATTGGTTTCCTTAACAAACCTTCTAAATGATGCCTTCCTTAACACACTTTCTCATAAAATATTTCTCACTATTTCCTTCTATGTTAAATAAGAGGGGAGGCCTCTCTATTTATAGAACATTTGGGATTATCAACCCTATCTCTAAGATAGGATAGGGAATCCCTTTTGGCCTATCATATTAAATTCCTTAACTCTTATCTTTATATGTGTTATTATCTTTTAAGATAAAATAAACCTTATCATTTCACATGGTTTCCACCTTTTTGGAATTTTTACAAATAAAATACACAAAATAATAATGACATCACTCCTTGTCATTATTACAATCATAATATTTCTACTTCCTAATCATGTAGACCCTATTTCTAAATCCATCTATTAGTGTAGGTTATTATTTATCCTTTTATTTATTTATTAGGATAATTCTTACACTTGTGTTAGCCTACACATTTTGGGAAAAATTTCTTAGGTGTACTAGTTGTGTGGAGTTAGCCATGATCTCAAATGATAATAGTACACCACATTTGATTTGTAAAATAGAAGAGCTAAAATGCCATAAATGGAAATCCATCATAATCTATAATGATCAATACATTACAATATAATGACTTGAAATATTCAATAAGAAATATGTACATATAGGAGGATTGAAGTGCAACTACTACCTTAATTAGTGGTGAAGAACTTCCACTAACTAATATTATTAGTTAAGTTAACTTCAAAAGACTAGTAAGCCTACTCAACATAACTGAGAAGCTAACTCAACACAACTAGTACACCTAAGAAAGCTAACCCAATAAGTTTAGGGATAACACAAGTGTAAGAATTATCATGATAAATAAATAAAAAGATAAATAATAGCCTACACTAACACCCTCCCATAAGCATAGCCTAGGTGAGTGAAAAAGAAGGGGGATCCCAAAAATAAGGCCTAATGAGGTACCCACGTACAACAACTGGGAAAAATAGACACTGCAAGGTACCCAAAACTAGTAATAACAAAGTAGAGAGATAGAGAAAAATTTGGATTCAAGATATCCTCAAAATCTCAGCTCCAAAAACTCGCACAATGTTGAACAAGTGTGGTGGGCACTATGGTCTGAATCCACTGCTCGATCACAGAACTCAAAAACAACTGGCTTTGGGATTCACCAGAATAGCTCCATGAAAGGAAACTATCAATGGAGTGATGTAAACACTACAGAAAAAAAACCAAACAAAATTTGATCAACAGTTACAAATAGGTGTGCCATGATCCAAGTTTTTCACCTCTTTCTTAGATCGTTTCTTTGAAGTGTTGACAAAAAAAATAGGGTAACAAGCATAGGAGGAATACCCATTCAAATGTTGGCTGATGGGTTATTACATGTGTATGACTTCTGAATCCATAGCTGATCATGAGAGCTTCCTTTTGGATAGGAGGAACTACATGTAATGCAAAGCAAGACCACTAAAAGGAATTAAACAATATGGGCAGTGAACTACCTAGCGTATGCTACATCTGGGAAGTGTGATACTTCCTAGATGGTTGTTAATCCACTATTTTAAACAATTTAATGTTGTAAACAAAGTAAATCCTATTGTAATTTAAAATGATTTAGGTATCTCACTTAAAACATAACAAGAAATAGATCTAATCTAACAAGCTAAGCTAGAATAGAATCCAAAGGTCAAATGATTGGTTATAGGTTCTGTAGGTTTGATAGAGGTCTTGGGTAGATCAAAGGTCGATGAGGGTGAGATGAAACTTGGTGGGTAGGTCTCTATTCTGGGCTATATGGGAAAATATAGAGATCGATGTTAGTTAAGGGTAACTGACAGCGGTCAGGTATAACCAGTGCCGATTACTGTTGAAGTCTAAAAATGACAAATAACAAGCTTTGGGTCTCCTTTGTGATTGCACAAAGGACTTTGGTTGGTCGGGATGGGGTATTGGGTGACTGGGGTAGGCTTTAGCGAGGTTTTTAATGGGTATATGTGGGTGGAAATGTTGGAGAAGGTCAATAGGTGGCTAGGTAAAAAATATATTATAAAATGATGATGAAATGAAATAAAACAGAAAAGCATGATGTTATACTTACTTGAATTCCGGTCCTGAATGCCTATGAGTGAGGGATGGAGGCACTAATGACAGGTTTGAAGGTTGCAAGTGATCACCAACTAAGGTAGACCTTCTACATGGACTGCATGTATATTCCTCTTTACTTGGTTAGATCAGATCATGCCTAGGATGGCTATGCAGGAAAAGATGTTTGATCTCCTTCCTTGCATGTGGATTCTCACTTGAATTCACTCTCTGAAGATGTGTTATCACTCTGAGATGTGTTAATGCTCACCAACCTTCTACTTTTTTCTTGCAACTTCCAACCTCCAACCTTGAGAATAAGGTTTTTTTGGGGTTAAAAGGGTAATTGATGGTGGTTTTGGCTTAACCGGCGATGGTTAGGGGTAACCAGTGACGGTTAGGGTTAACCGACATCATTCAAGGTAGGATTTCCTAGGTTTACTAAACTAGGGAGATCCTCTTGATTTCCTCAGATCTCGTGTTGTTAACCCACAAATTAGACTGGGAGCTTCTTGTGAGCATGTGGGAATATGGTTAGAAGGAATGTAGGCATTGATTTTTAGGGTTTGGGTAAGTCTTAGTTAGTTATGGAAACTTACTAAGAACATGTCTTAGGTTGAGTTGGCTTGGTGAGGTGTCTAAGTGAACTGTATGTGTGGATATTATTTAAATTAGGATATTTAAATAATAAATATAGTGAGGATAATGAATTAATTTAATTAAATTAATATTAGTGGGGTGAAGGGGACCATGGCTAGGTGAATGTGATGAAGGGTGCTTATTCATCGAGGGACAAAAGGGGAGTGTGACCTAATTTTAGTTTCTAAATTTTTCCCCTTTTTGTTGCATAGCTTGTATTGGTAAGCGATGATAACAAAAATAAGATTTGGTTGCCCCATGTTTGGGTGAAGGAGATCCCCCTCAAACCAAGAACTGAGGAGGCCGAAGGCAAAACCGGTGAGTGGTTTGATAAAAAGGTGAATGGGAGGAAAAGGTAGGTGGGCACAGGGAAAAATGGTAAAAGGTCTACTCATGCCATTCCAGGTAATCAGTCTGGGTCAAAGGTAGCAACAGTCAAATGCATGCACACATATAAACTGTAGCACACTACTGGGTTGAAGAGAAGGAAAACTCTACATCATCTAAGGTCGATAGGTTTATCCAAAGAAGGTGGAAGTGATTCCGGTATCCAAGGTATAGGATATGGTTGGAAAACACAATGTAGGTTAGGTGCAAGAATGTTTAGGTATGTTCTGGTACACCAAAGGTAGGGTTACGATAAACGGTTACGGAAATAGGCTAGGTAAGGTTAGTAGGTCAACAACACAAGTAACAATGCCATAAGGTATAGTGAACACATGAGGTCAAAGGTCACTAGCAATGGTCCAGGTCCAAATAGCTATGTCATGGTGCGAGTAAGGCCAAGGTAGGGGTAAAATAATGAGTCTCCAAAGTAGGAAAAAGGGAGCAAGTAAATGATGAGGTCAGCAAAGGTAAGGCAAATGGGTTTGGTAAAGGTGGGGTTGGTAAATGATTAGGGGGAAGGGTGGGGTAAAAGGGAAAAAGGGAAGGCAATGTGCAGGTGAGGGTGACTGATGTTGGTCATGGATAACTGACATCAGTATAGGGCAACCAATGATGGTTAGGTAGGGCACGCGACCGATGCTAGTTAAGGGTAGTTGATGTCGCTTAGGTCAGGTTGGTTATAAAAATAAAAAAAACACATTTTTTAATTCATTTGTTATTTGAAAAGTTAGAAAATGAAAAAAGAGAGAAAAGAGAGAAAAGGTGTCCAGAGGAAATAGGAAATTGAGCTGGTAGTGTGATTGGATGAGGGTTGGGTTGGTGAGTAGCGGGTCCATGAGATCAGGGCGAGAGATTTGATTGGTCGGAGGTTACGAGTAGCTATTCGGTGATGGCAGAGGTTAGAGAGGGATCAGGCAGGCCACCGGTATAATGGCTAGATGTGCCACTGATACTGCGGCATCGGGAAAAGGTAAGTTCCCTATTTTACATTGTGGATTTGATAGATTAGAGGAGTAGATTATTGTTCTTTGTAGGTTTGTGTGGTTTTTT